>LPNX010342050.1:305205-344303 GCA_001517045.1 Pseudotsuga menziesii
AAGGCAAGCGAGGCTGAAGTCCTGTGGTTTCAAATGCCATTTGGGCAGGTTGAGACAAAGCCATGGCTTGTCTTGAAGTAGATTGGTTGATTGACAATTGACTGACTTGTTTTGCAACCGAATCCGTAGGTTTAGCACTCACACAACCAACAATGCCATCAACATGTGGTCCAAGTTTAACTTTGGGGTCGAAACTAGAACGCGGAGCATTGGGAATGATCTCATATAACAAACTGGACTAAGCATAAATCAAGTCTAGTTCCTGCGCCCTAAAAATGATTTTGCACTCTGGATGTAGAAACATCCTTCACTATATATGGAAATAATGACTTAAGGAACCATTCGAGGAGGAATTATGGTGGTATAAAGGCTTTAATTAACCTCTTCTATCTACGTCACTCTTGGATTTGGTCCGATATATGTGTGGCTTTATCTTGCCAGAATGTCGACAAGAGTTCACTACTAACGTCATAATGCACTAGTAGCTGGAAGTGGTTAAGAAAAGTCATCTCTAGGTCATCGAACAAAGCGAATGCCCCCCTAGGTAGCTCTATATACCATTTCGCGATAGGCCCCATCAGGGTGAGTTGAAACAACCATAAATGGATTGAGTCCCGGTGTAAGGAATTCGAAGAGCACCATAGGTGAAAGGTAATAACATGTTCGCTCCGATCCACTCCCGGTTTTCCCTCGAATTTGGGTATGTCCGAGGGAATCTTAGTAGGGACAACTAGCCAAGACGGGTCATGAATTATAGGATCATTCGTCAATCTTGACAAGCCGGGAAGATTCAGCGTTGTGAGGAAAGGGAGCCTAGGATGATTAGGTCGATGGACCGCTCCCTGATAGTTCTGATTCACATAGGTCTGATTACCATAACCACCATGGCCTTGGCCATAGTGCCCTCCTCCCGTTTGACCCATATAGGGTGGCATGGAAGCACCATAGTGTGGTGTACCTTGACTATTCAGAGCTACAAAGCCTTAATTTTGAGAGTAAACAGGTTTTTGATACCCACACCGATAAGGTGAATAACCCTATCCATATTGTGTCCCATAATAGGGTCCATAAGTCATCGCATGAGCTGTCCCATGAGACACTCCGTAAGTAGGAACATATGCTCTAGAAGTAGGAATATAAGTCCCAAAAGTAGGAATGTGACCCCTAGAAGTATGACCATGACCTCCCAAAACAATGGGCAGTGCATGTACCTGAGACACAACTGGTCTAGTAACCACAGTATGGACCTAACTCGTAGCAACATTCTGGCCCAAAGGACCACATGAATAAGGTGGAGGGTGAACATTCAAAGAACTAGGGACAGAGGATGAAGGGATCTGTGTAATTATGTACGTTATATTCCCTATAGTCACTCATCTCGGATCTGGTATCCTAATAGGATCGCTAACCCTAGACCTAGGAGGAATATGTGATGTAGCTTCCACCGTCGGGATGGAAGGTGCAATGTGACTTGTGCTCCCAAACCTCTCCGCATGGTAAGGAATGAGAGTGCCCCCAGGCATAGTGTTAGGCTCAAACTCATATTCGACATGGAATGCCAAATCATGTGTGGGAAAACCAGACATACCATAACTACGATAACTAGTGCTCGTGGGTTCAAAATGAGTCTCGTCATCCTCCAGCATTCCATACTGGTGATGTGTCAATGGGGAATCAACCCTAGAGTAAGTAGGTCGATCATGAAAGGTTCCTATCCAAGAAATCATAGGACCTAACTCAGTCAAATCGGGTGAAGGATCATAGTTAGGAGTAAACTCTCCATCTTCCACATGAATGGAAGAAGGTGGTTCATGAATACCTTTTATATGGTCTCCCATGGTGTGTGAATCAATGTGTGAAGTAGTTCTCCTAGATTGTCTATTTCTCTCTCCCAAAGGAGGAGGATATGTAGAAGGTGAAAGTCATGTTAAATGATGAGAATGGCGAGGAGCCACACACAAATCCACAATGACTAAAAAAATATAAAAGACTCTCTATCTACACAAACCCTAGGCAAGCTAATGTGCACAGAGCAATCACCAGGAAAATATAAATCCAACCATAATCAATCAAGGGTAGGATAAGTGAGCTCGTGAATGAAGCAGGTATGTCTCGCCTAGGAGAGGCTTGATACTCCCATACACAACAAGTGGAGGTACGTAACCAATTATTGTGGCCCTTGGCTTCAATGCTTAAAGTGACTGTGTTGTCTGACCCCAACCTGGCCGGGACACCCGTAGAATAACCCTTGCAAAGTACCCCCTCGATATCCTGCGTAAGGCCACTAAGGTCACCTCAATATAATCAATGCTCAGGCAGACAGTAGCAAGCAGGATTAACTGTATGGGCAGGGTAGCAAAGCCCGAAACTCTCGAAAGAACCCCCAGATATGAATACAATCCTGGAAATATCTCCGTTGCTACTCAGTTATGACTAGGGGTCATCCCAATCAATAACCGCTCACACTACCTCGTGCTTAACTCCCTTTTTGAGAGGAGGATCCTGAGAAACACTGGTTATACCAAGGAATTTCACACACTCACCTGGAAAGACACATACATGTAGTTGTTTAGTGGTCTTGGAGAATTTAATCACAATGAACTATTCCAAGACCCTAAAACCTAATCTTGTTGGTGAACCCCATCAAATAAAATAGTGTAGTTCATTTTAATTAAGCGTTGATTTTAATTGGCTTTATTACTCAAAAAGAGGTATATGACCGTGAAACTAATGGTGTTATGACACAACATGAAGCAAAATGCACACCTAACAATCAACGCAAATGCATTGTGTCCATGAAAAATAGGGTATTCTACTACGTGAAATTCACAATATTCTTTAAATGATAAATGCAAGCTTTCCTATATGAAATCTTGACTAATACTCCAAAGCAAATCTAGTGCAAGTACTATGCAAAATGCAAGATGCAATGCATGATGATAAGCAAATATTTTTGGATTTTTTGAAATAAAAATGAGATATAAAAGCAAAAGAATGGCTCTACAACCCCCAGACTCTGCAAGCACACTCAAGCAACACTCAAGCAAAGTACTAAGGTAAAAGAAATCTAATGCACTAATCCCAAAACAAAAAATAAAAAATGCAATGACAAGAAAATTCTTAAAAAAGAAATTTACCTTAAAAAAAACCGTCTCTGGTCAGAAACAGAGGTGTATACAGACTCTAACAGTATCAAAGGAGACTTAGCAATCATCAAAATTCACCCAGCAACCCTCCAACTTCCTCTAGAAGTTAAAACTAAGGGAATACGCGACTGTTCATAGTAAACCCGCATGTGTACATGTAAATAGCAGTGAAACCCATGTATATACGTGACTGTGACTTAAAAACTCGCATACAGGAAGAAAGGTGCATAAAAATTAAGGTAAACAGACAAGCTGAGACAAAATTCACACCAATCAGACACTACCAGGCAAACATGCCCCAAGACCCGACACAAAAACAAGATAAAAAGATTAATTCAAAGCCATTGAATGCCGATAGAAAACCCCCAAAGGACAACTATTAGGAACTCCCTAGCAGAGTCGTCAATTCTGTTACGAAGAGAAATTCCTATGGCTTGGTGTACCACAATAGACAGCTTGACTTCAAAAATCAATCCTTTCCAATATGCAATAGAAATTAAATATCTAACACTAAAGGATTAGACCTCGTACCTTAATCCAGATGGTTGAAATAGATCCCCATTGAGCTTTCCAACTTTAGCTTCAATTGATAAATCACTTCCTCAACAACAAGTAAACAAGACAAGCCTACTATATATATTGGTGTTAGATCTATTCTAGCATATATAATCAACAATGTATAAGCATTTGAAATCATCCATGGATAAAATATTCATTCAAACAGACATCATTGGACAACAAAAGATATTTCTATTAATATAAAATCAGATATTACAATAGATACAACCTCTGTCGACACGTTTACAAATCGGAGAAACTGAATCCCCCACTTGGGTCTCCACCACCTCAATCCTCCATCTTTCGATAGCAAGCTCACAAGAAAAAGGAAACCTTGGGAAGAACACAAAAGTGCTCCAAGGGACAAAGGGATGCAGACTCAAGCACAAGTTTTGGCAATAATGGACTATAGTTTCTTTGCTCTCAATTCTCTCTTATGCCTTCAATGTACCAAAGAGTTCCTTATATAGCTTTTCAAAGGGGTAATGAAAGGTCAAATTCGAGTGATCTCAAGGCATATGGAAGGCCAGGAGTCAAGCGAGTCAGATCCATGTCAAGGAAAACTCCAAAAGGATTTGGATTATGCACACATCCCAATGTACACGATTTTATGGGTCAAACCCGCGTATATACGTGATTATAGGTTTAAAAGTCGCGTGCATTAATTTTCACATGCTTTTAGGGATGGTCAAGGAAACATCAAAGGATAAAAAATGATCCAAGGGGTCTAAGGAGTCTATAGAGGGACAAGGGAAGGCCATACAAGTGTGATTCACCTAGAGTGGTAAAATCAGCTATAACACATGGTGTCACATATTCCAATTTTATGGGCATCAACATGAAGAATGTGGATACATGTAGAAGATGGTGATGAAGATGGAAAACCTATATTGCTCATTTTTTCGATCTATGGGTCATGAAGATAAAGAATTATGTGCATATGACCTCCTCCAAAGAAGGACATATGACTCAAATTATGTGAAGGGAGAAGATCATCGAGCCATATGAAAACCACACCCGAAGCCATAGGTGGTACAACCTCTACCTCAACTGTAGTATACACCACCATCGCAGATGCAATTTATACCACTGCAACCACAATTTGCGCCATAACCACAGTTCACACAGCAACCACAATATAACTAGATGTTGATGTATCCAAAGCAACCATAATATGTTCAGGAAGTGCACTACACTCAACAACAGCCGAATCCCCTGCCGCATCAATTGGCTTAGCCATAGTACCATCAACAGGGAGGAATTTGCGTAGGATTCCGAGGAAGAGGAGGAGGCTTTGGTCAAGGAGGAGGACAAGTTCGTGGACCTATCCAGTGTTACAATTGTGTGCTATTCAGACATTACCTGAGAAATTTCCCACAATTACATTGTTCATGTACATACTGTACCGCAATTGATCATACTATCGAGAACTATCCACAACTAATCGCAAGATGGAAGGCAGGAAATGTTCCTCAGTTGCAGAATGAGATCTAGTTGCAGAATCAAAATCAGCTACACTACCAAAATCAGTTGCAGAACCAGGATGAGAATCAAGGGCCCACTTCTAAATCAATTTGTGAATCAACCTATGAACCCACCATTAAAGTAGAATCCACCAATGAACCAGAATCTGCCGGAAACTAAAATTAGGGGTCAACAGTTGAGACAATCTTAGTAGAGCCCAAAACATAGGATGTTGATGTTGCTATTGTCACACACAACTGTGCAACGACTAGGGAAGATGACCCCTGACAACAGGTTCAACTGGATGGAAAGAAGAAGGTACCATTTGAGATACATTCATAGAAGTATGAGATGCAATCAGAAGAAATCATGGTAAGTCACCTATTTATGGTGCCTTGCAGAATTTTTTTGAGAGCTGCTTGTCACTGGAAAAAGATCCTGATGCTCTTGGTGATATTGAGAACATGTTGCACCAATTGGGTAAGGACCGGAAGGACTCTGCAGTGAACTCTTTTCATAAGAAAAATATGGGCAAAGAGATGTGCATGTACATTCATATTGGGGACTATGAAGTAGATTCAGTCCTTTTGGATCTAGGATCATATGTGAATATCCTGCTAAAGAAGACATGGAAAAAAATGGGGTAGCCAACATTGGGTTGGTCCTCAGTGTAGCTACAATTGGCTAATCAAGATAAAGTACAACCAATCGCATGTGTGTTGAACCTAGTATTCGATTTGAAGGTATCAATACCTATGCTGATTTCGATGTGATTGAAGTTGTTGATGGTGGAGGCTCCTATCCTATGTTGCTAGGGATTGGATGGGCCAATGATATTATGGTATTAATTAACTTCAAGAAGTGAATGATGACATATGAGAATCAGGACATCAGATTCATCGCTCCAATGGATCCGAATGAAGGACGGAGGTATATCGATCCAATAAAGCATGAATTCATCAAGGGATGGGATCATGATTACAAAATTTCAGAGGATTACATCCACCTAACTACTGTTGGAGAACTTGGTTGGTGCAGCACTAGTTCAGCATCTTCTGATTCAGATGATGCATTAGAAACCTAGAAAAATCGCATGCACGAAGTGTCATTTAGGAAGTGTGGTATGATCACGTAGTCGATATGCCATGTCACGACTGAAATCATCCAATTTCTAATCTATGAGGATTTTCTCAATGTGTATGCATTGTTAATGGAGTTTGAATAGAAGGTGTTAGAGCCTCATTGATTGTTGGTGTTAGAGGAAGCACCAAAGGCTACTCCAACACACTGGTGGGTGACCCATAAGAAGAGGATTAATGGTTGGGTGTAGTGTTGATGAATACTGATAGTTCACTTTGGAAACTCAGAATTATATCACACTAGGAGGTATGATGGGAGGAATGACCCCAGCCTTCATTTAATGGCATGTCAGACTCTATGGGCATCATGACCAAAGGATGAATGGGTCCATTCCTTTGTCCACACTTTGGATGAGATGCCAAGATCATGGTATGTATCAGGGGATTTGCGCAAAGAAATAACCACTTGGGAAGAGCTAACAGTTTGCTTTTCTCATACCTTCTGTTTCACGGATTCCAATCTTTATGTTCATAATGTGCTTCAGCTCATCTGTGATGTGGTGTTAAAGGTAGTTCCAGTCGCATATCCATTGGATCAACATGCACATTTCCACATGCAACCGATGATGGAATGTTATAATGTGTCTAGCAGACCTCAGGACGAAAATGAGCTATGAAATATCAACATTCTAAAAATAGAATGGAGTAGGGATGCCACAGCACCGAATATACCAACTTATCCCATGAACCAGCCACTCAATATTAGAAAAGTCAACATTGGGACAGAGGAGAACCAAAAATTTACAAGTGTTGGGGACTATTGGGACAAAGAAACCATGGCAAAGATCATGGATCTACTACATGAATTTCAAGATTTGCTTCCATCCAAATTCTTTGAAATGAAAGGGATCTTAGGTAATTTGGGAGAGATGAATATTCTATTAAAGATAGACACAAAACTGGTAATGCATAGGCCATATTGCTTGAATCCGCGATACAAGGAGAGGATTAAAGCTGAGCTAGATAGGATGTTGGATGTTGGAATAATTGAGCCAGTCGAAGAATCGAAATGGATCAGTCCTATGGGGGTCCAAGACAAGAAAATAGGTGAAGTTCAGATCTATGTTGATTTGAGAAAATTGAACGATGCATGTATGCATGATCCATTTCTAACACCATTCACAGATGAAGTGCTAGAAGGAGATGTATTCTTTTACAGATGGATTTTCTGGATTTCACTAGATAAGGATCACAAAAGAAGATCGACATAAAATCACATTTGTTACTGAATGGGGTTGTTTTCAATACATAGTGATTCCTTTCGGATTGAATAATGCACTTGTGATATTTTACCGGGTTGTTGTCGTTACCTTCAAATATTTTATTCAGAAGTTCCTACAAGTTTATATGGATGATTTGATAGTGTATGTCCTGATTAGGGATCATTTGGAAAACCTGTGATTGATGCTAGAAAGATGTCGACAGCATCAGATCACGCTGAACTCAAAGAAGTGCATTTTCTGCGACCCTTTTGGGATGTTGTTGGGTCACATTGTTTCCAAGAAAGGATTGTTGATTGACCATGCGAAGATAGCGCTCATTTTGAAATTTCCACTACTGGAGAATGTGAAGATGCTTAGGGAGATGTTGGGGCACACCCAATATTATCACAAATTCATAAGAGGTTATGTTGCGATTATAGCTCCTATGGAGAACTTATTAAATAAATATGCCACATTTGTATGGAGTCAAGAGTGTCAAGGGATTTTCGAAACACTGAAGGCTAAGATGGTGTCTATGCTAATATTTGTTTCCCTGATTGGAACAAGGAGTTCTATATCCATGTGGATGCATTGTCTATTGTGCTGGGAGTAGTACTTGCGCAACCAGGAGAAGGGGAACTAGATAACCTGATCCCTTTCGCTAGTAGAAAGTTGTCATTTGTTGAGAAAATATATACAACCATAGAAACAGAAGGTCAGGAGATGGTATATGCACTACACAAGTTTAGGAATTTCCTTTAGGTGGTCATTTTAATATGTTTACCAACCATTCTGCTTTGAAGTACCTAGTTAGTAAACCTGTGTTGGGGGGGAAGATATGCTACCAACTACTTCTCTTTCAGGAGTTTGATTTTGAGATAATTGTGAAGTTGAATCGCTTGAATTATGGCCCCAATCATTTATCCTGGATTGAGACAGGCGAGGATCCCACAAATATTGAAGAAGGACTATTGGATGCGCAATTATTTAAAGTCGACATGGCAGATGATTATTATAATCAAATAATTCATCTCTTGACGATGGGAGTCACACCAGAGGAATTTTCAACAAGTCAAAAGAAGCAATTGGTGTCTAAGGTTTCATATTTCTAGTTAATTGCTAGCTATCTATATAAACTAGGACCAGATGAGATTTTGCAAGGATCTGTCCTACCGCATGAACAATGGAACATTTTAGAGGAGGCCCACGTAGGAATTGATGGTGGATACTATGGAGGATGAGCTACTATGAGAAAGGTGCTTTACACAGGGACGTTGTGGCCCACTTTACATAATGATGTGACAGATTATGCATGGAGTTGCGATATATGTGAATGCACTAGGAAACCATCAAGGAGGGATGAGATGTCACTGGTAACACAAGTAACATTGCATCCATTTGATAAATGGATCATGGACTTTGTGGGTCCAATAAACTCACCTCAGAAGAGAGTTGATGCACGGTACATAGTCACAACAATGGACTATTCAACATGGCGGGAGGAGGCCGCACTAGTCATGGATTGCACTGCTATGACAACAACAAGGTTCTTGTTTGACAACATTGTGATGTAGTTTGGATCTCAAAGGATATTGATGAGTGAATAGGGTAGTCACTTCATCAAATGTACCGTAAGCGCGCTGGTAGAGGAATTCCAAATATAGCACAAGAAAAGTACCCCATATCATCCACGGGAAAATGGAACAATAGAATATTTCAACAAGATATTGGAACATGCTATTACAAAGGTATGTAATGATAATCGTGATGATTGGGACTTGAATATTCCAGCAGTATTGTGGGAATATCGCACCACTGGCAAGAGATTGACGGGGAAGACACTATTCAAATCAGTATACGGGAAAGAGGCGGTCACGCCTATGGAGTACATCGTTCCTAGTATATGTGTTGCTACAGCGATGGGCATGGATGATGAACCAATGTTAGAGGACCACATGGAGTAGTTGATATAGCTCGAGGAGGACTGCTTTCTTGCAGGATTCCACCAGTGCATCGAGAAGGATTGACAGAATGCTTGGCATGATCACCACATAAAGAACAAATAGTTTCAGCAAGAAGATTTGATGTTGTTATATGACAACAAGTTCACAAAGCATCTAGGTAAGTTACAGATGCATTGGTTAGGTCCATATATTATTAATTCTATTACTTCTGTAGGTGTAGTTCAACTATAACAGTTAGATCGAGCAATGCTACCAAATATTCTGAATGGTAGCTGATTGAAGGCCTATAGGACAGGACCAGAACCACACAATGCTTAAGGAACTGTGCAATAAAAAAATAAAAAATAAGTAGCGAGGATGATGCATGAACAAAAGGTGCACCAAGATAAAGTGGTTGCACAAGAGTAGGATTTAGTAGCATAGTTAGGAGGTCATGCTGCGACAGCCGCAAGACTACGTGCAGACGTCAAATTAGTAATAAATGAAGATAGTTAAAAGTAGTTTACCAATGGTGCTTGCGAAAGTGACATGTAATGATGGCAGATCTTACCATTGGGTTGGAAAAATAGATGCCAAGTCAAGTAGTTAATGCATGATTTGGTCATGATGATCCCATTGATGTGGTAATGATGGGTATGAATTTATTTAGCGCTATAAGAGCGAGTCCAACATGGTCAGAAGACACCAGTATGCAAAATTGAGTTGAGTTGCAAAGTTATTGAGTTGTAGAGCGAGTTGTTGAGAACGGGTGAGGAGATTGAGGAGGTTGCTAAGTGTAGAGATGGGATTGATTATTAAGTCTTTAGAGGAATTGGTACAAGATGCAGAGTAACCTACATAAGGTAGATATTTCCAGTGAGAGAGATTCACCAAAAAGACCAGTCACAATTATGGAAGAAGTAGCTAGCATGCATGTTGCATTGTCGACGATGACAAAGGGGAAGAGAAAGGCATAGAAATCTAGCTCTCTGGTACTACAAAAGAGAAGGACTAGAATGTACACAAGGATGCAAGAAGAGTAGACTGCACAGATGGGTCTGTCAAGCTCAAGAGT
This sequence comes from Pseudotsuga menziesii, assembly GCA_001517045.1. Taxonomy (NCBI): domain Eukaryota; kingdom Viridiplantae; phylum Streptophyta; class Pinopsida; order Pinales; family Pinaceae; genus Pseudotsuga; species Pseudotsuga menziesii. Next base: position 315,733 of record LPNX010342050.1, read on the forward strand.
GATGGATTCTATAGCTAGAGCAGGAGTGTTTGTCAAAGACATCCCTAGATATATCCCTCCTAGCGAGCCGGGTGTGAAGGCACAGAATTCCACAAAGATTCAAAACTTTCAGATAAGGATTTCGCCGATCCCACAAGGGGTGGTATGCACCGTTGACATCATTCTTGCACTGATGCAGCTGAAATATGAAGACCACAACCTAGTTTCCCTAGGGGACATTGTGAAGGACCCATATTCAATGGTAGCGGTCGGAGGTGGGGTGATAGAGCGCATCCCGAAGGACTAGGTGATTGGGCTAGCTAGAGTCATATTACTTGGGGTGATCAACATCCCGCACTTTCGGTAGACGACAAAAGCAAATGCATGTGTGAAGAAGATTTTGGCGTGATTCCATGGTGGTTTTTTGTGGTTAGATGAGCCAATTGAAGTCATGGTGGGGTTGATTTCAGAGATAATGGGGATACCCAAGGATAGGTCAGACCCCTCACAATATATCTACGACAAAGATAATCATCGAAAGTTGGAAATGACTATAAATAACCACTATTATCTAGAGTGCGATGGGAAGGCATACTACATTGATAGCATAAATGACCGCATGGTATGTATTGGCGCCATGATTTTCACCAGAAAAGTCGCAAGGAAGAACCTCCTAGCTCAATGTAATTCTAGGGTGCTCACATGTGTTGAGATGTGTGTGCAAGGTGTACAAATGAATTGGTCCCTTTTTCTTTTGAACCAGTTAGCGAAGGATGCAGTGGCTGTGTAGGCGGGTGAAAGACCATTCACATACATTTGGATCCTCATTTTGATTGTGTTAGTACCTTGGATGGAGCCATATTATTACCAGGGGATGGACATCAAAGTAATAGAGGTATGCAAGGGTGCAATATGTCATAATTTATGGTGGGTCAAAGAAGCAAAGAGAATAGTATACTGTTTGATCCAATTTTCGATCTACTAGGAAGCACTGCAAGCGGCAACGGTAAAATTTCCAATACTGATAGTAGAAGCCATGAAAAAGTATTAGAGGATTGCACGTTTGTCAATTGGACCCCATGCTATTCACATTCAAGTGCTGCAGACCCTACCAAGAAATGGTTTCCAAAGAGGTACAAAGTGACTGATGTGGAATTGGAGGCTAAGATTAATGATTGATCTCCGGAATGGACAGAACGAGTCATTGTAGCTGAAATATTGACAGGACCTTCGGTGGATGCACCTATTCAACCTATGTGAAAAGATTCCCAACAATATGATGGATACTCATCAACAGAGACACCTACTTAGCCGAAAGTGTAGTACATATTCAACGAACTGAGAACAAATAGGTGCGTGGATCAGGATTCAAGAAGTATCACCAGGTCAACAATGGAAGTGCAGTTAAACTAGATCATCAAGGCCATCAGCGATGAAACTAATGCCGCCAAAAAAAGGATGAAGGAATTAGTGCAGGAAGGATTCACAGAGGTAAGAACCAAACTGGATTATGTATATGACATTGTTTCAAAAAGAGCACCAGAAAAGTATGATTGTGCAGGAAAATGTGTCAATCAGCACTGAGCCCCGGGTTAGGAATGTTCAAATTCTCTCGACTTATATTGACGTCAGAAGTGAGGAATTAAATACCTCTCTGTAGCAGTTGCAGCACATCACAATAGATATCAACAGGTTGTCTACCCAAATGTTCGCATACTTGCAGTGAATTGCCAACCAAGAGTTGGAGGACAGGCAGACAGAGATCAATGATCAATTTCCTATGATCGTAGGAGAAAGTGGAGGCGACAAAGAAAGAATTTAATGAACTATGGAGCACAAAGAAGAAATTCATGGAAGAAAAAGTGCAGTAGATAGAAGAACTAAAGAAAGCGCAAGAATAATTGAAGACGAAGGCTGGTGAGTAGAATACAGAGATGAAGAAGGAGACAGATCATCTCATTGTTAAAAAGGCACATATTTTCTATAGTCGAGTACCATTAGAAGAAGAAATTGTGGACTCTTGTAAGAAAACCAGTGAAAACAAAACAAAACTAGATGTAGTCGCGAAAGCAAAGCGACTTGGGGAAATTATTGTGTAGTTGTAGAAAGATAAAAACATTTTGAATTATCTGGTCGATCTAGACATGCCTCCTAATAAAATTTCCAATAGGAATACTTCCATCGAGGAAGTGGCAGAACAACTTGAAGAGCTGGAGCAGGAAGCTAAAAGGTCACTGACACAATGACAAAATTCTGGGGCAACGTCTTCTAAGATGCACAGTGAGAGAAAATGACCAAGCAGTTGTAGGAGGCCGAAGAACAACTAGAAACACTGAAGACTAGATTGAGAACAATGCCTCCAGTCATTTTGATTAACCAATCAGCCAAACTTAGAGAATTGGAGCAGCTGGTAGGAAAGGCTGAGGAGCATCAGCAGAAGAGAAATGACTAGCTTGATGAGTTCCAAGAAATTGCGACACAACTGTCTTTGAAGGAAGTTTCCATGCTAACGGTTGTGTAAGAAGGTAAGAAGGAAGTCACTAGAAAAATGGTGGAGCACCCATTGAAGTAGGATTTACAGGGAAGTTAGGAAATTTCTAAGAGAATTCAAGCGCAAGTGAAGGAGATCACTCGTAGTATGCAGACTTCAAGTTGAAGATCAATAATTACACCATGACCACCTGATGTGGCTCAAGGGAGAGCCACAATATTGTGTTGGGGGCATGTTGGAAGGGGTTTTGGACACATTAGTTGTGCAACATTGTGGATGGTGCACAAGCTCAAAATACATTGTGCAAGTGGAGAATGGAACACGAGAAAAGAATAGAATATTTTGCATATTTTGTGTCACCTTTCTATATTTTGGACCATATTTTGCTGATATTGGTCACGATTTTGTAGATTCATTTAATAATTGGTTAAGAGTTAGTTAGAGGTGGACCTTGAATGTGAAGGCGCAAGCCTATAAATAGAAGTAGTATTGCAAGTGTTAGATAGATTTTGATTAAGATCAATCAATGAGAGAGATATAGAGAGACTAGAAGAGGAAATTAAAGAGAACTTGTTGAATTGTGAATTGTTTTGAATCTGTAGATCATTGCACAAAAGTAATTTGACAAGATAGAAGTTGATCTGAATTACTATTTCCTTTTTCGATCTTACTGTTTCTGCTATCCAATGATGAATGTTGAGTGAAAATGCAACATGGATCTACGATGCGATGTTTCCTACTTTTGAATGGTTTTTTCTTTCTAGATTTGTTTGCACCATAGCATGTTTATGTTGATTGCGAATGAATGATGTGATCTGTTACAAGCAATGATGAATGATCCTATTAAGGATTAAGTAGTGGATCAGATCTATTGAAAAAATTGATAAGTTGTCGATGCACATAGTCCTCTTTTATTCTGCAGAAACTTGGTTCCAACAAATATTCCTCGAATGCCTTGGGTGAGACCTCATCCACTCTGCAAGTGTTGATGGACAGGGTAAAACATGTCTGGGTCGGTGCTCAGGGAGATCACAATGAGATGAGCATCAATAGAGTGGGAACCCCTGTTGATTGGTTTTGTTTTTTGGGTTTGCACCAATACTCAGAGTGACCAAGTGCAAGACATTCTTCAAGAATATTTAGAATTATATGATGGAAAAGTAGTTGTATGTATTCGATGAGAAGATGAAGGAAATTAAGTTTTTCAAATTTAATTCATCGACCACGAAAAGGGAATTCAGTCACTTTTCAACCCTATTTCTCTAATTGGAATTTTCATCTTCTTTATTCAAAATGTGAAGGAGAAACTCCCAAGCAATTATCACTTCAGATAGTTCACCAGATCAGTTGGTATCACAGGCAAGATAAGTACCCTAGTTTGAACAAAATTTTACTTGGGTATCATTAGAAGCAATCGACATAAACCGACTTCTAACAGGAAACAAAGAAATGACTAATACATCAAATATTACTGAAAGAAATGAAACATCTATCAAAAATAGTTGTGAAAAGAGCTCAGTTATAGTAAGTGACCCACCACCACCATCAGCACCACAGACAAGAGAAGATGAAGACACTACAGATATGGTGCTTGTAACCACTCATATTCCCCTCTATGAGGGATACAAAGACCCAAAATGACATTAGTCTGTCTATGAGTCGATATGGGAGGCCAACACGATCACCGATGAGGATATTCAAATGGAACAGTTTGTTGGTGCTCTTTGGAAAAGAGCACTTAGTTGGTACATCACCTATATAGAAAAAATGCCAAATGCAATAAAAGGTCAAATCAAACAACAATACATCTATTTACTTAAAACTTCTGATGCAAGGAATATTACAGCTAAAATGTTGAAAACCACTGCTCAGAAGCCGACATAAATAGTATGATAATATGATAAAAGATTTAAGGACTTGTTGAGCCAACTAGAACATAACATTGATGAATAGTTATTAATTCAGTGGTTTGTGGCCGGATTATTACAGAAAAATATGAATGTACACCTGGTTAGACAATTTTAATACATATAAAGATGCAGTAACAAAAGTGTTACAAATTGAAATGGATAAGGATTATCGACCTATAAATTCTATTGATCAACGGATTGAGAAACAACTCAAAAAATATGCAGAAATCTATACAGTATATGAGCCTCCGAGGAAATCATGCATGGTGTACCAAATTCCTGAAGAATGGTCATCTAAAATACTATTTTTGACAAGATTATTATTAACAAAACATCCAGTTCATTCAAACAAAAAAAAATTGCGACATATTCTAGGAGAAGGACTTACACACAACAAAAGATTTCCCATAAAATATGAAGAATGAACAAGCTCTCTAATGTGCAATATGTGAAGTCAAAATCCATTCTACAACAGAGTGTGAGATGAATTTAAAAAATAGAAAGAATTACCAAGTGGTATATCATATCGATGCTGTCAACCAAAATAATAACGCTGACAAGAATGAGAAAAATGGAAATAATGACCAGAACAACATGAATAATTATCAAAGGTATGATAGTCAGATATACGATTGTTGGAATGACCACTACAACTAATGAGGAGGATTTCAAGGTCGAGGTATATATTTTTGAAATCCAGAGAACCGACCACGCTGAGCCATCCAGTGTTATACATGTCTTAACAAAGGGAATAGGAATGCAGAATTTCCATACAAATACCAAACCAATTTAAAATTCTGTACAAGTTGTGGAGTAGGTGATCACTCTTTGGAGGATTTCCCTACCATGATTGAAAATATAAATAATAAAAGGAATATTAATGTCTTGTCTAGTGTTCATAAACCTGATGTTATTCAAACCAAGAATTTGCAAATTTTAACCCGACAAGGAACGAAAATAGGCATTTATAATCCACAAATCATTAAAATAAAAAGTAAATAAGACTATCCCAACCTCACTGAGAAAAACATATTATATAACGATGCATCAATAATGCTCCAAAAACTAACATCACTAGATGAACATGACAACTCTAGACAAGAAACTACTAATGTACTAATCAAATTGATAATTAAAGATGAATATGTTGAAAAGTTAATAGATTTAATGTATAGGCTTAAAAATACATCTCATGAAGATAAACAAGATAAAATTATATGTATCCTAAACCAAAAATACAAAAACAAAGCAGACCCATTAGTCGACCTAGAAATCAAAGGCTACCATGTCTGACAAGTCGTTCTCAACTTCAAATCGCATGTAAATATAATGACTAGAGACACATGGGAACAACTTGACAAACCATGATTACATGAATCGGGAATATATCTAAAATTAAACTACTAGGGACTAATCGAACCAATTGAGGTATCAAAAAATGTTGACACGACCATTAAAGGTATCTCGACTAAAGTCGACTTTGAAATCATTAAACCCAAGGAAGGATCTAGTTCCTTCCCTTCTCTAGCAGGTCAACCGTGGGGAAGAAAAATGAAAGAATCCATATCACTTGAAAAAGAAAGAATTAAACTCAAAGGAAATGGGAGAAATTCATTGTTCTAATTCATCCATCCCAAGGATAGCCTTGGACAGAACCCGTCGACGATGATGTCAATGTTCAACAATTATATCAAATACAAGACAACGAAGATTATACCAAACCTAGTGTATACATAGAAATCAACCTTGGGAATCTTGATTTCATTCAAATATTACTTGGACGCATAGCTGACAATTAGAAACTAGAAAATTACGAACTACAAGTGTGAGAATGTTGGACGATTCAATCTATTTCTAAAAGGAAAAATCGATAGTGATTTTCTGTCACTACAATCCCAAAGGTATTTGAATGAAAATACATAGAATATCAAACCCTAACACCAGTTAGGAATGAGTCATCAACTCAACCACCATTGAGATACAAAGAGAGATAATCACCCTCACTTCATGTCGAGTAAGTTTCTAAAGTTGAACGTGATCAATGCCGACTCCAGATTCTGGTCAAAAAATTTATAGGTCATGCTGCATGGTAGTGGGACACGCATCAATCATGATTACAAACTTGGACGATGACATCTACATATTTTATTGAAATGTTCAGAGGGAAGAAACTAATAACACAATTAAACATTCCAGTCTTCACGTAAGGAAAAGACCCCGAAAAACATATTGATACATGTGAAAAAAATTGAAAAGATTAGGTTATAAAGGTGAGCGAGTATGCCCTCACTTATTTAAAAAGAAAAATATACAATCTACCAAATAAGTGGTACAAAAATGAAGTAAGAGGAGAAACATTCACATGAAACGAACTCAAAGAAAAACCTCTTAATGAATTCGAATTATCGTCCTAGGACAAAGTACCAGTCGAAGAAAGTAAATAGATAAAAAATTATACAATCTACAAACAACAAAATAGCAACAGAGGATCAACCTAGCTGAAAGAATGTTATGTGTCACAATATTCGATAAACTGAAATCCAACACTCGAGAAGACTTCGATTAAGAACATAAACCAGAAAGGGAAAAGTTTCCAATGGAAATCAAACCATCCAGAAACTTCAAATCCAATTAGAATAATATTTAAAATTCCAACATCAAAGAAAGAAGACCCTGAAATAATGATAGAAAAATAATTTTCACCAATATTTTTATAATTCAAACAAGGTAGTCAACAAATCAATTTAATTAAAGCACTAGAATGGATGCACACAAGATTTAAGATAAAATAATTCAATATATCTAATGATGACGAAACTAAAAATGTAAACGTAGGTGACTACTGGAATGAAGAACAAACAATAGAAATTGTCCACTTACTAACATAATTTTAGGATGTTTTTGCTTAGTACTATAAATATCTAAAAGGACTTGTTCAAGAAATGGGTGAAATGAAAATAGACATCAAACCCAATGCAAAATCATTAAAGAAAAGACCATAAAAACCCATACACAAATACAAGGGAATAGTAAAGAAATAATTCGAGATCATGTTGGAAGTCAGAATCATTTACCCTATTGATCAGTCAAACTGGGAAAGTCCAATGATATTCCAACTGAAGAAACATAAACCTACATGACTAAGAATCTATGTCAACTTTCGGGAACTTAATAAAGTAACCCTTACAGGCCCATTTTTTACCCCTTTTGCAAATGAAATTCTTAATAAAGTTACATGACATGAATGTTATTCATTTACATACATATTTTCAGGATATAATCAAGTACCCATCAACTAAATAATACCATAATATGACAACACGTGTATGCGAATTTGGATCATTCACATACAACTTCATGCCATTTGGATTGAAAAATGCCCTAGTTGTATTCTCCAGAATTTTTGTCAAAGCATTTCAGGAATATATATACAAAAAAATGGATGTATATTTGGAGGATTGGACAATCTAAACTATGTTGAAAAAACATTGTAAATGGATAAGACTTATGCTAGAAATATTCCTACAGATCCAATTATCTCTAAATATTAAGAAGTGTATCTTTGCAACTCCAATAGGAATCCTACTAGGACATGTAGTATGAAAGGAAAGGCATTAAAGTCAACTATGCAAAAATTAAAATTATTATCGACTTAAAACCACCAATAAATAAAAAACAAGTAGGAGTTTTACTTGGACATACAGGATATTATAGAAAATTCATTAGGAACTATTCTGACATGTCCTACCAACTAGAATAAATACTAAAAGAAAATCAGGAATATGAGTGGACCGATGAATGTGTTGCATCATTCAACATATTAAAGAAAAAAATAGTTGAATCACCCATACTATGATTTCCAAATTGGTCAATTAAATTCCATATATACATCGATGTGTCTGGAATAGAAATCAAATAAATATTAACTCAACCTGGTGATGATGGCATGGACCATCCAAACGCATCTAGCAGTAGGAAATTAAACAAAGTTTAGAGGAACTACTCGACAACAGAAAGAGAGACACTTGGAATGGTATTCGTACTTCAAAAATACCAGCTTTATTTACTCACTAATCCATTTGTCTTCTACACAAACCATCAGGCCTTAAAATACTTAGTAAATAAACCATTACGTCATGGAATAGTTTGTCGATGGTTGCTATTATTTCAAGAATTCAAGTTTGAATTCATAGTTCGACCAAGAAAAACAAATGTCACTCCCGACCACTTGTCAAGAATAGACACAAGTGAAGAACCGAATGGAATTGAAGACGACCTACCAGATGCCCATTTATTCTGAATTGAACTTGTATCTTTCGACTTAGCATAAATTGATCAATTCCTAGAGGAAGGCCAAGCACTGAAAAGAATGAGTGATAAGAAGAAGATCCTCACGATGAAGGATGCACCCTACACCATAGTAAACAATGTTCTTTACAAAATTGGATTAGACAATGTCTTACAACGACGTGTTCTCGACCACGAAAGAGAAAATATAATCAATGAAGCACACTGCGGTCCAGCTGAAGGACATTTTTAGGCCAACAAAACATCTATAAAATTCAAATGGTCAGGATTATTGTGACCGACCATATACCGAGATAGTCAAAAATATGGTTTCAACACATACTTCTTGCAGAACTAGTACAACTACCATGGTTAAGTGTTTGAAGAAATGAAAAAGACCCTTGAATTCATGAGTTCACTACAAAACCATCGACTAGTCACAAATGAAGAAATCGTGCAGACCATTGATTGTTGATGTATTTGTAACTTCAGAACATATTCCCTTGTATATATTATATTGTACCCCGATTTTCCTATTAGGAGAATCACTTATATTTCATTATACCCCTATGTTCCTATCGGGAGAGTCATTAATATAATAAATTCATGTAAAGTCATTAAGGTTAACCCTCTATTGTAAGTTAGTGAAATAGTCCCCACAATTGAGTTGAGGTTAACCCTCCTTGTTAATCGCGAGGAAAAGTCCTCATAGTTGTGGGGCACTAGGGTTATTAGACTCTCCTAGAGATGTCAGCCCTGGTAGGTAATTGTCAAGTCAAAAACTAGTATAAATAGAGAGTGATACTCTCTATTTGACACACACTCACTCAACTAGGGCACATGAGTGAGAGAGGAAGTGCTCACACAAGTGAGAGAGAGAACAGCTATTGGAGATCATATTTTATGTCTTTGGGTTTTACTATTGCCATTGGTGCTCATTCTATCTCTGAGGAAGTTGCGAGGTTTTTCCTTTATGGTTTCCCCAATAATAAATATTTTTTTTCTATTGTCTCTTGTGATTGATTTATGTGCATGTTATTCTCTTAGATAAGATCCTAACATCATATTGCTTAAATGATAAAAATCTAACATGGTATCAGAGTTAACTTGAGAAGAAAACATTGTGTAGCTGCAGAAGCTATAGATTCTTACTTTTTGGGTCTCTCTCCACAATCCATCAACAAAAGGATGCTAGCATTAGTATCCATTGAAGGGCACATCTTTCTGTCGAAGGAGAATTTGATTTCGGGCATTTTTCAGTTTTTGTTGCTGGAAATTAGGGCTTTCTACAAAAGAGGAATTTTTGAGTGATCCCAAGATAGGATTAATATCCTCATAAAAATCAAATATTAGAGACCAAGGTCGAATTTTTTGGTTGGTTAAAACTCCTGGAAAGTCAAACCCTAGTTTGACCCCAGGCCAGAAAAAAGCCTAAAATACTAAAACTAGTAGTTTTGGTACATTCATTATATCTCAGGATTGAATAAGTACCAGGGGCCGAAAGTTTCATAGGACGAAGATAAAATCCTATTGTAACCTATATAAAAATTTCATCCATCGATTCATTATATTCTGGGAGATATGATTCTTCCAAATCAGGGTTCCACCCTCGTCCAGGATTCATCCCTAAATAGGACACCTAGGGAGAATTCCTATATCTTGGGCTACATAGGTCCAAATGATATTTTTCAAGATTTTCTAAATAGGGAAGGGAGTTTCATTTTTTTGGTAAATGTTTCAAACCCTAATGATGAAACAAGGACACATGGAAGTTCGTACAAGTTTTCTATGCTGAAGAGTCCCGAAATAAGTTACCTTGGAAAAACTATCATAAGTCCCAATTGGTGAAACCAATTTCACTCAAACCTGTGGTGTTGAAAATGGAATAGAAAAGGATAGCTCAGTGTGAATTTTTAAACACATATCAGAAGAAAGTTTTGAAATACCACAGAAACAATATCAGGCATTTCTGTAGAGGAAATTTGAAAACTAGGGCTTCCTATTTCGGGAGCTTCCCTCCATTGTTTTCAGAAAAGGAGTGCATTGGAAAGATCACCTTGAAGAGGAAAATTGGCCAATTAGATTTGAAATATTCCAATTTTTAAAAATTAGGGATTCTTTAATAAACCCTATATCAACCAGCTTCGAAACCAGGACAGACACCTCAAATCGGAAAGATCTAATGTTTTGTTATTTACAGTTGAGGTTTTCATTTCACGATGACTAATCACATCATATTGATGACAATATTGGTTAATATGACAACTTCCAAGCATGGAAATATATGATTTCATTGGTTCTTGAATAAAATTAATTAGACACCTATATAAGTGGAGAAGTTCCAGTTCCAGAGGGAGATGAGGCTAAAATCCTTACACAAGAAAAACTTGGTCAAGGCCAAGAAGATCATTGTTGATTCAATCAAAGATCACATTATACCACAAGTGTCTTCCCTAAAGACACCTAACAAGATGTTTGATTCCTTGACCAAGCTATTTTAAGGGAATAACATAAATTTGAACATGACTTTCAAAAACCTATTGAAGAATGTAAAGATCCATAATGTAGAGACCATACAGTCATACTTTACATGGGTCTACCAAATCAAAGAACAACTTGAAGTAGTGGATGAAGAAGTAGATAATACATAAGTTGTGATAACCACCTTGAATGGCCTCCTAGGATCAAGGGATTCATTCATTCGAGGAATGTGTGCTAGAAGGAAGTGATTACTTTCAGAAGACTATGGGAAGAGCGCACATAAGAAGAATCTTGACTCTTAATAAGAGAAGAGAAAAAGGGAACAACTGAAGGTCAAGCTCTCACAATCCAAAGAATATCCCTCAAGCAATGAGGAATATAAAGGACTCAACTCTTGAAGAATCTCTTATCCATCCTAACACTTGGATAATAAATGATGCTGTCATAAATGAAGAACATGAGAAGGTGGAGGCTCAAGAAGGAGTTTACCCATGAAACAAATAAAGATAAGTATTCAATTTTCATTTCATGATATTATTTTGTTATGCATTTGTTTATATTTAGTTGATGTGTTATGCATGATAAAATGTTTGCATTAATGAAACTATACTACTATTATGCATGCGATGGGTAAGCATCCCATGGTGCTATACAACTATCCATTGCTACTTATCTAGAATGAAATCTCTTTTCTAACATATTGGATTAATGCACAATCTCAATGATGTCTTGGTAGAGATGGAAGACATATAGAAAGTTTCCGTGAGATATGGATGAATGTTGTATTGGCTAAAATAGTTGCATGATTATATCTTTATGCATAAGAATTTTTGATTATGAATATACCTTATGAAATGTTTCTAACCATACAACTAATGCATTTAACTTGTAGGAAAGACCGTGTACAATCACCTACAAGAAAATAAGGATGAGACTTGTTCCGAAGAACAAGTGACGACAGTTCAAGAAATAATTCAAGATGAAGAATAATATGACGATACTTTGAAAGAAGGAAAGAGGTCTCATACATAGTGCAGTTATGTGACACTATTGAGTGACATCATTGATGCAGATCCTTTCAGATATGAAGAAGTATCCAAGAAGAAAGGGAATGAGAGTACAAGTTCAAGAGGAATGATGTCTAGGATACAGTATCGAGACCTGAAGGGAAGTCTGTAATGTCGTCCATATGGATCTGCAAGATCTAGCATGTAGTAGATGGAAACATCATGGGATACAAGGAAATATTTGTAGCATGAGGCTTCTCACAAAAAGAAGGCATAGACTACAAAGAGACATTTGCAGCCAGTGGGAGCTGAGACACATAACATGCATACTCATGTATGCAAATTAAAGGCCTTGTATGAGCTCAGAAGGAACCCATGGGATAAAACCTACATGAGGAGCTTGAAGATCACCTAAAGTGATGAATATCTTAACCTTTTCTACAAGGTTGAAGATGAAATCCTATAGAGGATGACAAGCTCATAGATGGGTGCGAGAAGAAATTTTGAACAGGTTCAAGATAGAGGATCTTAGTATTGAGTGACCCTAGATGGATACATAGAATATTAGTAGCAGAGGAAGATACTTGTCACTCTAGTAAAGAATGTTTCAATACATAGAGTACCAAAGGAAGAGGGAGAATGATGCTCCGCTTCAGAGGGAGTAGCTACAAAAGATCTTGAGGTTCGACATGGTACGACAAGATGGAAATATTACTGATGACTCTAGGATTTACTGAGAGTAAAAGTGTATTCCAACATGTAATTCAATGTTGAAGGTGGAATACCAGTGGTGCTCCTATTATATGTCAATGAATTGTTCCTAATAGAAAAGAGGAACTCATTAAAGTTGCAAGAAGGAGACTTGCTTCTGAGTTCAAGATGAAGGACTTGGATATGATGGATTACTTTCTAGGCATGGAGGTGTGGCAGAATGCGGATGGAATCTCCTTGGGACAAGGGAAGTATGCAGTATAGATCCTAAAGAGGTCCAGGATGATGGACTACAAGGCCATGACCACACCTATGGCATCAAACCTGAAGCGATTGATTGTTGCTTCATCAGAGTCATTTGATGCTATGATGTACCGTTGGTTGATTTGTTCCTTGTTGTACTTGATGAATATGAGACCAGATATTTGCTTTGCTATGAACACATTGAGACATGTTCACCTGATGGTTGCAAATCATGTAGTGAGATACCTGAAGGGTACAGTTGAGTATGGGCTCAAGTTTGATAGGAAATAGAATATTAATGTCGAGGGTTATGTGGATTTGTATTAGGCATGTAGTTCCATTGATAGGAAGAGCACTTCAAGGTGCTACTTCAGTATGAGATCAGGTGTGATCTCTTGGTTTAGCAAGAAGGAGTCCTACATGGAGCTGAGTATAGCCGAGGAAAAATATGTTGGAGAAGTTCTGTAGGTTGTCCTCAAATGTAATCGATCCTAGTGAAGCTCACAGGTTATCCTTGGACATAATCAGCCCTGATGTGATTCTATGCTAGAAATGGCCAGAGTGAATTTTGAGTACTTCAGGGAGAAGCTTGGTGTTCTCCTGATCAAGGTTCCTTCCAATGTGAAGTGATGAGTTCAAGAGCCTTTTTGACATGGTGGTAGGATTGGTTCCTCCCATTGTCAGATGTAAGTGTTGAGCCCTTCTGGCATGGTGGTAGGATTGGTTCCTCCCATGGTCAGATGTAAGTCTTGTGCCCTTTTGACATGGTGGTAGGATTGGTTCCTCCCATGGTAAGATGTAATTGTTGTGCCTTTCTAACATGGTGGTAGAAGGGGCCTCCCATGGTCAGATATAAGTGCAATGGCCTACATCCAGTGTGAAAAAGGACTTGCTCTGTAGAGACACACATCTAGTATGAAAAAGGACTGGATCTATGGAAGTACATCCAGCATGAAAAAGGGTTGGCTCTGTAGTGGCCTACATCCAGTATGAAAAAGGAATGGCTCTGTAGAGACCCACATCTAGTATGACAAAGTTTTGGCTTTATGGACGTATGTCAAGCATGAAAAAGGGTTGGCTCTGTAGTGGCCTAAATCTAGTATTTAAAAGGATTGGCTCTGTAGAGACCCACATCCACTATGAAAAAGGACTATCTCTATAGAGACTCACATCCAGTATGAAAAAGGACTAGCTCTATGGAAGTGCATCTAGCATGAAAAAGGGTTGGCTCTGTAGTGGCCTACATCTAGTATGAAAAAGGATTGGCTCTATAGAGACCCACATCTACTATAAAAAAGGACTGGCTCTTTGGAAGTACATCCAGCATGAAAAAAGGTTGGCTCTATAGTAGCCTACATCCAATATGAAAAAGGATTGGCTCTGTAGAGACTCACGTCTAGTATGAAAAAGGACTAGCTCTGTGGAAGTACATCCAGTATGAAAAAGGACTCAATCTGTAGAGGCCTACATCCAGTATGAAAAAGGACTAGCTCTGTAGAGGAAGACCTACATGGAGGATAGGCCTACAACCAACATGCAAAAGGGTTGGCTTTGTAGAACTTCTTATGACGAGAAGAATGAAGAGATAGCACCATTTGATCGAGATAGTAGAAGCAGTGATGATGATGATGATCTGGTGATGATCTAGCTTTAATGATGATCCATTGATGATCCAGCTTTGATGATGATCCAACTTTGATGATGATCTAGTTATGATACATCTTTGATGACGATCCAATGATGATCCACCTTTAGTGATGATCCAGTGATGATCTATCTTTGATGATGATGCAGAGAACAAGACTTGTGCTGATGAATTATGTCAAGAGAATACCTTCCTAGTTAAGAGGGAGTGTTGATGTATTTGTAACTTCAGAATGTATTCACTTGTATATATTATATTGTACCCCAATCTTCCTATCGGGAGAATCACTTATATTTCATTGTACCCCGATGTTCCTATCGGGGGAGTCATTAATATAATAAAGTAATGTAAATTCATTGAGGTTAACCCTCCGTTGTAAGTCAAGGAAATAGTCCCCAGAATTGAGTTGACATTAACCCTCCTTATTAATCGGGGGGCAAAGTCCCCATAGTTATGGGGAACTAGGGTTATTAGACTCTCCTAGAGATGTCGACCCTGGTAAGTAATTGTCAAGTCAGAAACTAGCATAAATAGACAGTGAGACTCTCTATTTGACACACACACTCACTCAACTGGGGCACATGAGTGAGAGAGGAAGTGCTCACACAAGCGAGAGAGAGAACAACTGTTGGAGATCATCTTTTTTTTCTTTGGGTTTTATAGCTGCCATTGGTGCTCATTCTATCTCTGAGGAAGTTGCGGGGTTTTTCCTTTATGGTTTCCCCAAGGATAAATATTTGTGTCTATTGTCTCTTGTGATTGATTGTTGTGCATGTTATTCTCTCAAATAATATCCTAATATCATATTGCTTAAATGATAAAAATCTAACATTGATAACCAACTCATTTTGGAAACCAATAACCTTGAAAAAATGGAGACACAATAACATCATTGGATCAGTCACTCCCAAGCTAGTCTATCCAATATCAACAAAATCACGTCATATCTACAATGACTTCTTCCCACTACTGAGGAAAAGATGCAACGCATGGGGACCAGCATGATTAACATTCTAGACTTAGACCTCCATGCTTGGGAAGAATTAGTATCTGATGAGGCTATTGTATAAGCATGTGTTCAGCAACAACCATCCACCAGTCAGAGTATCCCATAGGGAAGATTAATATAAGATCTTAGCTACTCAGATAAAATTATTGTCATTTATCCATTTCTTTGGGACAAATAAATATTTTGAGGTTGGGGATATGTTGGAAGAGCTTGAGTCGGCTAGATGACTATGTCCTTTAGTTGACTAATTGTAAAATAATAGATTATGTCAACCTCATAGGTTGTGCCGGTTAGTTGAATCGACAAGTAGTTATGTAACTTATTGTAAATCTTATATATATGTTGTAGATTCGGATAAAGACTTGGTTCAGTTGGATGTATGAACCCCCATGTGTTCTTGAATAATATAAGCATTTTTTATTCTGTCTGTCATTCCTTGTCTCTTGTATATATCACTATTTATATGAATTTGTAATATGTATCATTGTTAACCTTGCAATCTGATTGATTACAACAACTCTTATTTCAATTTGAACCTTTTTATCCCCCCTTCAATCCTCGCTTTCTCTAATGTTATGCTTAACGTGTCTAACATGATGATGTATAGGATTGGGGAGAGAAGACACCCTTGTCAAATACCCATCAAGGATTTGAAGAAATTTGAGACTCTTCCATTGAATAAGGGTGTTATTTACGGTTTTCTGATACAAGCATTCATCCAAGAAATGAGTTAATTTCCAAAACCAATTTTATGGAGAACCTTAAATAGAAACTGATGATTGACTCTCTCAAAAGTGTTTTCCATGTTTAACTTTCTGATCATCCAATTTTACTTTTTGAATTTTCTAGAATGGATGGCCTCCTAAGCCAGGATTATATTGTCAAGTATATTTCTTTTTTGGACAAATCCTCCCTTATTTTTATAGATTATAGAAGGGAGAAGCTTTTTTAGTCTCGAGGAGAAAATTTTTGCAAATATTTTATAGGACACATTACAAAGCGATATGGGTCAAAATATACAAAATGTAGAAGGGTTAGATTCCTTGGGAATGAGAGCCAAGAAAGATGAGTTTATATCCCCTCTCAAACTGGTCTTTCCATGGGTATAATCATGCAGGTCATTCTTAGAATATCCTTTTAGATAATGCCCCAGTGGATTCTTTATAAATGGGAAGAAAACACATCAAGGATTGGGGATTTATCAAGATTCATTTTCCAAATTACTTCTTTGATTTCTTCTTTTGAAATTGGTTTTTTCAAATCATCATTGGATTTTTGTGAGATCATCTTTGGAATTTCCTTTGCAACATCTTTCTATGAAACTTCACTACCCTCCTGTTTTGTAGTATACAAATTCATGTAACGATTAAAAGAATCATGTTTTATATTCTCGAAGTCTTTTATTTTTTCTCCTACTAGGTTCACAATCTCTCTGAACTCTCTTTGATGATCCTAGAATCTTGAATATGAAAGAATTTGGTGTTTCTATCCCCAACTTTTAACCAAAAACTTCTTTATTTGAGTTTCCACAATTCTTCCTCCTTTATATGGGTTGAGTGAAAGGTCTTTTTAATTCTAGTCTTATCTCTTTGAGCTCCATTTCCATCTGATGAAACTTGGCAAATATGCTTGGGAGGATTTCGTCACAAGAACAAGGGAAGACAGAGAGAATTGTTCCCATTTATTTAATTTCCATTTTAATCTCCTCAGTTCCTCCTCCCATATGAAGGAGGGGGTTCCTATAATGTCTAAATCCTAGGATTCATTTACCAAGTCAAAGAAACTCGATTGGTTTTTCCAGGTAAGGAAGAGTCGAAAGGGTACCGTTCTAAGATAGGTCTCAATCTCTATACACAGAGAAATAGTATTACATTTTGAGAAAGGATATTTGAATGGAATCTTATCACTGAGAGGAATATAGAATTTGAAACAAACAAATGATATAGCCTAGAAACCACATGACCAAGGCCAATTCTTCTGTTGGACCATCTAGAAATTTTATTCTTTAGAGTAATGTCAATTAGGTCCCATTTCATGAAGAGGTCCTCTGCATGCTCACAAAAATGGTCTCTTACTATGGAACGACCATGTTTCTCCTTAAAGGAGAAAGTAAGTTTCATATCCCCTCCCAAAATGATATTGAGGAAAAGGGAGAAGCCATCCCAACTGAGAAGGGAATTCCAACATTGTTTTGTTTCAAATAATTAACTAGGTTATATATATTTAAGATCGAATGTTCATTTACAAATGATTTAGGGAGGTCAGCATCCAATGTTGAAATTTCATTTCTGAAGTTTGTTCAAATCTTCTTCCATCCCATAGCATAGCAGTTCCACTAGATGCTCCTATGGAGCTTAAAGCCTCCCCTTTTCTCTTCTTCCAAAGTCTCTTCATTTTTTGAACCAATTCAATAACCTCCATTTTCATCTCCTAGATTAGGAGGATTTCTAGTCTTTCAAATCTGAGAAGATCTCCAATGGCTTCTTTCTATTTTCCCACCAAACCTCTACTATTCTAAGAGATTAATTTCGTTACTTAATTATAAATCCCCCCGCCCAAAGGTTTTATTTTCATTTTGTTTGTCCTCCTCTTACATTTTTTTCCATTAACTTCTCTATGGTTGGTTGGGTTCCAAGCATTTTCTCTCATTCTACTTCCTTTCACATTTTTATTTATTATTTTTCCTCCCTTTTCTTGTTTCATTCTCAAACTCTGATTTTGCAGAGTCCAATTCTTATCCATCTGGGGGAAGATCTTCTTCTTCATTTAATTTTTGGGGATATATTTTGACTATAGGATTTTTCGTTCTTCTGGAGGATCATTTTCTCCATTGTTCCCAAATGGACCAAAGCCCTCATCACCATGAATTACGATTATTTCCCC
Source organism: Pseudotsuga menziesii (assembly GCA_001517045.1). Lineage (NCBI taxonomy): Eukaryota > Viridiplantae > Streptophyta > Pinopsida > Pinales > Pinaceae > Pseudotsuga > Pseudotsuga menziesii. The sequence continues at coordinate 334,379 of LPNX010342050.1, forward strand.
TTTTCTGACAAAACCTCCTGCATTAATTCTCAACTATTGGCTCTACGATCTCTCTATAGTTCCATATGGATCTGTCGATTGGTTTTGATCTTGGTATTTCTCCCTATATTTAGTGGCAAGGAAAGATCTAACATTCTTCCTAGGAATTTCCACAATTCCAGGGTGAGGATGTGACCCACAAGACTTACCCTTTCTTCCAAATGAGCCTTGGACTTGCAATTTACTACTGTTCACTGCTTAGCAGCTGCAACCACTAGGGGATTCTTCCTACAATCCTCAACAAAATGTCCATACTTTTGAAATATATAGCACTTGAATGAGAGTTTTTCATAGTCAATCTCTTGAAAATTCTCCCAAGAATCTAGTTTTCACTTGATAGTTTCTAGTACTCCCACATCCAATTTTACCTTGAGGCAAATTCTACCACATGAAAAATAGCCTTTTGGTTCATCACAATCACCAAATTTACTAGCATGTTACCAATGGCCTTCAAGGCCTCAATATTCTAATAGTGTATTGGAAGGTGAGGAATCCTTGCCTAGACTAGGACCGTCGAGAGAACATCATAGGTTGGATCAAAATCTGAAGTCCATTTGTTTAGTTAGAAACCCCTCAACCCCATGAAATAGGGGTCGCTTCTGAAAATTAGTTCTGTATCTTGTTTTTCCACAAAATGGAATGTGAGAAACCTTTTCCCACAAAGAAGGTCATCAAATTCCCCTTGATCAAGGGTCCCTAGTTCTTCATAACCCACTTCTCTACAAACCTCAGAGAGGGCCAAAGAATAGTAAACTGGCCAATCAACCCTTTCTATGTCATGACCAAGCAAATTTATGTGAACCATCCTCAGGCAAGGAAACTTCCATGATTGCATTGAGCTTCTAAACAAACTTGGATTTTGATGCAAATAAGAACTTCTTACCTTGCAACTCAATTAACTTTGAGAACGCTTCGATTTCTTGTGATATCGAAGGGGGGAGATCCCCCAAGAAGATATAGTTCCCTCCTACCACTTTACACACATCATAAGAAACTATGTTGTAGACTATGAGCCATGCTTTCTAGGCTATAACTCAATGATATCTAAATTTCCTTATATAGATTTAAATTATAAAATATGTTTGTAAAGCATTCTACAAAGTCAAAACATAATCTATTGATGTTGAGAGTTGTTTTAGATTGTGTATCCTTTGGTTTTTATATTTATGATTTTTTTATATACATTTATGATTTTTTTATATACATGCTGATTTTTTTATATACATGCTTGGGTTGGACTATTAGGTAGCCTTACTTATATATATTGAACTACCATCATGAATTTGAATTTGATTGAAAAAGGAGGTAAAGGTGCTAAGAAAACATTTAAATAATATGGTTGATTATTTCCATGCTTTTAATTATTAAAAACACTTAAATTTATTAGTTTAAAATTATAGCTTTTTTGCTATTTTAGAACATAACCAGTTAACTTAATTGCTTTTATGCTGCTTGCCCGTCTAATTCGAGTGATACATTAAAACAAAATATCATGGAAATTAAGGAGTGCTTTTGTCCAATTGTTGATATCAAAGGGAAAAAGGGCATTAAAGAAGAAAAAATATTCAAAGCATGGGTGAAGTGGTAAGGAAAGGGTGGCGTTAAGCAATTTGATAAAAGTTGTTGGAAGGTTGATAGGGATTACGATGAGAAAATTGCCAATGTGGGGCTAGCTTATGTTGGCACTTGTTAGAATTAGGAATATAAATTCATCAAACTCAACGATGATCCTCACCAAGTTGTTCGAGATAGTCAGGGTCTATCAATATCAGACAGCGGGGAAATCTCATGATTTCTCGCTGGCAATGACAAGAAGAAAAAACGGAGAGGCTGACGATCAAGTTAGAGTAGATGTGGTATTTGAAAGCTCCCCTCGAGGCATATATATAAATTATTTTTTTCAGATGGAAATATCCACGGGAAATCCAGCAATACTTCCCCACATTAGTGGATGGTAGAGGTGGTAAACCACCGGCCATCCTCGTAGAAGGCCTAACCCCAGAGGACTCAAGGCTCCAACCCATGACCTCCCTTCGAACCGAGAGAGTGTGCACACATCTTACCAATTGAGCTAACCCTTGGGGCTAAGGCGTACATATAATTTGCAGTAGGAAAGATAGCTTTTCAATTCGAATTAGAATAGAAAAGGCAATTTTCCACCTTTTCAGTTCATAGATTTGAGTATTTATGCTAGTGTGTATATATATATATTGTAAAAAGCTGAATTGATTCAGGAATTTATGTAAATTTGTAGTAAGTTAAATTTTGTTATAAAAATAGTATATCTATTAGCAAGATAACCTGCTTTAGTTATAGGTTATTCATGTTTTAATTAATGGTTATAACATGTAAATTCTAAACATATATATAAGCATCGCTATAAGTAAAGTGGTATGTAAATGGAGATAGACACAACCAACCACTTAATTTTGTTAAAATAACTTGATTTATCTATTATTCATACCAAATTGTTAGATTGTTAGAGTTAATATAACCACAAAACAATCACTATTAATTAAATAAATAAATAAAACAAACTAATATGAAAAAGGAAAAAAACAAATTGTCACCCATTTTTTTAACCACCTTTTAACTGAAACTTATTTATAATAATAATAATAATCTATTTTTAAGGTTACCGCCAAGCAAAACACCTTCTGTTCTCTTCATCCTTGTCACCTTTGTATTATTCCGCAAGGCTTGCTTTTAACTGGTGGTTCTATCTATTTCTACTTCCCTTTTCTTAGCTTTGGCAAATTTTGCTTCTGAGCCTTTATAACTTTCCCCTCTTTTTTCCAACTATGTTTATTAATAACCTTGCCCCTCTCAATGGGGCCTAGTCTTTTGTTCTTCCTTTTATTCTCCACCACCAATTTGGTGTATGAGATTACAATCTTAATCAAGATGCATTTAAGAATAATAAGATAAGACTACAATAAAATGAATCTGTGATCCACACTTGTTACACTTGGGTTAATCTTGTTCATCTAGTCAAGCAATTCCAAAATCTGAGATAATATCTAGATGCCTATTGGCATACAAATTTGGAGCCATAGGGTTGCACTTTAAATTGTAACATATAAACACCAATTGACTTAAGAGTATTAACCTTGAACTTTTTCCATATACATTAAATTGTAAAATATAAACACCTATAGATGTAAAAATATTTAGAAGAATTATGGACTACCTAAAAAACCCTTAAAAGTACACCCATATTGTAAAATATAAACACTTTTTAGTATTTGGTATTGCAAATCTACATCTCATTGAATCTAGCATTACAACATATTGTTTGTCTCTTGAAGAAGCCAATTGGGAAAATTATTTTGCAAGTCTGCATCTGATTGAATCCAGCAGTACAGCCTATTGTCTGTCTCCTAAAGAATCCAGCAGGGAAAATTATTTCTGGAGCAGTATAAGTGCTAACCAAAACGCTTCCAACCCGTCTGAATTCAGCATACCAATTATGCTCTAAATGATAATTTCAAGAGTTTAAATTGTAATTTTAAGGATTTGAGTTGTTTTAAAATCATAGATTTAGTTTAAAACAGTTAAATTCAAAATGGTAAAACTCACAATTTCCTACTAAAAATTTGACCTGTTTTTTATCAAAAATCATGGGAAAAAACTCAGTCGTTTTAGTTGTCTTCTATCCTACTCAAATTATTTTGCAGTTTAGTAATGTTTTATTCGAAGTACTAGGTCACATTCATTAAAAACCCTAACCCTAATGTGCAAGGTAATAGACATTAATTAAGAACCCTAATTTGCACGATAGCAATCGGTAATTAGAAAGAAACATAGAGACTAGCAAATCATCTAGATGGTTTCATGTGTTATCTTCTATTCATATCAAAATGTTGTGTAATTGTAATTGCAGATATGAATGAGAGTAGATGATTTGTGCTCTTACTCATGGAATTTTTGTACATTCTTAGAAGATTTGTGTTCTTACTCATGGAATTTCTGGTACGTGAGAATGAATTTTTATTGGTGGTGCGTGTGTAAGAAAACAAGGAAAATCATAAGATAATGAATTTTTTCTCTTCGTACGTGCGTGAGAAAACCAATAAAATTCAATATAATTATAGATATGAATGTTGCAAGAAGAGAGGAATTACTAAGTGAACTATGATCCATACTGGCTTAATCTGATACGGCCATATTTCGATCGTGATGGGAATCTCTTGGCAGATCCAAGATCATGACAACAAACACTAGGGAGGTTCGATTAGGAAATAAGGTGAATTATATTGAGATTATGAGACTTTAAAAGAAGACTGAAGGTATCTTTGACATAAAAGTTGAATAATCTTCTGATTAGCAACTTCATTTTGTAAAACCCATGCCTCAAACACATGAACATCTTGCACTTCAAGAATATATACTCTAAAGGACTCGTCATGAGCTTTCTTAGGCTCTTAATATCTTATAATAGGGGATTTATAGGTTGTTTATTATCTCCTATGAGAGGGAAGAAATTATGTGATAAGTGTGTCATGACTATGTTTTTTCAGGTATTTCTTGTTTTTGGGGTAGCAAGGTCCATCAAAAGTATTCCAAGTGGGTTCTCATTGGATGCATAATTTAATTCCTCATCCAACGAGCTCTTCCGATCGAAATTTGAGTAAAAACACGAGGAGATATGTTGAAAACACAAACAAAAAAGTAGTTTTTTTTCTTTTCTTCCTCCAAAAGTAATAAATGTTATTTTATTATTTTAACTATCTGGAGGTATCCATGTAGAAAGGTATTTATGTTTTATAAATATATTTGTTCATAAATATGAGGTTTCTTTGTTTGCATGCAGTTTTTAGTTTTAATTTGATTAAATGAACTTTGTTAAACAAAAGGCCAAGGGGAATTGTTATGGTTGAGTTTGAATTTTTATGTTTTTTTGCAAGTAGAATCTAACTCTGACTAGCAAGTTTGCCATTGGCTAAGTTACTATCAAGTAGGGGCATCTAAGTTGGGTTTGCACCTGGCCTCGATTGCACCAACTCTTAACATGGTTGGATTTTTTGGTATCCCAACCCTTCACATGGTTGGATTTTTTGGTATTCGTGGGAGATTCGTGGGAGATTTGAAATGGCCACCTCTCTTCTTAGGAGGTGTTTTAACCATATCATGCTCTCACCCATATATTGAGTTTGAAATTAATTAAGTTCAATTTTGTTTATGAATTTCACTTTAACTGATTGATAATAAACATAAAGTAAAAAATATAATGCTAACTCCAACAAAAAAGTTTAAAATAAAAAGATATATTGCCCAAATTTTTTTGTCATTGTATAGATGTTAACATGTACATTGGGGAGGTGATGGATTAGGTATGTTGAATATGCCTATCCATAGAGTGGTTCTTAAATATAAGTTCAAGAGATCAAGTTGAACCCTAATATTGAGTTGATATGGGTGAGACTTCCTTGTAATATGATGGAATGCATACATTATGTTTTATTTTATCTTGAACTGGTTGAGGGTTTGAGAGTTGGTTGGGATTCTTCTTTAGATTCATCTACTAAGTTCCTTCTCCTCTTCCACTTTTATAATCTACTCTAGTCTTAGAATGGGCTCCACCATCTCTTCTTCCATTAGAAAGCCAATTGCAATCCCTTCCTCCCATGAAATTCACCACCATCTCCTCTCGTAGCATACCAACCACCATCTCCTCTAATAGTAAACTAACCAGCATCTCATCTATATGTATATTGACCACCACCTCCCCCTCACAAGATACATTAGAAACAATTATATGGTAGACTTACTTATGCCTTATCATCATGGATTTAGCTATAGTGGTAGAGCTAACTTACAACAATTTTACACACACATATAAACCAGGGGGATAGCTTGATTGGTTGACTAACTATAAATCTCTGAGAGCAAACATTGTGTTGTATGTTAACCAGCATAGATCAAAATCCTTATATCCATATATCCAAATACTTAGTGCTAAAAATGTACCCACTTAGAGGAAACTAAGTGTATCCTTCTTTATTTCAGTTTCCATAATTCTTCCTCCTTTCTGTAGGTTGAGTGAAAGGTCTTTTTAAATTAATCTTCTTGTTTGATTCTTGTTGTTTGATTCATGTTAGGCTTATCTCTTTGAGCTTCATTTCCATCTAATGAACCTCCAAATCTTCTTGGGAAGATTTCGTCACAAGAACAAGGGAAGGAAGAGAGCATTTTTCCCATTGCTTTAATTTCCATTTTACTCTCCTCATTTCCTCTTCTGATATGAAGAAGGGGGAGCCTCTCAGATGTATGAATCCTAGGCTTCCTTTACCAAGTCAAATAAATTGGGTTGGTTTCTCTTGATCATGGAGAATCGAAAGGGTATCAGTCTAAGATCTATCTCAATCTCTATACATGAATAAATATGTTTATGGTTTGAGACACTAGAGGAAAGGATAGTTGAATAGACTCTTAGATCTTAGAGGAATATAGATTTTAAAACAAAGAAATGATATAACCTAGAAACCACATGACTAGGGCCAATTTTTCTGTTGGACCATGTAAAAATTTTATTCTTCAGAATAATATCAATTAGGTCACATTTCATGAAGAGGTCATCTGCATGCTCACAAAAAATGTCTCTTACTATGGAACCACCCTGTTTCTTGTTAAAGGAGAAAGTAAGGTTCAGATCCCCTCCCAAAATGAGATTAAGGAAAAGGTAGAAGTAATCCCAACTCACAACGGAGGTCCACCATTATTATTTTTTTAAATAATTAACTAGGGTATAGATATTAAAGATAGATACCTCAATGTTCATTTACAAATGATTTATGGAGGTCAGCATCCAATGTTGAAATTTCATTTTCGAAGTTTGTTCACATCTTCTTCTATCTGATAGTGTAGCAGTTCCACTCTATGTTCCTCTAGAACTTAAAACTTCTCCTTTTTTCTTCTTCCAAAGTGTCTTCATTTTTTTGAAGCAATTCAATATCCTCCATTTTCAACTCATGGATTAGGAGGATTTCTGGTCTTTCAAATCTGAGAAGATCTTGGACTGGTTCGTTCTATTTTCCTTCCAAACCTCTATTATTATAAGAGATTAATTTCGTTACTTACTTCTAGATTCCCCCTAAGGTTTGATTTTCATGATTCCCTCATAATGTTTGTTAGATTCCTCCTCTTACATTTGTTTCCATTAACTTCTCTATGGTTGGTTGGGTTCCAATCATTTTCTCCTGTGGTGCTTCCTCCTCTCGCTTTTCTTTATCATTTTTCCTCCTTTTCCTTGTTTCGGTCTGAAACTCTGATTCCACAAAGTCCAAGTCTTGTCCAGTCAGGGGAAAGATATTCTTCTTCATTTATTTTTTGGGGATAGATTTTGATTGTAGGTTCTTGCGTTCTTCTAGAGGATCATTTTCTCCATTGTTCCAAAATAGACCAAAGCATTCATTTCCATGAATGAGAGTTATTTTCCCTTTTCTTTCAAAACCTCCTGCATTAATTCTCAACTATTGGCTCTAGGAGCTCTCTATAGTTCCAAATAGATCCACCAATTGGTTTCGATCTTGGTCTTCATCCCTATCTTCATTGGCAAGGACATTGTACCGATTGTTAGCTGAAGACCCAACATTCTTCTTGGTAATTTCCACAAATCCACGGTGAGGATGTGATTCACAAGCCTTACCCTTACTTCCCAAATGAACTTTGGTCCTTGGATTTACCTTTGTCCACTACATAATAGTTGCAGCTGCTAGGGGATTCTGCTTACAATCCTCAGCAAAATGTCCATACTTGTGAAATATCTGACACTTGAATGAGAGTTGTTCATAGTCAATCTCATGAAAATTCTCCCAAGAATCTAGTTTTAGCTTGATAGATTATGGTAGTTCCACATCTAGGTTTACCTTGATGTAGATTCTAGCACATGAAAACTATCCTTTTGGTTCAACATGATCAACGAATTTACTAGTATGTTACCAATGGCATGGAAGGCCTTAGTATTCCAATAGTGGATCGGAAGGTGAGAAAGCCTCACCTAGACCAACACCCCCGACCAACACCGCCCGAAGAACATCTTCCGTTGGATAAAAATCCGGACTCCATTTGTTTAGCTAGAAACTCCTTAGCCAAATTAGGGGCTACTTCCTAAAATTAGGTCTCTATTTTCTTTTTTCGCAAAATGGAATGCAAGAAACCTTTTTCCACAAAGAACATCCCCATATTCCCCTTGATCAAGGGTTTCTAGTTCTTCCTAACCCACATCTCTACGGATCTAGGAGAGGGCCAAAGACCAGTAAACTGGCCAATCAACCCCTTTTCTCCGTCAATGACCAAGCTAATTTATGTAAACCATCCTCACGCAAAGAAACTTCTAGAATGGCATCGAGCTTCTTAACAAATTTGGATTTTTATGCAGATAAAAACTTCTTACCTTGCGACTTGAATAGCCTAGTGAACACTTCAATTTCTTATGAGATCGGAGGGGGAGCTCCCCAAGCATCTATGGTTCCCTCTTACTACTTTACAGACCATAGGAAACTCTATTACATACTCGGAGCCAAGCTTTCTAGGATATAACTCTATGATATCTAAATGGCCTTATATAGATTTAAATTGTAAAAATATGGCCGTAAAGCATACTACAGAGTGAAAACATAATCTATTGATGTTGATATCCTTTCCTTTTTATATTTATGATTTTTTTATATACATGCTTGGGTTGGTTGGACTATTAGGTAGCCTTACTTATATCTATTCAACTACCATCATGAATTTGAATTTGATTGGAAAAGGAGGTAAAAGTGCTATGAAAACATTTAAATAATATGGTTGACTATTTCCATGCTTTTAATTATTAAAAACACTTAAATTTATTAGTTTAAAATCATAGCTTTTTTGCTATTTTAGAACATAACCAGTTAACTTGATTGCTTTTATCCTTCTTGCCCGTCTAATTCGAGTGATGCATTAAAACAAAATATCGTGGAAAGTAAGGAGTGCTTTTGTCCAATTGTTGATATCAAAGGGAGAAAAAGCATTAAAAAGAAAAAATATTCCAAGCATAAGTGAAATGGTAACGAAAGGGTGGCGTGAAGCAATTTGATAGAAGTTGCTGGAAGGTTGAATATAGGGATTACGATGAGAAAATTGCCAAAGCGGGGCCAGCTTATGTTGGCACTTGTGATAAATGGGAATATAAATTCATCAAACTCAACGATGATCCTCACCATTTTGATATGACACAATGCAACTGGGCAAGTTGTTCGAGAGTGTCCGGCTCTATCAATATCAGACAGCGGGGATATCTCATGATTTTTCGCTGGCAATGACAAGAAAATACGGAGAGGCTGACGTAGAGGCTGAGTAGATGTGCTATTTGAAAGCTTCCCTCGAGGCGTACATATAATTTGCAGCAGGAATTACAGTTTTTCAATTCGAATTCTACAACTGATAATAGAAAAGGCAATTTCCACCTTTCAAAGTTCATAGATTTGTGTATTTATGCTAGTGTATATACTCTATATATATATATATATATATATATATTTTGTAGAAAGTTGAATTGATTATGCTAGTGTCTATGCAAATGTGTGGTAAGTTAAATTTTGTTATAAATTTAAGCTATTAGATCGATAACGTGTTAAAATGTTTTAGTTATAGGTTATTCATGTTTTAATTACTAGTTATAGGTTATTTATGTTATAATTATTAGTTATTGTATTTAGAGAAGTGAGGTGCTCTCATCAGAGCACTTTATTAGGGGGAGATCCTATTAGGTTAGTCACTTTCTATTAGCGGACATAAAAAAACATTATGTTAACTGAACATAAATAAAAAAATAAAAAATTTATATTGTGAATTCATATATTTATATAGTGCCCACTCAATCCAAAATCAATTCACCAAATAAACTTCAATCTAC
>LPNX010342050.1:351344-443004 GCA_001517045.1 Pseudotsuga menziesii
CTCAAATGAAGCACAAATTAAGTGGCTATACAAATATAATGAGCCTAGATCGAAATCCTAGGCTCTATCAAGCTTAGAGAGGGATCAAATCTCTTGAGGTGGAAACTTCTTTTTAGGTATTGCACGCAAAAAGCTTTTAGAGAAGAGGTTTGCACCTCGAGAGATTTGATCCCTCTCGACGCATGTGCAAGGCCTCTTAAACAACCCATGGTTGTAGGAGGGCCTTGCATATGCTTTTAAAACCATGTATGGGGAAATGTTGTAATGTAAGTTCATAACAAAATAAAAAATAATAAAAAATATTATATGTGGGCCATAAATAATATTAAATATTAATAATAAAATATTATATGTGGACCTTAAATAAAAAGATGCGTATTTTGGTTTGAATCAAATCAATGGATACCAAGGAAGAGATTTGATCCCTCTCGGCGCTTGATAGAGCCTTGGATTTGGATCTACGCTGGTTTTATTGTTTTGTTAGGTAAGAAGATTACAACATATCCTGCATATTAGGTTGTTTTTTTTTGGACATTTATTTTGGCCTATAATTAAAAAATTTATTTTTTATTAATAAAAATAGTGTTACGTAACGTTACATAATCCCCATACTCAGATGTAAAGGCACGCCTCTGGGCACAAAGAAGACTTAAAGTATCTTTGACATAAAATTTGAATAATCTTGTGATTAACAACTTCATTATGTAAAGCCGACGCCTCTCGCACTTCAAGAAATACTCTAGAGGACTTGTCGTGAGTTTTCTTAGGCTCTTAATAATATAATATCCTATAAGAGGGGATTTCTAGCTTTTTTTTTATCTCCTATGAGAGGGAGGAAATTATGTGATAAGTGTGTTTGGAGTTTGTTTACGTTTATCCATGTAGAAAGGTATTTATGTTTTATAAAGATATTCGTTCATGAATATGAGGTTTTTTTTTGTTTGCATGTAGTTTTTAGTTATAATTTGATTAAATGAACTTTGTTAAAGAGAAGGCCAAGGGGAAAGGGGAATTGTTATGGTTGAGTTTGAAATTAATTTTATTTTTTTAAGTAAAATTTAATTACGTGATTTGTATTTTTGTCATTGGTTAAGTTACTATTAACTAGGGGTATCTAAGCATGGATCACATTTAGATTTTTTGGTATCCGAACCCTTAACATGGTTTGATTTTTTGGTATCTTGGGAGATTTGAAATGACAACCTTTTATTTTAAGAAGTATTTTAACCATATCCTAGTTGTCACCCATATTGAGTTTTAAATTAATTAAATTCAATTTTGTTTATGAATTTCACTTAAATTCATTGATAATAAACATAAAGTAAAAAAATACACTGTTAACTCCAACAAAAGAAAACTTAAAATAAAATATATATATTTCCCAAAAGATATTGTCTACTATTGTATAGATGTTCACATGTACATTAGGGAGGCGATGGATTAGCACTGTTGAATGATGGCTATCCATAGAGTGGTTCCTAGATATAAGCTCAAGAGATCAAGTTGAACCATAATCTTGAGTTGATATGGGTGAGAATTCCTTGTAATATGATGGAATGGATACATCATGTTTTATTTTATCCTAACCTTTCTTTAGATTCATCTACTAAGTTCTTTTTCCTCCTTCACTTTTACCATCTACTTTAGTCTTGGAATGGCCTCCACCATCTCTTCTTCTATTAGAAAGCCAATTGCAATCCATTCCTCCCATGAAATTCATCACCATCTCCTGTAATAGTAAACTAACCACCATCTCATCTAGATGTATACTGACCACCACCTCCCCCTCACATGGTACATTAGAAACAATTATATGGTAGAATTAAGTATGCCTTAGCATCATGGATTTAGCTATAGGGGTAGAGCTAACTTATAACAATTTTACACACATATATAAACCAAGGGGATAGCTTGATTGGTTGACTAGCCATAAATCTGAGAGAAAAAATTGCGTTGTATGTTATAACCATCATAGATCCAAATCCTAGGATCTATCAAGTCCCTAGAGGGATCAAATATTTCGAGGTGAAAACCTCTATGAGCTTTGGTGGGTCCTATATATACCCATTGATTTTATTATAACTAAAAGAAACATCTTTTTATTTAAGGTGAACATATAATATTTTTATTATTAATAATTAATATAATTTATGGCCAACATATAATACTTTTCATTATTTTTTATTTTGTGAGGAAAGAACATTCCAACATCTTCCCCATACATGGTTTTAAAACCATGTGCAAGGGCCTCCTAAAACCATGGGTTGTTTAGGAGGCTTCAAACATGTACAATAAAACCATGGGTTGTTTAAAAGGCCTTGCACATGGTTTTAAACCATTTCCAAGGCCCTCATAAACCATGTACAATAAAACCATAAGTTGTTTAGGAGCACTCGAACATGCTTTTAAAACCATGTGTAAGGCCAACATTTTTTTTAGTTTTTTACATATAATTAAATATTTAATTCTTTATTGTTTTTTAGGTATGAACAAATCTTACAAGATCTCCCTCATATTGGATTGTAGAGCAGCGATCCCATAACAACAATTTATCTATTTTTAAAAGGAAAATAAAGTATATCAATCATTAAATTTGAGATGACATATATAATATTTAACTCTAATTATAATCCTTTAATGTTATTACATAATTTTTAACCATTTTTTAAATCAAACATTTTTTCATTTGAAAAAATACAATATTAATTATACATAGTTACAAACCTTATTCAATGATTAATTTAAATTTTTGTTTAATATATTAAATTTTTTAATTTATCATTTTGAATAACTTTTCATTAATTTTGATCAAATTAAAATTGGTATAGTTTAATATAATAAAATAACAATTCATCTTATTGTATATAGTAATAACATGTGCATATAAATCATCAAACTAATTCTAATCAATATTTATCCATTGATTAAATATTTTATTAAATAATGGAAATAATTTTAAATTTTTATATGATATACACAATGAAATTTTGAAAAAAAAGTAGCTTTAAATAAACTAATGTTAATCATAAGAGTTACTAATAAACATTTATAATCACATTTTAATAATTTTAGAAATAACATTGTTTAATTAAAACATCTATTAAATCATGGAAATAAATCTAAATTACTATAATAATAATAAAAATATATTTTAAAAAAAAAATCTAGGGTGATGGAAGAAGTTGGTGGACCTTTTAGATGCAATTGGATTTCTAAAAAATCTACTCACATTATGGAAATCAATAATGTTCTTACATTAAGAACTAGGTTAAAAAAACCCCAAACCTTTGAACCTACTTGACATGCATGCGAGGTGAAGACACCACACACATTCCTGGGCATATAAATAACACAAGTGATTTGTAATTCATGACATGCAAAATGTGTATGCATGATTTGTAAGGCATGGATTACAAATTGCATGCATGATTTAGAATCTATTTTCCCTTCCTTGACCATCTCCAAGGCACTAAAACACAAAGATATTGCTCACGACCTCATAATAGCATGGATATCACAATTTAGAGACCAAGGATAATCTCAATAAGTTATGTGGGGTGTTGTGAGGCAAATTTCATGACCTTTAATATCTAGAAGTTTCCATTATATCCCAAGGCATAGGTTTTCTCCCTCTATAACGTCTAGTTCCCTTAGACTGATAGCTAGTGTTAAAATCCTCGTAATGGTGCTTGTATACTCATTCAAAGAAAAAGATACCCTCAAGAAGTCATATGTAATGCTTCAAGGTGTCATTTTTCATGTTGGACAATTGGAAGCTTATTTTACAACATAGGGCTTAAGTTTACTCCACCAACTATGTTTAGGGCCTTGATATCCATAGCTAAAGTTATCCTTGATATTCCATTTTATATATCAATGATACCTTCAGGATTTCATGTGTTATTTTTCAGTACAGTGTCCTTGTCTCGAGATGCATAGAAGCTTCCTTTAGCAATTAATTACTAGAACTATCCTTTAGTGCCTAAGGCCCAAGATGTTTCCCCTTACAATTTCCAATGACCCAAGACCAATATTTAGTGCTAAAAATGTACCCACTTAGAGGAAACATATACCTAAGAGATATTTTGTATTTTTTTAACACATTACTCTTATCCTAGATTCCTAGGAGCTTTCTTAGGGCACGTGGACCATATTTTTGGCCCTGACCATGTATAGGGAAACAATACCATACCTAGAGCTCAAAAACATGTAATGGTTCCCATATCACCAATATAAGGCCAAATATTTCCTTGGGTAGTCATCTATGGTAGTTTGAGTTGTAAATCATAAAGCTTGAGTCATCAAAGCTAACTTTATAACACAATTCCTAAGCTTCCTCTACAGACCATGGCTAACACCTCAACACCCACACCTAGTGATAAAAAAACTCCTAGTCTCTCCCATATACCCATTTGGAATCAAGGATACCCTCAAGAGATCTTGTGTGGTGGTTTAAGGTGATGTTATTAGTCTTATATACTTAGCATCTTCCGTTAGGTCCTAAGGAATTATTTTTTCTTCACCAACCTTGTATATGGCCCCATGACCCATATTAATTGCTAAAAACATTTTAATGGATCCCATGTCATATCCTAGATTTCAAAGATCTAAAAGAGAGGTCATATGTGGTGGTTTGAAGCTCATTCATTACATTCAAGCCTTAGAATCTATATTTAGGGCCTAATGCTAAAGTTCCCTCCCTTGACCATGGAAAGGAACTAAGAATCATACTTAGTGCACAAAACCTAAAATGATACCCATATCTTAACTCATAGGAAAATGATGCCTCAAGAGGTCAAGTGTGATGCCTTGAGGCATTGTTCTTAAAGTTGGATGCTTAGAACCTACATAAGTATTGAGTCTTATATTCCTTCGTTAATCATATCTAGGGCCTCATAACCTGTCATCAGTGCTCAAATACTTATAATGTTATGTGATAGTCACTCAAATGTTTAATATCCAATAAAAATGGAGTCACATGTGGTGTCTTAAGGAATTCTTCATCGACCATGATATTTGGTAGCTAACGTTTATAGCTAATTCCCACATTTCATTAGGTAGACTTTGACTAGGCCTCAACATCAACACCTAGTTTTCAAAAAATTATATGGTGGCAATATGCACACTCATAGGTGAAGGATCCCTTTTGGAGATCAGTTGTGTTTGTTCAAGAGACTATTATTGTATTTAGGTGAACAAAATATTACTTTAGGGCCTAAAACCAAAGATTCCTTGCTTAATCATGTTGATTCCCTACAAACCATATACCTTTTTTTTAAAGTAAAAATGGTGCTCATATTTCCACTTAGAGGATAAATATTCCCTCGGGAGGTCTTGTGTTTCATTTCAAGCCTTTTTTCTTTTCCCTTTTTTCCTATCATCTTCATGTTTAGGGCCTAATTCTCAACCTTTTACCCTCAACCATGTCAAGATCACTAAGACACATACTTACTTCTCAAAAAATCATATTATTGTAAATATCTCCACTCAAAGGAAAACAATATGATCAAAAGGTCATGCGTGTAATATTGGAAAGTCATTTTTGAACTTGGGTGTTTATAATCTTACTTTAGGAAATAAGTCTAAGTTTTCCTCCCTCAACCATATCTAAGGCATACACACTCATACATAGTATCCAAAACCTTATAGTGGCACTTGTTTCATGACTTAGAGGTAAATATAACATTGAGAGGTCTTATCTAGTGGTTTTAGGTGCTATACATGGCCATGGAAACATAAAAGATTCCTTTAGGAGTCATGTCTTGATATTTCCTCCCTTGACCATGTCAATTTCCTTAAGACATAAATCTAGTGATAAAAATATCCCTATGGCCCTACCATATCCTCATTTAGAAAATAAGGATACACTCAAGAGGTTCTAAGTGGTAGTTTGAATAGAATCACTATGCTTAAATACTATAAACTTGGAGTGCTACAAATTTAGACAACTAGATGTGGAAGTTCTAGTCCCCATGTAAGTTCTCAACATGACCATAATTATGAGAGGTGAATGTAAAACAATTCTCATGCAATAACCTCCATCCCTTGCCAACTCATTACCTCATGTGGATCCCTACCTTCATGGTGATACTAATCTTTGTTATGTCGTTGAATGTTATGCTAAAAAGTTTGTAGCTTGTATAATGTTCTTCATGTATTCCATCATCCTTCACCTATGGAACCAATAGGTACACCTCGATATTCCTAATCTTTCCCTTACCTCATTTTCGACTATGTCAAATAAGGGTTGAGAGTCCTAAATCTAACCATTCATTATAATTTATTGATACTAGAAAGAGATGCACATTGGTACATTTGGGAGATGTCAAATTTTATCCTCATCACATTTATCATGTGATCCATTTTAACAATATTTTTTTTTCCAATAGTGTCTGAGTCTATATGTCTCCTTGTTCTGATATATCTACTACCTACCATCCTCTGAAATTTGAATTTCTATGATTTTCTCCTAAATCTAGTAAAGATAACTAACAAAGGTAGGGAATATAGTATTATGAGATAGTGAATTCCTTACTCTCAACAACCTCATCCACAACATTAAAATTCTATTTGCAACAATACAATAGATTCTAAAATGAACCTTGTTTTTCTATTTTAATTATGTGTGTACTCTATTCTCACTAATTAAATACATACATGAGAGGATTTTGGGTGCATCTATAGAGAATTCCATTAGTAGTTAGGTGCATCATGTGCCACCTTGAGAAGGTAATTCCTACAATATGGATACTCCTTTGTATCTTCTACCCATGCACACCACTAAATATTATTTGTCATGTGTTGTAAGTAAATCAAGTTTTAGTTTAGTTATCATTTAGTTATATACAAAGTTTCTTGTGACCAACTCTAAAATACACCTCTACCCATGGAATAACCAAATGTTACTATGAACCATATTCCAAATGATACACCTAATATCTAGACATATTTGATGAACTCCAAATCAAACACATGTTTAGTAAACTAATATCACACACATGGTTTGTGCTTCTAGTATCACACACATGTTTTGCAAGAAATGGAATATACACAGGTGTAAAAACTTTAATTTTTAAATAACATACGTGCATTACTGAACACCTGAACCAATGTTTGTCACAAATTTACTTCTCACCTCTAACCCTATGTGTCTTGTTTGGAATTAGATTTGGACTAAACAAGCATATGGTATCGAAATGTCTAAACCATTTCTAATATAAATTTGTTTCCATTTTCTCAATAAGTATGTATTTCATGGATCACTAAAATATGATCACCACAATCATGGAAGATGAAATTGCATACATAAATAGAACTCTTTCTGCATAAAGATGTAATTTTTTATATATTATTTTTTCTATTTTCTCTTTATCTATATATGCAACTCCTTAACTCAAAAAATACACCATTACTATCTATGCCATAATTTTTTAATTTCTCAACCATTTCATCAATAAATTATATGTTGTAATACTAGATATTGACCTCAGCATGTTATAAAATATTCAATCCATCATCATTCCTTTAATACCTTCAAAATAAAAACCAACACTTGGTGTACTAATTTAGAGTTCTACTCACTTAGATAATTAAAAATAAATCAAATTACTATTTTTCTTTTGGATAAATAGCCCTACACTAGTGTTATTTGTTATCTATGTGTTTACCAATATTTTTATATTATTCCATCATTTAGGTACTCAAAGGGTGCATCAACATGGAAATATTCCTTATTTGAGAAAAAAACAATGTTAGAAAAAATCAAAATTGAGCTAGTTATTAATTTTTCAATAAAAAAATGTATATATTTAGAAAGTCGATTCAATTCCCTATATTTCATGTATTTACTAATTGCAGGATTCATTGCATAGGTATCTCAAAATATCCTCATATGTTGAGGTATTTTTGTTTTTTCAATTTTATTTTGCATCTAATGGATAAAACAAGACCATCATTAGCTTGCACTCACCCTCTAATTAAACTAACCATAATTATAATAGTTGTTAATATTAATCTTATAAAAGGAAATATTTTCTTGTTCTTTTTACACTGCCAGGTTTTCGAGGACCTTGTTCTAGTTTCTTAACCGAGTCAATTCTACATTCTTTAAACTCACCTTAGTCATAGCTTGAACTATGGCATGTTCACCTGATTGAGCTATAGGAGTCATAATCTTGTCTTCAAGCTCCTTCTCCCTTTCCTGCAGTTTCCTCTCCATTTCATCATGTTTTTCTTTCAAGGGATTCTCACTTTCCACTACCAGTCATGTCCTTCTGGCATTGCTTTTCTTTCTCAACAAATTTTAATAACTTTGCTTTACAATCCAATAGCTCATTCTTCATATCCTCTTTCTCTTTTTCCATCTCAGCCAGCTCTGGTCCTTCTAATAACTGAGTAGCAGGAATCTTTAACTTATTCTTTAGAAATTGGATGGAATTCTCCTTTTCTTCCAATAGATTCTTCATGCATGCTCCCTTGTCCCCTTGACCCATAGTAGCTAGAAGGTATGCCTGTAGATTTTTTATTTGTGCCTGATGTACTCGATTCTCTAGCTTTTCTTGTCTTAGCCGGTTCTCAATTTTACTCTTGGTAACTTCTAGCTTAGATAGCTTTAGAGAGGTCTTCATCAAGTTTGTGAACAAGATACATCCTCGGTCTGTTTCTGAAAATGAATTATGTCTGGGGGGTATGTCTTCCAAGTTCATCCTTATTTTAGCAAATTTACTATTTGTTGCTAATGACAATTTCAATGTGTTGTGGGTATGGTCCCTGCTAGCAATGAGAGACACATCCTGATAAATATTCCTCACCTTTGAACATAGTTTCAGAGTCCTACAGTCATATCCTTTGTTTCTATGTATTTATCCAACAGCTCCATCTTATCCCTGAATTAGGGCATGGAGTCAGACATGGGGTGTTAGAAAAGGAATATTCCTTGAATTCAAAAACATGTCTAACTATCATCATTTCTTGTTCCTCTTTGTCCTCTGCAACAATTTGGACCAATTGTCCTTCTATTTCAATCATCTACTTCTTTGGGGACCTAGCAGTGTCATCTTCAATTTCCATGGGGTAGGAACCCTCTCGTTTGTTGGTTTTATCAAATTAACTATCCAGAGGAGTAACGTTTGGTGCTGCTGAAACCACCTTTGAAATATCAGGAATTAATGAGGTGATGTCCTTCACATAAGAGTTGGAATCAACATCCATATTAGCATCATTGGGATTTTCCTTTGGGTAATCATCTGCTAACCCAACAACCTCTTTGTGTTTGAAAGGATTCCTCTTGACAGCTTTCCTTCTATTTGAGATGACATGATGAGGACCATACTCAACTGTAGGATCTGTAGAAAATTCCATTTCCTTCAACAAGTTCTCATACATGGGAAAAGCAGTTTTGTTCTTAATAGTAAAAGGACCTACTTCCTAGGGGTACTTGATATCAGTAGAATTTTTTTATTTCAATAAATGATCTGTTTCCACTATTTTATGAAAATATCCATAGAGAAAACCTTGGGGGTAAGGAAGGAAGGAAACAGATATGGGAGACGCGTAAAACCATACAACCTGATTACCGTCCCATTCTCAAATAAGAACTAGTCTCCTATCGTGATATCTATACTGGAGTAATGCAAAGTAGCCCTCATTTCAGGTAATACCCTGGGAATACTTTTCTAGAACATAACATTGTATATTTCTGCCATAAGGAAGTTCATGAACTTTGTGTAGTCCTTGTTCATCTCCTCGGTCAACACCATCTCAAGTAACTACAAATTTTCTTCATTGTGAGCAAGGAACATCTTCAGCAAGTACAATTGGAACCTAAAGTTTTTTTTTCTACTCAAATTCATCAACTAAGAATGGATATTCTCAGTGAGAATCTCATCGAATTTGAGACATGAAACCTATAAATTTTGACCTAGTGTTGGTCACTCTATAGGTACGTTAATTAAAACCATCATGCAGAATACTCAATATAAATTGTCAACCCAGGGAAGTCTTTTATTTCAAAGATAACTTACATTTTCTATGCTTAAACACTAAGTAGTTGATGACTGAATAAACTTTCCTACTTGTCTATTTTATCAAGCTCTTCCCATAATCCAATTGATCTACGCTATCTATCTAAGAATCCAAAATTACAATTACTTCTTACAAATTTAATCCAATAATGAATGATTCCTGAAATAAATATCTAGAATTACTTTTGTAGAAAGTTAAATCCTAATTTACAAGACTATATGTAGATCCATTATGACTAGCTAATTCAACCTTAATCTAGAAATGAGAAATAATAGGAATTGAATCAACAGTTCTAAACCATAGCCTACCTAAATTAGAAAACATGAGCAAGACAAGTAATTAAAGGGAATATAAGGGAGAGATTGATTGCTATAGGTATCACACACATGCATAAAAGAATATAACCTACACATATGACTGTCACACAACACTGTTGTAGCTTAAAGGAAATGCAAGTACTGAGTATTCAAGGAAACACAACGATTAACATGACTGTTGTAGCTACTGAGACAAAGACATACAATGTAATATCCACACCACACAATTAATTAAGCAAATGGCTAATTAACTCGATGATTTATGTGGGAAGGCGGGCCCAGCCTTCGAATAGAGACACCAGAACTAGCACAAGTTAAAACACAGAGATCAGAAGAATCCTGCTCCTTATATTAAAAAGGTGAAATGAAGATATAGTCTCTGTTATAGCTTACACAATAAAATATGATATTGTCCAACCCCTGTCTTTGAATAATTCCCCGTTCTTATACATCAACAACCGTAACCCTCACCCACTAGTATCGGGCAACCATGAATATCTACGATATTCAAGATTCCCTGTTACATGCGCTATTACAACCGTGAGTGGAATTAAATAGAGGCAAGGAATATAGGAAATTATGTTGCATGATCCAGTAAATGAATAACAAAACCGATTCAAGAGAGGCCTGAATATTGCAGCTAACTTCAATAAGTGGGGCGTTGTTGTAGCTAAGTCTGTTGCAACCATGTCTGTCACATCCATGTATGTTGTAGCCCACGTGGAATGATGATACTTGATTGGATCTACATGTATAGATGGGACTGGAAAGTCACAACTGATAGTGAATGCTTATATCCTCTTTGGACCACTCGGGCTGCTACACCTGTACTCTCTCATAGATTGCACTATCTTTGTGAAACCATAATGAGTTAGCATAATTCCAGAAACAAAGTCCTGATTATAACAATCATAAGCATTAATAAAATGAAACAATAAATAATCATACTTGTGAGGATTCAGGGCTCAAGTGAGGAAACAATGTATGTATGGTGTGCAAAATGGAAAAAGACAAGACAAACAAGGTATAAAAGATGTGGTTAAAAAGGGGCATTTTGGGACCCAACATCTCCCCCCAATTACTCTGTTGCATGTCCTCATGCAACAACCTCCACTAGTCTTAATCAGAATCTCAAATTGTGCCTCTCTCATGGAGAGATGAAAATTTATAGGAGGATTCAGGTGATTCCCTCCCATCTAGATATCCATTATGGGAAACCTAATGTCTCTAACACTGCCCTTTTTCTACTATGGTCAATGAAAAATATTTCTTCTATTGTTTTGCTGGCCACCAAATAAGAGACAATTTGAATTTAAGTTCCAACCAGTTAGCTCCACATTTCCTCATACAATCGACATACCCTTCAACCCTAGGGAGAGCCTGCTTAAAATTCTTGAAGCAATAAGGATCCATTTTCTTAGTTGATGAAGGGGAAAACTGACACATATGCTTACTGCCCTCCAAATCCAAACGTTTCTTCCTGGAAATCTGCCTAACACAAGTGGAGATGACTTGCTCTTGAAACTCGACCTGCTGTTGAGTCTGGATGGGATATTTAAGACTCTGTGTTTGATGATTATGAACAAGGCGAGGGGATTGAGGTTCACATTGAATCTAGAGATGAAACTGAGCCTCATTATGATAATTTGTCTGAAATGAATCCTCCCATTGCACATGGTTGCTGACAAAAGAAGCAAATTCCCTCAACTAAAGATCAACTAGATGGGGAGTAAGATTTGAATATTGGTCCAAGGGGAAAACCATTTCATGTAAATAAAGTTGACACAAAAGATTCTTCTCGGTGAAGCTACTTTTCATAAATGTTTCCAAAAACTGGTCTCAATATGCTACTTCATAAGGTCTCCCTTATTTTACTGTCTTCATCTTAAACCAAGTGAACTGTTCATATAAAAATACAGGATAAGAGGGAGATGGAGCTCTGGAGCTCATCAATTCTTGGGAGAGAATGTACATTTGGTCTTTCTCCTTTTGCATGGACTTGAACTTTTTCAACTCCTTCAATTATTTCTATACTTCTTCCCAATGGTACTTCTAGAGTATTAGCTCTTCTACCCATGTTTCCCTCAATTCACTGATAGTCTTATTATGTTGAATAATGGGAATCATTCCTTGTTGATATCTATCCACCTCACTTTTCCATTTCTTCACTTCTATTTTCAGCAGTGAGATTTATTCCATTAGACCTTGAATCCTTTCCTCTCCTACGTCCTTCTCCTCATCAGAATCTAAATTAACAAATTATTGGGAAGATTGCATCCATACCTTATTAACCAATGTTTCATCCTGATTGTTCTGGATCGGAAGTGAAGCAGCTTCCTCTTCTACCAGTGGTTCAACAACTTATACCTGCTAGTGTACTTCTATAATAAATTCTAAGGATGTTGGTTCTTGTGTGACAGCACCTCCTTCTTCAAACCTCTCTTTCTCAACTTCAACAACCAATGGTGAAGTTGTTGGTTCTTGTGTAGCAAAATCTTCCTGTGTTCCAAACTCAGTATATTCTTGATTTTCGGTTGGAACTTCTTGATTCTTGGCTGTGCCTTTAACAGGGTGTTGTAGAGATGCTAGTTCTCATGTAACAGCTTCCTCCATTAGAGGAAATTTCAACTCAAAATGGGCCTCTTAAAAATAATTAATAAAATAATATTTATTAATTTTGGAGGAAGAAAAGAAAAAAAGTACTTTTTTGTTTGTATTTTCGACATATATCCCCGTTTTTTTACTCAAATTTTGATTGGGAGAGAATTTTGGATGCATAATCAAATTCTGCATCCAATGAGCACCCACTCAACATACTTTTGACAGACCTTGCTACCCCAAAAATAAGAAATACCTGAAAATATGTGATGATGATGTCATCATCACATTTTTTTCAAGTATTTCTTTTTTTGGGGTAGCGGAGTCTGTCAAAAGTATTTCGAGTGGGTACGCATTGGATGTGGAATTTAATTCTGCATCCAATGATCTCTCCTGATTGAAATTTGAGTAAAAACAGAGGGAGATAAGTCAAAAATACAAACAAAAAAAGTAGTTTTTTTTATGATACTTATCCCCAAATTTATATTAAAAAAGTGTTTAATACCTATATGGTATTTCAAATTTAAAGCAATTTCATTGGCTAACACATGGTGACATGGAATTTGAATTAGAGTTAAAAGGCCCATTTTGAGTTGAAATTTCCTCTAATTCTTCTAGATCATTTGGAAACTTGGGTTGATCTTGAGTTACTTCCATATCCCATGAGAGATGAGGCTGGTCCCCAATTATTTCAGTGTCCCAAGATAGATGAGACTAATCCCCAAATGCGTTGGTATCATGTGATTGTTGGGACTGCATCTGTTCATCTTCTCCTAATTCCACATCAGGGATTATGTCCACTTCAAGATCAGTTACCCCTAGACGAATGGGAGTCTCACTAAGGTTTTCTAAGGATGTTGGTTTTTATGTGATAACATCTTGATCAACTTCAACATTTTCATGTTGTTGAAGTTCTCCCTCTACTAGTTATGTGTCTTGATATTGTTCTGGAGTCATAGTAAGAACTCCTAGGTTCAATTCAGGGATTGTCTCAACCTCCAACTCACTCACTTCCAATTGAGTAGTAGCTTCAACAAACATTTCCACTGTTGTTGGTTCTTGTGTAACAACACCCTGTGTTTGAGCTTGAAATTGATCACATTCCCTTATCTCTACCTCGGGGATCCTTTCCACTTCCGGTTCTTCCTTATCTCTCAATTCTCCTACAGATGTTCATGTCTCTTATCTAATTGTCTATGTGGTTTTTTGTGCCACAAATGCATGCACTATGAATTTGTATCCTGATTGACTAAATATTTCTTCACACTCAAGGAAAACTACCTTTTTCAATTCATCACCTTCCTTAGCCAAAAGTGATCCTTCAATCTGGTCTGTAACTTCCACCAGTGTGTGCAATCTCCTTTCCACCTGTTTCTGACATGTTCCCTTCCATATTTCCACTTCCTTTTGAAGCACTTGCACCTCTTCCTTTAAAAGATCATTTTCAAATAGAAGTCCCTCAATTTGAGGTTCCTTTGTAACATGTTCTTGTGGGGCAGCATTTTCCTTACATCTCAAGATGGGAAATTCAATGTTTGCTTCGATATTTACCCATTTTCCCCGTGCTGCTTCTGCTGCTGTGACTAATCTGGTTCTTCTTCTTCTCACTAGACTTGATGCCTGCACCTCCTCCTTTGATCTTCTTCTCTTCTTTTGTGGTAGAGGGGCTTCCAAATCTGCAGCTGATGTAGAAGGAATGTTTCTTATTCCAGCTTCTTCTCTAGTCTCTGCCATCTGTGTTTCCTCCTCGATAAGAGTTCCCATCCATTCCGAAGATGATTCAATGGTGAAAAACTCTACATTTTTTTCTTTCATCATAGCTCCTACAGCTTCGGCTTCAACTGTCATAGCATCAAATGCTGCTCTAGTTTCAGCTTCTGCTAAAGGAGCCCCCAAATCCTCTATCTCTTCTGCAGGGTTTGTTGTTGCTGCATCCTCACCTGATTCTTCTTCTTGGTTATCAAATTCCGTTTCATCCACTTCTTCCTGATTATCTGATTCTGCCTCATCTTCCCCCCAAATTGAATTGGAAGGGACTTCGATCCTCCTATTCTTCTGTCATTCCCCCTAATTGGGTTGGTTCCTCCTCTTCTTCCTGTGTTTGAACACCCCTCAAGAGTGCAGGTGCTTCATACTCTATTAGAACACTAGGTAAAAGTATAGGTCCCTGGTTTGTTTGAGGTTGGCCAATAAACTACTCCCAGGTTTGGTTTCTCTGAGATAAGGCCCTTAAGATGAGCAATTTAATCAGGACATGATGGGTAAGGGACAAGTATGGGTGTCTGGCCGATTTCACAAATCCCGCCATATGATGCAAGTCTTTAAATAGATAAAAGGGCATATTGAGTAAATCCCTATGGCATAAATGAGACAGTAAAGGGAATTTAGAGAAATGCCCAGTTTGATATCTACCTTCACATGTAATGTACTTCTTCAAGAAGATGGCCACTTCATTTTATTAATCTTGTATGTTGATCTAGGAACAAAGCATCAATCTCATCAAAGATTAATCAACAAATAACTCATGAAATGGTGTAATTGGTCTACAGGAACAGTAGATGCTCTGTATTCACATAAAGATTAAATTATTACAATTACAGTGTCATGCTACAAGCATGAATGAAGAGACAATTTGAATTCCTTAGGAGGTCATTCGAATTGAATGAGTGAGTCTAGCTTAACTGACTGTAAGCCATGGTCCACACTTAGTTAACCACTGATCAAAACCCTAATTGACTCAACTAACCCTAACTGAAGTCGGAGTGCAATAAATGACTGAGTCTCAACTGAAAGAGATCAGACACATGTCATAGCTCACCAACCATCAAGAGGTAGTGCTACACTGACTCCAATGAACCTCGATGAGGTTAACTAAAGTTGAACTGCACATCAGAAGTTGGTGGAGGTGCCCCTGTTGACTCCAGTTCATTAAATAATCATTAAATAATATATTTAATGAGAGGAGGCACCTTAACTGACTTGTTTAACTGATTGTAACCACCAGTTATCAATTAGGTGCATTAATATCACTCAGATCACCCTCGGAGTGCTCCAGTTAGCCTCCTTGACTGAAGGTATGTGTGGGTGAGACTAGATGATGACATTTAATGCTCCAATGATGTCAATTAATGTGAATAATACTTAGGATAGTGGTTTAACTAGGAAAATTTGACCAAAAAGAGTGTGTATGGTGGTAAATGTCTCCAACACCCCCCCTTAAGCTATACTCAGGAGGAGTTAGAAAACACAAATGCATAAAAATGATAGGACCCTAGAAACTAAGGTCATAGGTCACCCTGTACAATGCTGAAACTAAAACAATGCTCAAAAGCAAACTAAGTGAGGAAAAGAGGGAAAAGCCAGTGCGAAAACCCCCCCCTCAAGCTAAACACTGAAGGTAGTCTAATCACCCTGATGAACTCACCCCCAATAGTGAATGGAGGTAAGTGAACTTATTTTCTAAAAATCTCTTGGTGAATATGTCTCCAATCTGCTCATTAGTTAGGCAGTATTATAGAATGAT
Organism: Pseudotsuga menziesii; assembly: GCA_001517045.1. Classification (NCBI taxonomy): domain Eukaryota; kingdom Viridiplantae; phylum Streptophyta; class Pinopsida; order Pinales; family Pinaceae; genus Pseudotsuga; species Pseudotsuga menziesii. The sequence continues at coordinate 367,806 of LPNX010342050.1, forward strand.
GGTCCTGTCATGCACTAGCTCCCTGATGTAGTGCATGTGAATCTCTACATGCTTGGTCCTCTTCCTGGTAACTGGATCCATGGATATCTTAATAGCACTTTTATTGTCACAAAAGAGGACAGTGGACAAAGTACTACCAAGATCAAACTCTGAAAGAATGCCTTGCAACCAAACTGCTTGGATGCAAGCATTCATCGCTCCTCGATACTCGGCCTATGCTGAAGATAGTGCTATGGAAGCCTTCTTTTTGCTTGACCAGAAAATGGGGCCACCACCAAACATGAATAAATATTCAGAAGTAGACTTCCAATCAATAGAATCACCCGCCCAATCACAATCTGTGTATCCAACTAGCTCTAGCTCGGAGTTTGCAGCATAGTGAATGCCGTAGGTCCTGGTTCCCTGAATATACTGGAGGATCCTCTCGGATGCCTTCCAATGAAGATCATGAGGCTACTACATGTATATTGATATAGCATTCATGGCGTAACAAATATCAAGCTGATAATGTTTCAAGTACAACAGGCTACCAATCAACTGTCGATAGATAGTGCAGTCCATGGGAGGTGTGTTTTTTCCTTCTTCAAGGTTGATCCCTCAAAGGAAATGGAATGGTGCAGGCCTAAATTCAGGCATGTTAAACTTGACTAACAGGTCTGAAATTTATTTGGACTGAATGATCGTAATCCCATCAGAATTTTTCTCAATTTCAAGCCCCAAAAATTGTTTTAGAAGCCCCAAATCACTCATTTCAAAAGCATTGTGGAGAGCAGTTTCGATGGCTAAAATGGAGGCAACTGTGCTACCTGTGATCAGTAATTCATCAACATATAAAACAATTATAGTTATATTACCATCATACTACTGTAAATACACATTTGGATCTGATATACATCTCTAAAAGTTTTGCGAGAGAAGGAAGGCATCCATCTTGGAATACCACTCTCTTGGGGCCTGTTTTAACCTGTATAGTGACTTCTTTAGCTTGCAAACCAAAGATGGATCAGTGATGTAGCCCTTAGGTTGCTTCATGTATATCTCCTCATGAATATCTCCATGTCAAAATGATGACTTAACATCCATGTGATGCACTTCCCAGTGCTTGGATGCTGAAATTGCCAAAACAAGGCAGATGGAGTCCATTTTTGCAATTGGTTCAAAGGTCTCATGGTAGTCCACTCCTTGGACCTAAGAGAAAAATTTTACGACCATACTTGCCTTATATTTGTAGTTTCTTCCATCAGCAGAAACCTTGGTCCAAAACACCCACTTTCAATGAACCAATTTCCTTCCCGAAGGAAGAGAAACTAGCTCCCAAGTAGTGTTTTTCTGAAGAGAATTAATCTCTTCATCCATGGAAACTTGCCATCTCGGATCCTTCCGAGCATGGTAGTAGGATTCTGGATCTGAAATAATCATCAAATAGTAAGTTTCAAACAGCAAATTATCAGGAAAAGAGAGCGCAATACCTACTCTTTGGAAATCAGACCGGGTTCTCCTTGGATCATCCGGATTTCTGATATTTTCTCCTGCAGGGGAGAGTGTCTGTCAGGCCCATGTGGGAAGATGATTTTGCACTTTAGGTTCTGATTCAGAATCTAATGATTTCTGTACATGGATATCAGAAATTATAGGATCCAAATCGGGTTCATCACCCCCAATTTCATCATCCAAATATTCAGTAGAATAGGAAGGAAATTCAGCAGTTTTCTCCTTCACTAATTCCACCTCCTAAAGAGGCTCATCGAACTCGACACTTCTCTCGATGGTGATATATTTGGTATTGATATCTAGTATATTGAAACCTTTATATTCATCAGGATACCCAATAAAAATAAATTCTATGCTTTGCGGTTGCAAAATCCTTCTTTTATCAAGCGAAATTCGGGCCCATGCAGTGGACCCAAACACCCGTAGGTTTGACACATCCAGCTTGTGTCTGAAGTATGCTTCGAAAGGGGTCTTCCATTTCACGGATGAGTGTGGAACCCTGTTCTAAATGTATGATGCAGCATGCATGGCCTTAGCCCACAAATTTGCAGCAAGCTTCTTGGATTCCAACATACAGGTGGTCATCTCCTTGAGAAACCGACTCTTCCTTTCCGCTACTCTGTTCTGCTGAGGAGTGTGGGGAATTGAATGTTGGACCTAAATACCACTTTGGGAGAATATGTACAAAAAATCATTATTGACATACTCCCCTCCATTATCATATCTCAATATCTTGATCTTAAGCCCAGAGGCATTTTCAATCAAGGCCTTCAATTCAGAAAATTTTTCACATACTTCTGACTTCTTTTTGAGAAAGAAAACCCATGTATACCTTGAAAAATCATCAATAAAAGTAAGAACATACCTTGATACATTCATGGATGTGACAGGCATCAGACCAATGATATCAGAATGTATCATCCCCAATATGAATGTAGCTCAGTTTTCCTTCCCCCGATCGAACTTGTGCTTAGGGTGTTTTCCAATCACACAGCCCTTGTAAATTCCCGTGGTTGCCTTGATGACCAGAAGGCCTTCAACCATGGAGTTTTTCTGTAATTGCTACAAATATTTGAAATTAATATGGCCAAACATCTCATGCCACAGCCTACTAACTTCATTTCCATGAGTTAATAGAGCGGTGGGCTTTGCATCCGCAACAAAGTTAGAGAACTCATAGGCTTTTGGTTGATAAGATCCTTCCATTTAGTAGCACCTTAGGATGGAATAGCCTTGAACGGCGAGGTTCAAACGAAGAAGGATATCCACCAGTTGAATAATTATATTGAATAGACCAAGCAAAAGTAGCTAGGATGAAGGGAATAAAAAGGTCAAGGTATATGGATAATGGGGTCAGAGTTATGCTGCCCATAGACCCTAAAAAGGCACCCCCAATACGGTTTGCAAGGCCTTTATCCATGAGTTTCCTAGATGCAATTTCTGTTATCTCAACATCATTTGGGCTGAAAGAAACTCTCTTAGGATCTCCTGTAAGTGTCATCTGATAGACACTAAGGAGATTTGATGCCAGAGACGGTACATACAAAACATTTGAAAAAATCCATTTTCAAGATCAATAGTACCGTGTCCTTCTAAAATGATGGTGGAGTCATCTCCCATGTGGATGGGGATGGATTTGCCGGTCTCCAAGGAAGAAAAAGAGTCTCTTTCAGCCATCATGTGGTTCAAATCTATAGAATCAATCAAGAGTGCTTTGGACTTCGAAGTGCATGCCATGAGGGCATAACCTTTTTCATGCTATGGTTCCCGATCTTGCTGATCTCTCCTCCGGAAGCTCTCTGGAAGATTGATGTGATTCCTCTTAAGGAGAGATGTTGATTCATCAAGCTTATTATTCATGCAGCAGGCATGTTCAGGGTGGAAGCCCTTCCTGCAATAAGAACACTTGAATTTTTACTTGCCATGGTTCCCTTTTCCTTTGTTCTTCCTTGAGCCGGAAGACTCGTCATGTTGCTGATTTTCAACTCTAGGCTTAGGAGCATCAAATTTAGTTTTTTTATCATTTTGCTGCTTTCCTTTACCCTTCATATATTTGGGCCCCGAGACATAGAGGGATTGATCACGAGAAGATTGGATGATCCCCATCTGGACAAGCTTATCATGTTCACTTGTTAGGGACTCAATGAAGGCATTGAGTGTAGGCATCTTCCATCCAGGGGTTATGAGCTTCCTCACACGGAATGTAGAAACAAAAATTGAATAATCAACCCCAATTTTGGAGATTATGGTGAGGATGAGCTGATCATCCTCATTCTCCACTTTGCATTGCTTCAAGAGTAAAACAGTATGCTTGAACTTTGTGAAGAAATCATTCAAAGTCTCGAAATTGGAGGGTTGGAGAGACATGAGTTCATTTTCGAGATGGTAAACCCTCAAGTCATCATGCTTTCCATATAGAGTCTCCAATTTGTTCCATATTTCTTTCGGACTCTTCAGTCCCGCAATATGGAAGAGAAGGTCTCGAGAAATAGACAGGCACAAGAAACCGAAGGCTTCATCCTTCTTGTTCAAGAATCTTGATTTTTCTATGGCGGATCCAGGCTCATCTTCAGTGTCCATGGTGACTCTAAAAAGTCCTTTGGAGTGCAGCTGAATCTCCATATCACCTTTCCATGAGTGGAAATTGTATGGAGTCAAGATATCTACTAACGAAGCCATCTGGATGTGTTGGAGCGAATGCTTCACATGTAGAAACCTAGAAATAAAAATAGAAAGGGCAATGTAAGGTTGGACAGCCTGCACATTTTAGGTTTTCATCACACCCATCATAGTCAATCAAGAAAGCTTGATCAACAAGTTCTTTACTTGGGGTATTAAGTGGCAAGCCTTGGCTTTTGGTGCAGTGCTGGATTTTTGAGCTATTGCTCAAATTTCATACAAAAATCTATCAAAAAGCTTGTTTTTGAGAGATAGAGCTTCATCCCGCCATAAGCTCTGATACCATATTAATATTGTATATTGATCCAGGAACAAAGCATCAATCTCATCAAAGATTAATCAACAAATAACTCATGAAATGGTGTAATCGATCTACAAGAATAGTAGCCGCTCTGTATTCACATACATAATGAATGATTACAATTACAATGTCATGCTACAAGCATGAATGAAGAGACAATTAGAATTCCTTAGGAGGTCATTCGAATTGAATGAGTGAATCTAGATTAATTGACTGTAAGCCATGGTCCACACTCAGTTAACCATTGATCCAAACCCTAATTGACTCAACTAACCCTAACTGAAGTCAGAGTGCAATAAATGACTGAGGCTCAACTGAAAGAGATCAGACACATGTCACAACTCACCAACCATCAAGAGGCAGCGCTACACTAACTACAATGAACCCCAATGAGGTTAACTGAAGTTGAAATGCACATCAGAAGTTGGTGGAGGCACCCATGTTGACTCCAGTTCATTAAATAATCATTAAATAATATATTTAATGAGAGGAGGCACCTTAAATGACCTATTTAACTGATTGTAACCACCAGTTAGCAATTAGGTGCATTAATATCAGTCAGATCACCCCCAAAGTGCTCCAGTTAGCCTCCCCGAATGTAGGAGAAGGCTAATTTAGCCTCCTTGACTAAAGGTAGGCATGGATGAGACTAGATGATGAAATTTAATGCTCAACTGATGTCAATTAATGTCAATAATACTTAGGATAGTGGTTTAACTAGGCCAATTTCACCAAAAAGAGTGTGTATGGTGGAAAATGTCTCCAACACATTTCAGGGATGAGGCAGTGATTGTAATACTATCCCCCTCTTCTCTTGGCGAACTTGTTCACCGGCTAGCAGAAACTCCTGCATTGTTGCGGCATTTTGAATTCTTCTTCCAAACCAAGCTCTTCCACTTTAAGGAAGGCCCATGACCTCTACTACAATCTCCTCAGTAACTTCTATATGTAAACCCCTAACCTATGAATGGGTTTCTATGAGATTCAAAGTGAAATACAGAACTATTTCTCGGTGAAAACCACTTAATCATTGGAAAAACTCACTCCAACCAGCAGCTGTGAAGATGGAAAAAACCTCAACATTTATGTGCAATTCCTGCATGTTTATGGGTTCTTGTCTAGCTGGGATACCCATCGTTCCTTTCCTTGAGTGCTGGTATCAGTTCAACAATTTACAAACCCAGTAATGGAGGTTACAGCGCAAGGTCATGCATGAACAAATGATGTTGGGGTTGAGCAAATTAGGAAAGTTAAGACACTCGTAAGAAGGGAATCATTGATAATATTTGGCCCCAAATTAGGAAAAATTTGATGGCCATAAGATAAGCTTGAGTACCCATAAGATCCTGCGGATGGATAGTTAACGAAGCATGGGTATAATGACAGGTATAAAATGGTGGGCATGATTAATTGTCAAATCTACTTAATGCTTAATCATGTAAATAATCAGAACCGTACCTTAGCAATTATGTGATGATCCGTGACTTCTAAAGATAATATAGTGTGTCAAATGCTGCCATCAATTTTAAATATAATTGCGCGCGTGTTGCGATGATGTTCCTTTCAGTGAGCCAAAATTGTATTTTTAGCCTTGATGGAAACGTAATTGAACTCATGAGGTGAGTCAAAAACCACAAAATCATGGGAGGCAAAAATCTCGGACAAATATGGAGGAGTCACAGCCCTTTTGTGGATAAATTTGGACGATTTGTTGCAGCAAAAAATAGGAAAATTCTGCTAAAATTGGCAGAGTAGTAGCCGCGAAAAACAGGAAAAATAATCTATTTTTATAGAGTCACAGCTGCATGAAACAGAAAACTAGACAAATTTTACGGAGTCATAGCTGCCCAAAACGTGAAAATAGGCAGTTTTTATGGAGTCACAAGTGTGTGGAATGGGAAAAAATAGGCAATTTTTATGGAGTCGCTATGTGGAAGGGAAAAAATAGGTAGTTTTTACGGAGTCACAGCTACGCGAAATAGAAAAATAGGCATTTTTTACGGAGTCGCAGCTATGCGGAATAGAAAAATGGGTCAGTCTTATAGATTCGTAACTGCACGGAACAGGAAAATAGGTAGTTTTTCCGGAATTGCAGCTGCACGGAACGGAAAAATGGGTCAGTATTACCGAGTTGCAAGTCTGCATTTGATGAATCCAATGGTACAGCCTATTGTCTACCTCTTGAAGAAGCCCACCAGGAAAATTATTTCTGGAGCAGTAAAAGTCCTAACCAAAACGCTTTCAACCAGGCATACCAATTCTCGTCTAAATGATAATTTTAAGGGTTTAAATTGCAATTTTAAGGATTTGAGTTCTTTTAAAATCATAGATTTAGTTTAATACAGTTAAATAAAATTGTTGAAATTTCAAAATGGTGAAACTCACACTTTCTCACAAAAAATTTGACTTCTTTTTATCAAAAATGATTGGTTAAAAGCCACGCATTTTAGTTTTCTTCTATCCTACTCGAAGTACTAGGTCGCATTCATTAAAAACCCTAACCCTAATGTGCAAGGTAACACGCGATAATTAAGAACCCTGATTTGCATGATAGCAACCAATTAGAAAGAAACCTAGAGACTAATGGTTTCATGTGTTATCTTCTACTCATATTGAAATGTTGTATCATTGTAATTGCATATACGAATGAGAGTAGATGATTTGTGCTCTTACTCCTGGAATTTCTGGTACGTGAGAATGAACTTTTATTGGTGGTGCGTGTGTAAGAAAACATGGAAAATGATAAGATAATGAATTTTTACTCTTGCTACGTGCGTTAGAAAACCAGGAAAATTCAATATAATTATAGATATGAATGTTGTAGGAAGAGAAGAATTACTGGGTGAACTGTGATCGATACTGGCATCGGCTTAATCAGATACGACCATATTTCCACCGTGATGGCGATCTCTCAGCAAATTGAATATCAATACACTGGGGAGGTCAAGAAATAAGTTGAATTATATTGAGATTATGATATTTTAAACCAACGTAGATCTAAATCCTACGCTCTATCAAGGGCGGAGAGGGATCAAATCTCTTCTTAGATATCCATTGATTTGATTCAAACAAAAAGAAACATCTTTTTATTTAAGGTCCAAATATAATATTTTTATTATTAATAGTTAATATTATTTATGGTCGACATATAATATTTATTATTATTTTTTATTTTATTAGTAACTAACATTACAAAATTTACCCATACATCGCTTTAAAACCACATGCAAGGCCTTCCTATAACCATGGGTTGTTTAGGAGGCCTTGCACATGGTCTTAAAACCATTTGCAAGGCCCTCCTAAACCATGTACAATAAAACCATGGGTTGTTTAGGAGGCCTTGCACGTGGTTTTAAAACCATGTGCAAGGCCATCCTAAACCATGTACAATAAAACCATGGGTTGTTTAGAAGGCCTTGCACATGGTTTAAAACAATGTTCACATAGTTTTAAACCCATGCACATGGTTTTAAAATCATGTGTAAGGTCAACATTTTTATGAGGATAATTCAATTTTTTATTTTTTATTATTTTGTTAGGTAGGAACATGACAACATCTCCCCCATATTGCGTTTTTTTCGTGACCCACAATTTTTTTACTGATAATTAAATTTTTACTTTTTTATTGTTTTGTTAGGTAGGAAGATTACAACATATCCTCCATATTAGGTTGTTTTTTTTTGCCGACATTTATTTTGGCCTATAATTAAAAAATTTACTTTTTATTAATAAAAATAGTGTTACGTAACGTTACATAATCCCCCATACTGGGCTATAGAGGCGCCTCTCGGTGCAAAGAAGACTGAAGCTATCTTTGACATAAAAGTTGAATAATCTTGTGATTAATAACTTCATTTTGTAAATCCCACGCCTCATGAACATCTGGCACTTCAAGAAATACTCTAGAGGAATTTTCGTGAGCTTTCTTAGGCTCTTAATAATATAATATCCTATAAGAGGGGATTTCTAGGTTTTTTATTATCTCCTATGGAGAGGGAGGAAATTGTGTGATAAGTGTGTCTAGAGTTTGTTTACATTTATCCATGTAGAAAGGTTTTTTTTTGTTTGCATGTAGTTTTTAGTTTTAATTTGATTAAATGAATTTTGTTAAACAGAAGGCCAAGGGGAATTGTTATGGTTAAGTTTGAAATTAATTTTATTTTTTTTAAGTAAAATTTAATTAGGTGAGTTGCACTTTTTTCACTGGTTAAGTTACTATCAACTAGGGGTATCAAAGCAAGGATCACATATGGATTTTTTGGTATCCCAACCCTTAACATGGTTTGATTTTTTGGTATCCTTGGGAGATTTGAAATGACAACCTTTTATATTAAGAGGTTTTTTAACCATATCCTAGTTGTCACCCATATGGAGTTTTAAATTAATTAAATTCAATTTTGTTTATGAATTTCACTTAAATTCATTGATAATAAACATAAAGCAAAAATATACAATGTTAACTCCAACAAAAGAAAAATTAAAATAAAAAATATTGTCTACTATTGTATGGATATTCACATGTACATTGGGGAGGCGATGGATTAGCAGTGTTGAATGATGGCTATCCATAGAGTGGTTCCTAGATATAAGCTCAAGAGATCAAGTTGAACCGTAATCTTGAGTTGATATGGGTGAGAATTCCTTATAATATGATGGAATGGATACATCATGTTTTATTTTATCCTGACCTAGTTGAGGGTTTGAGAGTTGGTTGGCCTTTTTCTTTAGATTCATCTACTAAGTTCTTTTTCCTCCTTCACTTTTACCATCTACTTTAGTCTTAGAATGGCCTCCACCATCTCTTCTTCTATTAGAAAGCCAATTGCAATCCCTACCTCCCATGAAATTCATCACCATCTCCTGTAATAGTAAACTAACCACCATCTCATCTAGATGTATACTGACCACCACGTCCCCCTCACATAGTACATTAGAAACAATTATATGGTAGAATTAAGTATGCCTTACCATCATGGATTTAGGTATAGTGGTAGAGCTAACTTATAACAATTTTACACACACATATAAACCAAGGGGATAGCTTGATTGGTTGACTAACCATAAATCTGAGAGAAAAAATTGTGTTGTATGTTATAACCATCATAGATCCAAATCCTAAGATCTATCAAGTCCCTAGAGGGATCAAATATTTCGAGGTGAAAACCTCTACGAGCTTTGGTGTGTCCTATATATAACCATTGATTTGATTATAACTAAAAGAAACATCTTTTTATTTAAGGTGAACATATAACATTTTTATTATTAATAATTGATATAATTTATGGCCATCATATAATATTTTTCATTTTTATTTTTATTTTGTGAAGAACAAACATTACAACATCTTCCCCATACATGGTTTTAAAACCATGTCCAAGGGCCTCCTAAAACCATGGGTTGTTTAGGAGGCTTCAAACATGTACAATAAAACCATGTGTTGTTTAGAAGGCCTTGCAGATGGTTTTAAACCATTTGCAAGGCCCTCATAAACCATGTATAATAAAACCATAAGTTGTTTAGGAGCCCTTGAACCTGCTTTTAAAACCATGTGTAAGGCCAACATTTTTTTTAGTTTTTTTTACATATAAGTAAATATTTAATTCTTTATTGTTTTTTAGGTATGAATAAATCTTACAAGATCACCCTCATACTAGATTGTAGAACAACGATCCCATAACAACAATTTATCTATTTTTAAAAAGAAAATAAGGTATATCAATCATTAAATTTGAGATGACATATATAATATTTAACTCTAATTATAATCCTTTAATATTATTACATAATTTTTAACCATTTTTTAAATCAAACATTTTGTCATAGGAGAAGATACAATATTAATTATACATAATTACAAACCTTATTCAATGATTAATTTAATTTTTTGTTTAATATATTAAATCTTTTAATTTATCATTTTGAATAACTTTTCATTAATTTTGATCAAATTAAAATTGGTATAGTTTAATATAATAAAATAACAATTCATCTAATTGTATATAGTAATAACATGTGCATATAAATCATCACACTAATTCTAATCAAGATTTATCTATTGATTAAATATTTTATTAAATAATGGAAATAATTTTAAATCTTTATATGATATACACAATGAAATTTTGAAAAAAGTACCTTACTAATGTTAATGATAAGAGTTACTAATAGACATTTATAATCACATTTCAATAATTTTAGAAATAAAATTGTCTAATTAAAACATCTATTAAATCATGAAAATAAATTTAAATTACTATAATAATAATAAAAAGATATTTAAAAAAAACTCTAGGGTGATGGAGGAAGTTGGTGGACTTTTTAGATGCAATTGGATTTCTACAAAACCTACTCACATTATGGAAATCAATAATGTTCTTATGTTAAGAACTAGGTTCAACAAACCCCAAACCTTTGAACCTGCTTGACATGCATGCGAGGTGAAGACACCACACACATTCCTGGGCATATAAATAACATAAGTGATTTGTAATTCATGACATGCAAAATGTGTATGCATGATTTGTAAGGCATGGATTACAAATTGCATGCATGATTTAAAATCTATTTTCCCTTCCTTAACCATATCCAAGGCACTAAAACACAAATATATTGCTCACAACCTCATAATAAAATGGATATCACAATTTAGAGACCAAGGATAATCTCAATAAGTTATGTGGGATGTTGTGAGGTAGAGTTCATGACCTTTAATATCTAGAAGTTTCCATTATATACCAAGGCATAGGTTTTCTCCCTCTATAATGTCTAGTTCCCTTAGACTGATAGGTAGTGTTAAAATCCTCGTAATGGTGCATGTATACTCATTCAAAGAAAAAGATACCCTCAAGAAGTCATATGTAATGCTTCGAGGTGTCATTTTTCATGTTGGACAATTGGAAGCTTATTTTACAACATAGGGCTTAAGTTTACTCCACCAACTATGTTTAGGGCCTTGATATCCATAGCTAAAGTTATCCTTGATATTCTATTTGATATATCAATGATACCTTCAGGGTTTCATATGTTCTTTTTCAGTACATTGTCCTTGTCTCGAGATGCATAGAATCTTCCTTTAGCGTTTAATTCCTAGAACTATCCTTTAGTGCCTAAGGCCCAAGATGTTTCCCCTTACAATGTCCAATGACCCAAGACCAATACTTAGTGCTAAAAATGTACCCACTTAGAGGAAACATATATGTAAGAGATATTTTTTAGTTTTTTACCACATTAGTTTGAGTTGTAAGTCATAATGCTTAAGTCATCAAAGCTAACTTTATAACACAATTTCTAAGCTTCCTCCACAAACCATGGCTAACACCTCAACACCCACACCTAGTGAGAAAAAAATTCCTAGTCACTCCCATATACCCATTTGGAATCAAGGATACCCTCAAGAGATCATATGTGGTGTTTCAAGGTGATGTTATTAGTCTTATATATTTAGCATCTTCCTTTAGGTCCTAAGGCATTATTTTTCCTTCACCAACCTTGTATATGGCCCCATGACTAATATTGATTGCTAAGAACATTTTAATGGATCCCATGTCATATCCTAGATTTCAAATATCTAAAAGAGAGGTCATATGTGGTGGTTTGAAGCTCATTCATGACATTCAAGCCTTAGAATTTATATTTATGGCCTAATGCTAAAGTTCCCCCCCTTGACCATGGAAAGGAACTAAGAATCATACTTAGTGAAAAAAACCTAAAACGATACCCATATCTTCACTCATAGGAAAATGATGCCTCAAGAGGTCAAGTGTGATTCCTTGAGGCATTGTTCTTAAAGTTGGATTCTTAGAACCTACATAAGTATTGAGTCTTATATTCCTTTGTTAATCATATCTAGGGCCTCATAACCTGTCATTAGTGCTCAAATACTTATAATGTTTTGTGATAGTCACTCAAATGTTTAATATCCAATAAAAAGGGAGTGACATGTGGTGTCTTAAGGAATTCTTCGTGGACCATGATATTTTGTAGCTAACGTTTAGAGCTAATTCCCACATTTCATTAGGTAGACTTTGACTAGGCCTCAACATCAACACCTATTTTTCAAAAAATTATATGGTGGCAATATGCAAACTCATAGGTGAAGGATCTGTTTGGGAGATCAGTTGTGTTTGTTCAAGGGACTATTATTGTATTTAGGTGAACAAAATATTACTTTAGGGCCTAAAACCAAATATTCCTTGCTTAATCATGTCGACGCCCTACAAACCATATACATTTTTCTTTAAAAGTAAAAATGGTGCTCATATTGCCACTTAGAGGATAAATATGCCGTCGAGAGGTCTTGTGTTTCATTTCAAGTCTTTTTTCTTTGCCATTTTTTCCTATTATCTTCATGTTTAGGGCCTAATTCTCAACCTTTTACCCTCAACCATGTCAAGATCACTAATACCCATACCTACTTCTCAAAAAATCATATTATTGTAAATATCTCCACTCAAAAGAAAACAATAGCATGAAAAGGTCATGTGTGTAATATTGGAAAGTCATTCTTGAACTTGGGTGTTTATAATCTTACTTTAGGAAATAAGTCTAAGTTTTCCTCCCTCAACCATATCTAAGGCATAGACACTCATAAATAGTATCCAAAACATTATAGTGGCACTTGTTTCATGACTTAGAGGAAAGGATAACCTTGAGAGGTCTTATCTAGTGGTTTTAGGTGTTATACATGGCCATGGAAACATAAAAGATTCCTTTAGGAGTCATGTCTTGATATTTCCTCCCTTGACCATGTCAATTTCCTCAAGAGCTAAATCTAGTGATAAAAATATCCCTATGGCCCTACCATATCCTCATTTAGAAAATAAGGATACACTCAAGAGGTTCTAAGTGGTAGTTTGAATAGAATCACTATGCTTAAATACTATAAACTTGGAGTGCTACAAATTTAGACAACTAGATGTGGAAGTTCTAGTCCCCATGTAATTTCTCAACATGACCATAATTATGAGAGGTGAATGTAAAACAATTATCATGCAATAACCTCATTCCCTTCCCAACTCATTACCTCATGTGGATCCCTACCTTCATGGTGATACTAATCTTTGTCATGTCATTGAACGTTATGCTAAAAAGTTTGTAGCTTGCATAACGATCTTCATGTATTCCATTATCCTTCACCTATGGAACCAATAGGTACACCTTAATAATCCTAATCTTTCCCTTCCCTCATTTTCAACTATGTCAAATAAGGGTTGAGAGTCCTAACTCCAAACATTCATTATAATTTACTGATACTAGAAAGAGATGCACATTGGTACATTTGGGAGATGTCAAATTTTATCCTTATCACATTTGGGAGATGGAAAGCGGGGGTCTCAAGCCCTAAGATTGGAGTAGCACAAAGGTATGGGTCATTTTTTATTTTGTTGTGTGAGCTATGTTCAGCTCTCTGGTCTACACTATGGCATGAAGTTTGGATTCTGGAAGAAATTTGAATGCATGTCCTTCGATATGGTTTTGCTGCACATGTTTTGTGGTTTCAGTTGGGAGGTTTAGCATACTCATCATCTACATTATGGTTTGCTGTAGTTCATAGGGTCCTTACAGCGTGGGTCGTGGGTCTTCAATGTGTCCAACACATTACCCTATACGGGTAATCCCTGCTATAAACAAGTGGGTGTTGTGACAGATTTTGAACCTCGTCGTTAGATAAATTAAAACATTTCTATTCCTAAATGTTAGTGTACTTTAAAAAAAATAAGATATTATAAAAAATAATAAAACATTATAAAAAAATAACATGCTGACACAAATTACATTCTCAATGTTTACACTATAAAAATGGGTTTATACCTTGAGAAATTTGATCCCTCTCAGCGCTTGGTATATCACCTTTTAAGATGGATCTATGTTGGTATGTAAATTTCTCGAACTATGAATCCAAATTTTATCTATTATAGTCCACAAATGATTAGTTCTAAATATCAAAATATTAGTTATAAATATTTCATTTATCAATTAAATAACTAGCACACCCACTTAACTTATGGTCAGTGAACACCGATAGGCCACAAATTAAGTGCCACAATGAAGTTATATGTTACTTGTTTTTAACATTAGCTAAGACTTATCCATGCATCAAGTCCTAGTTATCGATGCATAAGCTACTAGTTATTTTAATATTTTGTTTTTTACAGTTACTAATTTTGAATCTTGAATGAATTCCATAAAATCAATAAGGACAGTACATTTGTCTCATCCTTATGCAATCTAGAAAAAAACATAGTTGCTAATCCGCCCCCAAAAACACCTAATAGTGTCAATATTCAATAATTCTAGATTCTTCTTCATTTATCTTTCACATCATCAAAGGTATTACCATCAAAGGAATATAATTTGAATTTCAAAACATATAAAAGGTAATATCTGCACACCATGAAGTTATATAAATATTTTAATTAATATATTCTAAAAACAAATATTTTATAAATATTTTAATTTATATATCCTAAAAAATATATATTAAGTAGTTTGAAAAAACATATCAAAATACTCATATTTTTTTAAGTTTTGTGAATCTTTCATTTTTATATCTTAGTAAACCAAATACTAACAAGATGAAAAGTAATACTGGAGTAAAAGATTACCAAGTGCTAAAATGCCATAAAACAAAGAGAATGAGTTAGCTTCAACGATACAGTATTTCTCAATGGAAAAGCTTGTATGCAAATGTTGTCACCTAGAAGAATGTAACTCTAATGGTAGCTAGAACTCTTATTGAACTGATGCATTTCTTTCCTTGTTGCGTGTAGGTGCACTTAACGATGGAAAATGGACTATGATGGTGAAACAAAAGACATACTTCCTAGGTTCAACTATCTCACATCTTGGATGACGAACAGACTTATCGCCCTCTCTTAGTGATTATTATTACGGTTGTTAGCACTACTGTTTACACAAGGTTGGGTTTAATTATACATATGTTTGTACTGGTTACCATTATTGCTTATGGTCTTATGACCTTGATTTAATTATACCTCCACTTTAACATTTACATGGTATAATTGGCAATGTATAAGGCTTAACATATTATATAGTAGCCCTATGTTCATTATGGTCCTTATGTATAATGCTAAAGGAATAATGTAAGCCATTCATGGAATATTACATATGCCAAGAATTATGGCTTGTCCTATTTCTACATTACCAACGTTGGGGTTTATGATTTGCATGGTGGTCAATTGTTGCAATGCGATTTGGGGTGGCATAAACTATAGAATTTCAGTTTTGATTTCATGTAGTGGAGGCTAGGGTGGTGAATTTATTGTTCCTTGGAAAGCGGGGGTCTCAAGCCCTAAGCTTGGAGTAGCGCAAAGGTATGGGTCATTTACGATTTTGTTGTGTGAGCTATGTTCGGCTCTCTGGTCTACAGTATGGCGTGAAGTTAGGATTCTGGAAATGGTTCGAAGGTATGTCCTTCGATGTGGTTTTGATACAATTGTTTTGTGGTTTCAATTGGTAGATTTGTCAGAATCCTCATCTTTGTTCCAATTTGTTGCATGTCACAGGGTCCTTATAGCATGGTTTGTGGGTCTCCAAGGTGGTCAATGTGTTACCCTTTACAAGTAAGCCCTGCTGTAAACAAGTTGAAAGTAGTTTCTTCTTGCATGTGGGTGTTGTGATAGATTGTGCAGATTGTCGTTAGATGAATGCTTGGTTTGGGTTTTAATGGTTGCGATTCGAAAATGGGATGTCTATAATTTCTTGTAAACCATTCAGATATGCGCTTATTTTTTGGGGTTTTTGGTTGGGTTAGCACCTTCGGGCCGAGACTGTTTTTATTTGAATTATGTAAATGAATACTCTGTCACTATCGTTGGCCATGGTGAATAATATAGACTCTGCATTTTTGTGTAAATTAATGGGTATGGTAAATGGTGACATCACCATTACTTGCAATGGTGCAATTGCTTGATTGTATATTTTTGTATGTATTTTGTAATGGTTAAATGGTAATTAAATCGTTACTGTGAATGCATCATGGTTATGATTAGGTATGTTAGCAGCGTTACTTGGCCTTTAGAGCCATGCCATTGATGGAAATGGCGTCCCGCCATTTTAGAGTAGCAATTGTGTAAGATTCGAATGAAATGTGGTTTTATGGTTATTCATAGCGTTTAAATCCCTACCTGTGTATCTAATTGGGAACGACTATGACTGTGGGGTTTACCCTATCATTGCTATTACTTAGCACATACAGGGGTTTATTGAATTATGTTAAGGGTTTACGGGTTTTGTATACAAATGGCCATGAGCTATGAAATGAATACAGCATGTAATTTTAACTTGGGGTTTTATTAATGTATGGAGTTATAATGGTTTACAACCTATATATTGGTTTGGTAATTGATATGGGAAATTTTGGCAGGGAAACAGTTTCAGTCTATTTTTACTCTTATGGCATTTGATTTTAATAGTGTGATATGTGTAGAAGATTAATGAATTGCAGCGTTTGGTAATGATGTTAACAAATCCTACAGGATTCTATGTGGTTATTTTTAAATGTATCATGGGTTTTGAATTTGTGATCTTCACAGTATTCGATCATGGGCCATGTTGGTTGTAAAGGATATGTGAAATAATTTGGGTTGTCATAAATTCCCACAGGATTTGATCCTTTTACTCCTTTTAATTTATACGATATATTTAATGAGTTCGGTGATTAGATTTAGGGTTAATTTATTTTGTTGAAAAATCCATTATGAGATGTGATTTAGATAATCATATTTTATGTTTTAGGTGTATAGTTTGGCTATTATGAATGCGACATTTGTGCCCACAGACCTTAGAGGTATTCAATGGTTTAATCTTGATATTTGATATTATTGTTTAATTATGATAATGAGCATGCTTTGTTTATAGTCTTGTTTATTTATAATATACCTACGGACCATTAGAGGTCTCGATGGCTTTAGCTTGGCACTTATTTTGTTTATGAAGTGGAAAATATTTGGTTACAGTTCTGTTTTATAATAAGCAATGGAATGATTTGTTTTTAGGTTCTATTTTATAATATTCTAATTTATTATGTTATTAATTTATATTTATGTTCTAAGGTTATGTTTATAGATTATACGAATACTATAGATACCAGTTGGTTATTTTATATTAAATATAGGCCTGCTGTAAATATGAAATATGCTAGTAGAATTAATATATATAGGCTATGTTTTGAGTAGTTCTAGGTTTTGGAAAATAAATTTAAAGACAAGAAATAAATTGCATACATGAACATAGAAATAAAAACATAAACCCTTAAATTATAAAATGGAAATGATTTGCAGAAATAAACTAGAAAACAAGATCGTTAAATACTTGGTTAGAAAATGAATTTTAGAAATGAACTAGAAAAAAATCCTTACATTAATAGATAGGAAATGAATTACAGAAAATATAATCTTATAGTAGACAGTTACTTAAATAATTATCTAGAATTGAAACTACTCCAGCAATCAAGAACCTCATACCTACAAGATGAAGCTATTTCAATGGATAAAAACCTACACACTCAAATACCCATCATTAACAAATTCATAGGCAGATCTGACCTCTGTTTAGATAATCGAATCACTTGGGAACTACCATGTTCCACCCAACCTTGACCTAGAACCGAACCTAGTTTCTATCCGAATGCCCCTGAGCTGGTTCCAACATGAAAGTAGCTTAGGTCTCATAATTTAAGGCTTCCCTAATTGGGATATCAGTTTTTGAATCAGTTCTCATTTTTAATCTTAGGAAAAATGTTCTCCAAGAACTCTCTTAAGAATAATGAGGAAGAATATGGAATCACCAAAAATATGGAAGATCCCCAAGCCTCTCTTTGGCTTGGGTCTTTATAGGAAATATTTTTAGTCAAATGGGAAGTTAAATGAAGAATCATTTGATTTCTTGATTTAACCCTTTTATTTAATTTAGGCACTTTTAATATTTAACTTAGGAACTTTTAACTAGTTCCTATTTGGACTCTTGTAGGTATTTTAATATTTGATTCTCTTTTAGTAATAATAATAATATATGGAGCCTTTCCTTATTTGTTATAGCTATTAATACTATTACTAGACTTACTCTTTATACATATCATATATATATATATAATTTGTTAACATTTGACTTTAGGTATCATATAACATGATCCCTAAACTTAGAACACTTTCTTTATTAAGGCCTTCAGGTAATGGTTAGGTCTACTAGCTAGGAAACTCTAAACATCCTTACATGTTGTATTCCCTCATATAACATGGTAGTTCTCTAGTAATTGATGACATATAGAAATTCAAAATTTCATTTAATCACTGAAAAATAACTCATATGAGATCAATATTTTACTCGATTCATTTTCACTCGACCTTATTTATTCTTTTCAATAACTCCTATCACTTATCCAGAGCCCATAGTCAATGCTAAAAAATAGGGAGTTACAAACTTAGTGCAATTCCAGAGCTCCTCGCTCAACACTAATGCTAGGATGTAGTTGTAGGATACACCTAGGGATACAATGGCCAAGGATCCGATGTTCCCAAGCTTATGCTCAACATCAACTTGGAAGGCTCCAGGGCTTATGCCCAACACTTCCAATTTTATGTTTTCATGTGCTTGAGATATTCATGCTCAACACAAAGGTTTTCATAACTCATGTGTTCCAGAGCTTATCGCTCAACAAAAATATAAACACTCATGTGCTTCAGAGCTTCACTCTCAACACAAACATCAAATACCCATGTGCTCTAGAGCTCCTCACCGAACACAAAACATCTCATCAATAATGTCCTTTAGGGTCCATGCCCAACACATAAAATCATACATTAAACATACGTAATTCAATTACACTCAATATATCAAATAAATCATCATGTTCATATGTAGTGGGGTATTTGACCCAATATATAAAATAACACATCAACGTAACAACATAATCAATGGGGCTTATGCCCATAAGTGTTAGGTCAAAATTCAGGATATTACATTTGCGCAAACTTTATCCTAAGTGAATATACTTCCACAAGGTTGGACATGCCTCTCCCAATCCAGACACATGAATTTTGTTGGAAAATCATAACAATGTTTGCCTCTCGTGTAAAGTAAAAGAATGAAGATAAGTCCTCAAGTAGGGTTTGTGTAAGAATAAACAAGTGGCCTCCTTCAAAAGTCTCACGTACATCCTATTGGATATGGAGAATGGATAACTTCATGGTTGTCTACAACACATATCATCCCCTAGAAGGGGATTTTTAAGGATTCTAATATTATACTTAAGTCTAGTATTCTAGGGAATTGTTTTGGATTGAAAAAACATGTTTATTGATAGGTAGTAAAATACTAAATATGAAACATAAAATTAACATTGAAATGTGTAAATTTTGGTGAATATTAAGATTAAAAAAAACATATTTTATGTAAATATAGGTGATATTAGACACTAAAAATGACCAAATAGCGAATTTATTTTTTGAAAAAATCCCCAAAAATAGCGATTCGCCCCTAAAACTTACTGTGTCCCTTAGTCTTGCTTTTGTTGCAACAACTTCACTGAAATTTGAGAGCTATATTTTGCTACAAATGAAATTTGTTATTTTTTTATTGGTCCTAAGAAAAGCATTATACAACCCAACATGATGAGACGTGTAACTTTTTCAATGCGCATTCTAGAGCTGGCATGTGTCCTTTTAAAAAATATTATGATAAAAAATAATAAAATATTATAAAAAATAATAACAAATAATAACAAATAACATGTCCAATCAAATTAGATTTAAAACATTTACAAAAAATAGATAAATTAAAACCTTTCCCTTCCTAAATGTTTGTGTACTTTTAAAAAAAAATAAGATATTGTAAAAAATAATAAAACATTATAAAAAATAACATGCGGACACAAATTAGATTCTCAATGTTTACACTCTAAAAATGGGTTTGTACCTAGAGAGATTTGATCCCTCTCAGCACTTGGTAGATCACCTTTTAAAATGGATCACTTGGAATGATGAGGAGAAAAAATTGGTTCTTCACGAAGAAGTCAAGGGAGCTTTGTGATGCTAAAGGATGATAAGAATGAATGTGGTGTATGAGATCTCGAACTAATTCTTGCAACATAAACTTGATCTAGATTTCACTTATGAAATGTATGGTCATTACTTCCATTTATAGGCCAAATGGATATCTTCGAGCCTCTAGTTCTCAATCGAAATGCTTCATCACATAAGGTAGTATTCGAGGTAAAAGTATGGGGCTAAAAATTCTCCCAAGCATGTGAAGAGGCCAATTCAAAATTTTGGACCCAAAATGTAGTTTTGAACCTTCAACGCATTGTAGAACGTTAATCTTCCTTTGACTAGTTTATCTAGGTGGATCTGGGAACACTCAAAAAAATCATAGTCTCAAATGTTTATGGAAATGGATTCATTACGTAGATATCAACGAGATATTTCTGGAACAATTTGAATAACGTCAAAGAAAGTTCGTATTACAAAGTTATTATGTTTTGAATTTTTTGGGAAATAGTAAAAAAAAAATGTATGTAGGGCAGCCACATGGCACCCCAAAGGGTGACATGTTGCATTATATGGATGCTAATGTGGAATTCTATATAGGTACAAGTGGAAGGCTACATAAGTGGCACGTTGCAAACAAGTGACGTGTCACATTAAGCGTGACATGTGGTGGCAGTAGTCAATGGGTGACTGCGACATGGTCAAACTGGGTGGCCCAATGTGGGATATGGATCAAAAAATTGGTAGGGGTGGTTTGGAGAAGGTTGAAACCTGTCATCACTTGATAAACAACTTAAAAACTTAACTATTTATTCTAACTTTTCCACTGAATGGTTAATTGAATTTATGTTATTTAATGTTTATTTTTATAACAATGTATCAAAAGGAAGGGTCGATGGGATTTGGACAGCCAACCAATAACCATATATTCCAAAATATTAACCACTATACCATCGATTTTGCTTATTCCATATTGTGGAATTTAATTAGTTTTGTTTCAATGTTAATTCTCGTTATAAAAATTCCAATGTATTTAGATCTGATCTGGGGCCTGTTCGAAGTATGTACATGAATTTTGAGGAGAAATGTGACAATACAATGCATGGATCCTAAGGAGTTGAACAATCATTTTTTCAAAGTATTAGTGTTCCTTGTTGTGCATGCCAAAGGTGGGTCATGGGAACTTTTTTAGGACATAGGAAACTTTATACTCATTTTGCTTAGAATTTCAAGAGGGTTCTTAGGCTATGTCTATAATTTGTTTAAATGTGTCAGGAAATTAACTGGAATTCTTTGTCTATAGTCTCATTCTACATGCCAAAGGATATATTTGGACACCTATTCAGAACATTGTCTAGTTTAAATACTTTTTCTTCTCAATTTTTCAAGATGAGTCTGATGGTGATGAGTGTTTCTTCACTTGATTAGAAAAATATGATGTTTCAAATTGACAAGCTTCGCACATAAACCAGGGAAATATAGTGCTGGAATGTAGCATATTTCAGAAGGATGACATATTTACAATCAAAAGTTTTAGTTTTCCCGGGAGAATATCATTATAAAATTTGCACCTAAGTTCGTGTAGCAGAAATTTAAGGGATTCTTCAAAATGTGAGTTGTAAGTGTTTACTCTTGTATCACATTTTTTATTCAGTTGTCTCTTTTTGTATTTGAAAAGGGATATCAAGTTGTAGGCTTGTTAAGGATTCAATGGTCCCTTTGTTTAAAGGAGAATTCAGAAATTGATGGTTTGTTGAAGTATCAACGTGCCTTTTGTAAATTAAAGGAAAATCAATAAAGGGGTCTAACTATTGGAAGCAGGAACCAAAGACATATCCCAAGATTGGTGAACTCCATTAACAATCCTTGTCTCATATTATTGCCATGTTTTTTCTCATGTTCTATTTGATTCCACACTTCATTCAAGCAAGTTGTTTATGTAAGTTAAGTTCATTAGTCGAGGTGTTTGGTTAAGTAACTTAAATCAATTAATTGTGAAGTCCACTCTTAATAAAAGGTCATGGTTAGCAAAACAAATTTTATATCAATGCATGCTTAAATTTTAAATGGATGTATTTAAATTTTCAGCTCACTACTATGGATGCATGAATTTCGAGAGTTTACCTATATAGATCTTTGCATGTTTCCTTAGAAAATATTTGTATGTTTTCTTTATTCTAGGTTCATTTCCTAGTCTGAATATGGTGAAGATGATTCTAATGACTTACATGTTGGATGTAAGTGATTTCTTTCTTGAATAACATTGTGAAAACGTCGTATGTGTGCGATATTTGGGAGATAATAGATTGTACTTCCACATAACACATGAAAAACACAAAGCTAACTCTTAATTTCCTTACATGAAATTGTGTCTCTACTTGTTTATTTCAAATTCTTCATCCCATATTGAGGCTCATAACGTACATATTTTCTATAATAATTACATTAATTCTAATATTTATCCAACTACAAATTAACTTTATCATTGTTTTATGTTCCTGGTTCACCGTAATCTTATATTTTTACCTAACATATATTTGATCCTTAAAGCATTGCATTATTCTCTTATTGTGTGTATCAACAAAGCTCACATATATTTGATCCTTAAAGCATTGCATTATTCTATTATTGTTTGTATCAACAATGCTCTTCTTATTGTTTGTATCATCAATGCTCCAAAATCATAATTTCCCCATTTAAAGTGAGGGTTAATGCTCCAAAACACATAAATATCCTACTAAAGTGGGGGATTTGAGCCTATGGATGACATTATTATTGTTGGTAGTTATCATTCCTTCAAGTTTGGGCTACCAATTTTCAAAATTCGTCCAATTTTTAAAATTACAAACATGTTGTTTATTGATCTTACTATTATTATTATTACTCACTATAACACTAATTGAATATTTTATTTATATTTCTATTATTTATAATAGTTTACACCACAAACATAACATAAAAACAACATATCTCCTCCTTATTTCCAAAAATCTATTACATCAATTTATAAACCATTTCTCCTCAACTTTCCATCATTTCTCTTTTTTTCCAAAAGTATGTTACATCAATTTATAAATACATGGAAACACGATTTCTCTTTTTTTTTCCCAAAATTATATTACATCAATTTATAAATACATGGAAACACGATTAAAAAATAATTGAAACATTACACATGCTATGTTAGAACTAAAAACTTAAAACCATATCTATCCATGCAATTATCATGTGTTAAGTTCAATGTTTCTATATTACACATCAAGGCATACATCTCGGATATTTATTGCAGTAATAACCATAAGCATACTATTCACAAGTATTCAATAGCATTTATTTTTATAAAATCCATCATATATAAATTTTTGTATTCAGACCCATTTCATTTATTTTTACAATATCCATGATATCTTTTTTTAGAGAAACCTTTAGATAATTGTATTAAAAGAAACAAGCGACAACTCCTAAAGAAAAAAAAATACATCCAAAAATTTGGGGTAGAGCCGTTATGTTCACTATCTGCCTCATTACAAATTGTTTATCATCAAAACTTAAAGCTTTAATATTATTGCTAGAAACTATGTATCGATATTGATAGTATCCGACAAACTTCACTAAAACAAACCTAATTTGAAATAACATTACTGAGGTATAAAATCAAAAGAATCATGGGAATTTTTCTTCCAATTTGCGTTACAGATAACAAATGAAGATCCTTTAGTTGCTTGTAATTAAGTCTTCATTTGCATATTCTTGACTGGTTCTTCCAAGGATGCAATTTTGGTTTCCATATCCTCTGAGTGTGCTTGCTGATGTTCATGGATTTTTTCCATAGTTTCAAGTTGATACTAGAAATCACCATGCTCTTGTAATCAGTTTCTATCTTCCTCTTCCTACCGATTGTGTTGTCATTTCTCTAATATAATAAAGTTTTGTTACATATGTTTAAATTTCCGCTTAAGGCGAAAAAAATTGGATGAAAGGAACCACATTCCATGCATCACCCAACATACTACATCATCCTATTGGATGTCACTTTCCATTTTGTCCTTAACCATGTAATGACCAATCTCCTCATACACAAACATAGCTCTCTCCTTGCCAAAGTGGAGCAATCCCATAAAATTCATAGATTTTTGAATGCAAATAAGGCTCATGGAAGAGCATTGAGAATAATGATTTCCACTCATGGCTAGGCCAAACTTATGGCTCCTAGATCATCCTTACCGAATCATTACTTGAACCTACTTTAAAAACCAATCATCTACTGATGAGGAGTATAACCCCTAAGGGAGAAAGAATGAGCACTTTGGACAACTGATTTTCCACAATGCTACTAAATGCTCACTTTGAACCATCCACCAAGATGACACACCACTTGCATCCTTATCATTTTCAAGTATTAAAGTTTGATTATCCCTAATGCTTCTAAATTGTATGGATTTACCACAATTTGGTCCTCAGGAACATCCAATTATGGAATTTCATCATAGAGGTAATCCAAATTTGAAAGGAGGTGGTTCCCCTTCAGTCTTGCGGTGGCCAATTTTGCTAGAGCATCAACCTCTTTATTATAATGTCAAAGGAATTGAAATAAATCCATATTTTTCATGTGCTTCAGTTCATCCCAAATGTGATGCTGAAATTTAGCTAGCGGGAGAGATCTAAATGGAATGAAGCAAGACATTGCTTTGGTGAAAATATTTGAATCTCCAATTCTTTGATAAAAATATTCAAATATCTAGTATGACCCCCCCACCCCCCCCCCACGTGCTCTTGTTGCCCATGGATTACCTTTATATTCTCCATTAAAAATAGGATTTTCTTATGTTCATTCATTTTACAATATCCCAACTTCGTCATTCATACAAATCTCCCAACTTTGGGGACCTCTCAACTGAAATCCTTGAGGCTTAAAAGTTAGATAGAAGGAGCTTAGCCATTTTGTTATTCATGCGAGAGAATAGAAACAAGAGTTGGGATAACTCATTAAGCATGCAAAAACTCAGAGAGAAGATATTTGGCCCTCCTAGCAACAAGGGAAGGAGAATATTGAATATCTTCGAAAATCAGGTGATTACGAGCCAACCAAAGTCTCCAACATATAAATTTGGGAAGAGTCAACCATATTTTTTAAAGGAATTTTTTTCCTTTAAGAGTAAGAGAATAGGCATGCTCCCAATGCGACAAGAAATATGAAGGAGAATGTTGTGGAACAAAGAAAGAGTGAATGAGGGTCAGACCTTCTTCCTAAACCTTATTTGTGAAAGGAAATTCAACCAAAATATGATCAATAGTTTCTTCAATGTTTTTACATAGGACACATCTGGTTGTTGCAAGTATTCCTTTTATTTTTAAATGTTCACCTGTAAGATTCTTTACATGCACCATCGTCCAACAAAATAAGTTGAATTTTAGGGTTCAACATTTTTTTTCCACATTATTTTTCAAATAAGCATATTTGAGGAGTTACACAAGAGAAGTTGCAAGGTTTCATAGTACTACTCGACAATCTAGAATCCTTATTTGTTCCTCCACCCTCTAAGATCTTTCTTATGATTTCCAATAGGATATTTCTCTTTCATTCTGGACTTCAGGGAATCTAGATCAACATTCAACCTATATGGGATGTAAGGGAAGGATCATCCAATTAACTAATTTGTTTTAGGATCCCACTGACATATATCTTCCAATCGATTTTCGTCATTGTTGATCAACCAATCTTTAATATCCCTTATCCATGAAATGAGCCCAAAGGTTGGTCCTATATAATTGAATCCTCACACAGATTGATTTACTTCCCATTCCTAGGGATTCAATAAAACATCCTACTAAAACAACACTTCTGAATCATGGATCCATGTCTCGATTTGGGGATAAATTTGGGGATATTCTGCACATATTCGGTTTCCTTGATCTTAAGTACTTATTTTGTAGAACTTGGGGTTCCCAAATTTTATTTGTTGAGTATATTTTTGATAATCAATTTGCTCCAAATGCCCATTTTTCAGTTGAACATATTTAATTGCCAATCCTCCGTGATCTAGATTCCCTCTGATTGTATTGTAGCTAACAAGAGATAACTTGTGCTTGTTTTTCTTCCTCCCTTTTCATAGAAAGTTCCTTATCATGTTATTGATTTGTTGATGAATAGAGATCGGGGAAAGAATAATCTAATAAAGGAAAAGAGGCATAGAAAAGATAAATTTTTTAATGAAAGTCAGTCTTCGTATAGGATAAATCCAATTCAAGCCCAAATTCGGGATTCTCTTGGAGATATTATGCGTTACTTCTTGTCAGTTCTCTTTCCTATTTTTTCCGTAGAAATTAGAACACCTAAGTATTTAAATGTGTCCCAAACCCTAGAGCCTTGAAATCCAAAAAATTGTTGAATATGAGAAACTTAATATTTCCTGGGACATTCCAACCATAGATGTGATTGTTCCTATTATTATTGTTGTTTCCTTAGGATTGAAAAACACAATGCATTATATCATGAAATTTTTTGACAACAATTAAAGAATCCCCACTAGTGAGGAGAGCATCATTTGCAAATCGCAAATGATCAATTATTTCCACTCTTGTTGGAGGAGCCTAAGTCAGCTAGTTGAGTAGGTCCTTCAGTCAACTAATTATAAAACAATAGATTATGTCGGCCTCATAGGTCGTGTCAGTTAATTGAACTAACAAGTAGTTATGTAACTTATTGTAAATCTTATATATAGGCTGTAGAGACAGATAAAGAATTGGTTCTGTTGGATGTATGAACCCCCATGTGTTCTTGAATAACATAAGAATACAGTTATTCTGTCTACCATTCCTTGTCTCTTATCTATATCATTATTTATATGAATCTGTAATATGTATCATTGGTAACCTTGCAATATGATTTATCACAATATTGGCTTTGTTACCGATGCTACATGTATCACATGAAAATGACTATAACCCCGATGATATCATAGCAAGAGATTAAGGATTGGTGGGAGTGAAAAATAATGAACTACCTACAATATTATGGTAGAAGAAATAAGCTGACTATTGCTCAGGAAAAGGAGAAATTTTTCTCTTAAACAAGTGAAACTTTTGTCGAATCCATCCATTATGTACTGAACAAAATCCTAGATGAAAAATATGGTAGATGAAAATGAATTACAATTACGCTAGAAACTAACCAGAGGAGGTCGTACAAATTTGCTGGAGTGGTTCGAAAGAATTGCTGAGGAATTCTATGAAGAACGAGCTGTCGAGGAACGAGTCTCTGTTGATAACATTAAGGATACATTCTACAATGACCTCACTGAACAATTTATTTGTTTTTTATCAACACTTTTGTTTATATTCCTGATCGACAATGGAGTGAGACATATTGTTGAACCTAGAACAGTGTTGCTAATTCCACCAAGAAACATGAACTTATAAGCAAAGAAAAAAGAGTGGGAAAAATACGTACAAGAGAGAGAGTGAGAATGCTTCCTCATTAAATGAAAATTTGCACCCTAGCTTACTAAAAATATTTCAGGTCTATAATGGGGGTTAGTTGATCACGTTCTGGTAAGGTAGAGAAATAACCATTGACCAACGAAAAACATGACATGGCCAACAATGGAAAATAAAAAAAAGGAAAAAAGTAGAACAATGACACAAAAAATCACTCCAAATATCTAGAGGATCGAGCAAGAAAAGAGAAGGAAGAATCAAGAAGAAATAAGGGAGCAATCTCTTGTACTCTAGAGAGAAATAAAGATGAGTATGGTGACAGAAATAGAAGAAAATACATCAGGGTCGAGTCATGATCGACAAGAAAAGGGTGTTGATGAGGATGTGTCACTTATGGAAGAATATTTGTGGATAGAGAAGAGTACAGATATCCAAGTAACTATACTTGAACCTATAGTATTGCATTTCCTATTACATCTGACTCGGTGTTGGTAGGGGTTTTGGACACATTAGTTGCGCAGCATCACGGATGCTGCACAAGCTCAAAATACACCACACAAGCGGAGAATATACTATTTTTCATATTTTGTGTCACTTTTTTGTATTTTGGGCCATATTTTGCAGATATTGGTCACGATTTGGTTGATTCAGTTAAGAATTGGTTAAGACTTAGTTAGAAGTGGACCTTGAATGTAAAGGCGCTAACCTATAAATAGAAGTAGAATTGCAAGTGTTAGATATATTTTGATGAAGATCAATCAATGAGAGAGATATAGAGATACTGGAAGAGGAAATTAAGAAGAACTTATTGAATTGTGAACTATCTTGAATCTATGGATCATTGTGCGAAAGTCATATGACAAGGTAGAAGTTGATCTAAATTATTGTTTCCTTTTTCAGTCTTACTAATTCTAGAATCCAACGATGACTGTTGAGTGAAATTGCGACATGGATTTATGATGCGATGTTTCTTTCTTTTGAATTATTTTTTTATTTATATATATGTTTGTGCCACAATATATTTATGCTGATTGTGAATGAATGATGCAATTTGTTACAAGAAATGATGAATGGTCGTGTTAAGGATTAAGTAGTGGGTTAGATATATGGAATAAATTGATAAGTTGTCGATGCACATAGTCCTATTCTCTTCTGTGGAAACTTGGTTCTGATATATCTCCCTCAAACGCCTCTGGTGACACCTCATCCCCGCTACGGTGTTGCTAGATAGGGTAAAACCTGTTTGGTTCGTTGCTCAAGGAGATCATGGTGAGTTGAGCATCGACAGAGTGGGAACCCATGTCAACTAGTTTTGTTGGTTGGTTTTGCGCCAATAAATGGTTCCATTATAGGGACCTTGTTGTGACCGAGGGGAGGATATGTGGCATCTGATAAGACCAGAAATTCAAGATTGGTTCGATCAGAAGCTGCAAGAATTTTCTTAGATGGAAAATCAGAACCCTGGACTGACGACGGACAAGTGGTTGGCGAGGTACATACATGATGGTCCACACAAGTACTTTTTCTCTGAATTCCCCATCATTATGTATGAATGGTTGGCGTGATTCACCTATCCCAAGACAAATTTCCAAGGCGAAAAACCAACGTTCTAGACCCCTAAACTGATCTAGAAGTTGGAGGAAATTGACAACAAGGCATCATGGGATTTTGAAGTCTAGCTAGATAGTATCTTGCAAGGATATATCACTGAGTTCACGGTTGACACTACCAAGTCCTAAAGTGAAGCACAAATGGAATTTTTCAATCGACCCATAGGTAGGTTCTTGTTGTCTCTACAATTGTCAATTAAGGTGCTTTTCTGTGAAAAAGGAATACTAAAGATACACCTCAAGTAGTATAACTATGGTGTGCGGAGGTTGTGGATACCATGACAAAAGGGGGGAGATGAATGGAAGGATAAGGGGTATATGGGTGCAAGATTTGATGAGACTATGAGGGAAACCAAGGAATAAAGTGGTCTTATGAGGGGAGGAGCAAGGTTTTGACAAGAGAAGTGGGAAAGGACAGGGCAAGTTCCTACTGTGATCGTAACGCAAGACCATGAAGGAATAACACATGTTACAAAGATCCCTACAGTGATGAATAGGATGATCATACTTCACCCAGAATAGCAGTAAGATCAAAACCCAACAGTAACGTACCATGCCTCTGCGCACTACTCCGCATTAAGGAAGAAACACAAGTTCCACGTCGACTTGCCCAACGTTCCAGAAAAATTCTAATAGTAGATCAACATCTGTAGGAAGAAGGCCCAGGATGGCAGGAGATGATACAAAGTTACCTTTGCTCCATCGGAACAGGACTGACGATCCCGAGCAGTACTGGTTTTTATGAGGCAATATGGACTATGAGAAAAACTACTGATGATGAGGTCAAGAAGGGCCAATTGTTGATCACTCTTCGGGGTCATGCACTAGATTGGTTCATGAAATATATACAAGTTCCTACAGGGATTCCTGCGAAGACACTAAATGAAGTTAGGAAGGGGCTGATTGAAGAATTCAAAAAACCAAAGTCTAAAGCACAGTATATTACAAAGTTAAATGAGATTAAACAATTTCTTAATGAAACTATTTGGGAATTTCACCAAATATTTAAGACACTAATGGCAAGAGTCATTTTTTAAATGAATGATGTTCAACATAATGAATGGTTCATCGCAGCGCTGGTATCCCATATCCAGCAACCGTTGATGCATTAGAAGATCACGACACAGAGCGAGGACCTAGAGATTGCAATGTAGTTAGAGGCTTCACCTATTGGAGAAAGTGCAATTGGTATAAAATAGATTCAAGCACATCTATAAAACTTAACACTTCAGCCACAAGATATCAAGAAGAGGAAAGAACATCATGAAGATATTTGGTGCACTTGATGTCGTGCAGATGGACATAACAAAGATACTTGCCCTGATTTATGAAATTATCTGTTATCTAGAGCACTGAACCCATTGAGTTGCAGTAGTGTACCATGGTGTCACATATTCCAAGTTTATGGGAATTGACATGAATAATGTGGATACATGCAGAAGATGGTGAAGAAGCTGGAAAACTTATACTGCTCATTTTTTTGATCTATGGGTCATGAAGATAAAGAATTCTGTTCATATGACCTCCTCCAAGAAAGGACATATGACTCAAATTATGTGAAGGGAGAAGATCATTGAGCCACAAAACAACCGCAGTCGAAGCCACAGGTGGTAGGACCTCTACCTCAACTGTAGTATACACCACCATCGCAGATGCAGTTTATACCGCTGCAACCACAATTTGCGCAACAACCATAGTTCGCACCGCAACCACAATATAATCAGATGTCGATGTCTCCATAGTAGCCATAATATGTTCAGGATGTGCACTACATTCAACAGCAGCCGAATCCCCTGCCGCATCAATTGGCTTAGCCATAGTATCATAAGCAGGGAAGAATCCACGTAGGATTTCGAGGAAGAGGAGGAGGCTTTGGTCAAGGAGGAAAACGAGTTCGTGGACTTGTCCAGTGTTACAATTGTGGGCTATTCAGACATTACCTAAGAGATTTCCCACCATTATGTTGTTCGTCTACATACTGTACTGCAATTGATCACACTATCGAGAACTATCCACAACTAATCGCAAGATGGAATGCAGGAAATGTTCCTCAGTTGCAGAATGAGATCCAGTTGCAGAATCAAAATCAGCTACACTACCAAAACCAGTTGCAGAACCAGGATGAGAATCAAGGTCCCACTTCTAAATCAGTTTGTGAATCAACCTATGAACCCTCCATTAAAGTAGAATCCACCGATGAACCAGAATCCACCGAAAACCACAATTAGGGGTCGACAGTTGAGACAATCTCAGTAGAGCCCAAAACATAGGATGTTGATGTTGCTATTGTCACACGCAGTGGTGTGACGACTAGGGAAGACGGCCCCTGACAATAGGTTCAACTGGATGGAAACAAGAAGGTACCATTTGACATCGCTTCCAATAGAGATACATTCTTCGAAGTATGAGATGTGATCGGAAGAAATCCTGGTAAGTCACCTATTTATGAAATTCCCTCTACTTTTGATTCTTCGTTGGAGGCGGGACCGTCGTGACAACATGGTACCTTGTAGAATTTTTTTGAGAGCTTTTTGTCACTGGAAAAAGATCCTGATGCTCTTGCTGATATTGAGAACATGTTGTACCGATTGGGTAAGGACCGGAAGGACTCTGCGGTGATCTCTTTTCATAAGAAAAATACGGGCAAAGAGATGTGCATGAACATTCAGATTGGGGACTATGAAGTAGATTCAGTCCTTTTGGATCTAGGATCATATGTGAATATCCTGCTAAAGAAGACATGGCAAAAAATGGGGTGGTTGACATTGGGTTGGTCCTCAGTGTAGCTATGATTGGCTAATCAGGCTAAAGTACAACCAATCGCACGTGTATTGAACCTAGTATTTGATTTGAAGGTATCAATACTTGTGCTGATTTCGATGTGATTGAAGTTGTTGATGGTGGAGGCTCCTATCCTACATTTCTAGGGATCGGATGGGCCAATGATATTATGGTAGTAATTAACTTCAAGAAATGAATGATGACATATGAGAATCAAGACATCAGAGTCATCGCTCCAATGGATCCGAACGAAGGACAGAAGTATATCGATCTAATAAAGCATGAAGTCATCAAGGGATGGGATCATGATTACAAAATTTCAGACAATTACATCCACCCACCTGCTGTTGGAGAACTTGGCTGGTGCAGGGCTAGTTTGCATCTTCTCATTCAGATGATGCATTAGAAACCTAGAAAAATCGCATGCATGAGGCGTCATTCAGGAAGTGTGGTCTGATCACGTAGTCGATGTGCCATGTCACAACTGAAATCATCCAATTTCTAATCTACGAGGATTTTCTCGATGTGTATGCATTGTTAATGGAGTTTGAAGAGAAGGTATCAGAACCTCATCGATTGTTGGTGTTGGAGGAAGTACTAAAGGCTACTCCAATACACTGGTGGATGACCCATAAGAATACGATTAATGGCTGGGTGCAATGTTGATCAATACTGATAGTTCGCTTTGGAAACTTAGAATTATATCACACTAGGAGGTACGCTGGGAGGAATGACCCTAGCCTTCATCTAATGGAATGTCAGACTCTGTGGGCATCATGACCAAAGGATGAATGGGTCCATTCCTTTTTCCACACTTTGGATGAGATTGCAAGATCATGGTATGTATCAGGGGAGTTGCGCAAAGAAATAACCACTTTGGAAGAGCTGATAGTTTGCTTTTCTCATACCTTCCGTTTTGTAGATTCCAATCCTGATGTTCATAATGTGCTTCAGCTCATCCGTGATGTGGTGTTAAAGGTAGTTCTAGTCGCATATCCATTAGATCAAAATGCGCATTTCCACATGCAACCGATGATGGAATGTTATAATGTGTCTGGCAGACCTGAGGATGATGATGAGCTATGAAATATCAACATTCTAAAAATAGAATGGAGTAGGGATGTCACAACACCAAATATACCAACTGATCGCATGAATTAGCCACTCAATATTAGAAAAGTCAACATTGGGACAGATGAGGACCCAAAATTTACAAGTGTTGGGGACTATTAGGACAAAGAAACCATGGCAAAGATCATGGATCTACTGCATGAATTTCAAGATTTGCTTCCATCCAAATTCTCTAAAATGAAAGGGATCCTAGGTAATTTGGGAGAGATGAAGATTACATTAAAGTCAAACATGAAACTAGTAATGCAGAGGCCATATTGCTTGAATCCGCGATACAAGGAGAGGGTTAAAGCTGAGCTAGATAGGATGTTGGATGCTAGAATAATTAAGCCAGTCAAAGAATCGAAATGGATCAGTCCTATGGGGGTCCAAGATAAGAAAACAGGTGAAGTTCAGATCTATGTCGATTCGAGAAAATTGAACGATGCATGTACGCATGATCCATTTCTGACACCATTCGCAGATGAAGTGCTAGAAGGAGATGTAATCTTTTACAGATGGATTTTCTGGATTTCACCAGATAAGGATCACAAAAGAAGATCGACATAAAACCACATTTGTTACTGAATGGGGTTGTTGTCAGTACACAGTGATTCCTTTCGGATTGAATAATGCACTTGTGATATTTTACCAGGTTGTTGTCGTTGCCTTCAAATATTTTATTCAGAAGTTCCTACAAAATTATATGGATGATTGGATAGTGTATGGCCTGATTAGGGATCATCTGGAAAACCTACGACTGATGCTAGCAAGATGTCGACAGCATCATATCACGCTAAACTCAAAGAAGTGCATTTTCTGCGACCCTTTTGGGATGTTGTTGGGTCACATTGTTTGCAAGCAAGGATTGTTGATTGACCATGTGAAGATAGCACTCATTTTGAAATTGCCACTGCTGGAGAATGTGAAGATGCTTAGGGAGATGTTGGGGCACAGCCGATATTATCGCAAATTCATAAGAGGTTATGCTGCGATTATAGCTCCTATGGAGAACTTATTAAATAAAGATGCCACATTTGTGTGAAGTCAAGAGTGTTAAGGGATTTTCGAAACGCTGAAGGCTAAGATGGTGTCTGCGCCAATATTGGTTTTCGCTAATTGGAACAAGGAGTTCCATGTCCATGTGGATGCATTGTCTATTGTGCTGGGAGTATTACTTGCGCAACCAAGAGAAGGGGAACTAGATCACCATATCCCTTTCACTAGTCGAAAATTGTTATTTGCTGAGAAAATCTATACAACCACAGAAAGAGAAGGTCAGGAGATGGTATATGCACTACACAAGTTTAGGAATTTCCTTTAGGTGGTCATTTCAATATGTTTACCAACCATTTTTCTTTGAAGTACCTAGTCAGTAAGCATGTGTTGGGGGGGGAGATATGCTACCAACTACTTCTCTTTCAGGAGTTTGATTTTGAGATAGTTGTGAAGTCGAGTCGTTTGAATTATGGCCCCAATCATTTATCCTAGATTGAGACAGGCGAGGATCCCACAAATATAGAAGAAGGACTGTTGGATGCGCAATTGTTCAAATTCGACATGGCAGATGATTATTATAATCAAATAATTCATCTCTTGACGACGGGAGTTGCACTAGAGGAATTTTCAACAAGTCAAAAGAAGCAATTGGTGTCTAAGGTTTCATATTTCTAGTTAATCACTAGCCATCTATATAAACTAGGACCATATGAGATTTTGCAAGGATGTGTCCTACCACATGAACAAGGGAATATTTTAGAGGAGGCCCATGCAGGCATTGATGGTGGATACTATGGAGGATGAGCTACTGCGATAAAGTTGCTTTATGCAGGGACCTTGTGGCCCACTTTATGCACAGAGTTGTGATATATGTGAATGCACTAGGAAACCATCAAGGACGGATGACATGCCACTGGTACCGCAAGTAACATTGCATCCATTTGATAAATCGGTCATGGAATTTGTGGGTCCAATAAACTCACCTTGGAGGAGAGATAATGCGCGGTACATAGTCACGACGATGGACTATTCCACACGGCGGGAGGAGGCCGCACTAGTCATGGATTGCACTGCTATGACAACAACAAGGTTCTTGTTTGACAACATTGTGATGCAGTTTGGATCTCCAAGGATATTGATGAGTGAATAGGGTAGTCACTTCATCAACCGTACCATAAGCGCGCTGGCAGAGGAATTCCAAATATAGCACAAGAAAAGTACCCCATATCATCCATGGGTGAATGGAACAATAGAAGCTTTCAAAAAGATATTGGAACATGCTATTACAAAGGTATGTAATGATAACCATGATGACTGGGACTTGAAGATTCCAATAGTATTGTGGGAATATTGCACCACTTGCAAGAGATTGATGGGGCAGACACTGTTCAAATCGGTATACAGGAAAGAGGCGGTCATGCCTATGGAGTACATTGTTCCTAGTCTATGCGTTGCTACAGAAACAGGCATGGGTGATGAACCAGTGTTAGAGGACCACATGGAGTAGTTGATACAGCTCGAGGAGGACTACCTTCTTGCAGGATTCCACCAGTGCATCAAGAAGGATCGACAGAATGCTTGGCATGATCACCACATAAAGAAAAAATAGTTTCAGCAAGAAGATTTGGTGTTGTTGTATGAAAACAAGTTCATGAAGCATCCAAGTAAGTTACGGATGCATTGGTTAGGTCCATATATTATTAATTCTATTACTTCTAGAGGTGTAGTTCAAATATAGCAGTTAGATGGAGCAATGCTACCAAATATTGTGAATGGTAGATGACTGAAGACTTATAGGATAGGGCCAGAACTGCACAATGCTTAAGGAACTGTGCAATAAAAATATTAAAAATAAGTAGAGAGGATGATGCATGAATAGAAGGTGCACCAAGCTAAAGTGGTTGCACAAGAGTAGGAGTTAGTAGCATAGTTAGGAGGTCATGATGTGACAGCCGTAAGATTGTGCGCAGATGTCAAATCAATAATAAATGAAGACATTTAAAAGTAGTTTACCAATGGCGCTTGCGGAAGTGACATGTAATGATGGTGGATATGACCGTTGGGTTGGAAAAATTGATGGCAAAGTCAAGTAGTTAATGCATGATTTGGTCATGATGATCCCGTTGATGTGGTAATGATGGGTATGAATTTATTGAGTGCTATAAGAGCGAGTCCAACATGGTCGAAAGACACCAGTATGCAAAATTGAGTTGAGTTGCAAAGCTATTGAGTTGTAGAGAGAGTTGTTGAGAACGAGTGAGGAGATTGAGGAGGTTGCTAATTCAAGAGAGGGGATTGATTATTAAGTCTTTAGAGGAATTGGTATAGGATGTAGAGTAACCTAGATACAGTAGATATTTCTAGTGAGAGAGATTCACCAAAAAGACCAGTCAGAATTATGGAAGAAATAGCCAGCATGCACGTTGGATTGTCGACGATGACAAAGGGCAAGAGAAAGGCATAGAAACCTAGCTCTCTGGTACTACAGAAGAGAAGGACTAGAATTTACACAGGGATGAAAGAAGAGTAGATTGAACAGATGGGTCTGTCGAGCTCAAGAGTGATGGATTCTATAGCTAGAGCAGGAGTGTCAGTTAAGGACATCCCTGGATATATCCCTCCTAGCGAGCCAGGTGTGAAGGCCCACAATTCCACAAAGATTCAGAAGTTTCAGATAAGGATTTCATCGATCCCACAAGGGGTGGTATGCACCATTGACATTGTTCCTAGGCTGATGTAGCTGAAATATGAAGACCACAACCTAGTTTCCCTAGGGGACGTTGTGAAGGACCCATATTCAATGGTAGCAGTCGGAGGTGGGGCGATAGAGCGCATCCCGAAGGACTAGGTGATTGGGAAGGCTAGAGTCAGATTACTTGGGTTGATCAACATGCTGTAATTTGGGTAGATGATAGAAGCAAATGCATGTGTGGAACAAATTTTGGCATGATTCCATGGTGGGTTTTTGTGGTTAGATGAGCCAATTGAAGTCATGGTGGGGTTGATTTCAGAGATTATGGGGCTAACCAAGGATGGGCCAGACCCCTCACAATATATCTGCGACAAAGATAATGATCGAAAGTTGGAAATGACTCTAAATAACCACTATTATCTAGAGCGCGATGGGAAGGCATACCGCATTGATAGCATTAATGACCGCGCGGTACATATTGGTGCCATGATTTTGGCTAGAAAAGTCGCAAGGAAGAACCACCTAGTTCAATGTAATTCTAGGGTGCTCGCATGTGCTGAGATGTGTGCACAAGGTGTACAAATGAATTGGTCCCTTTTTCTTATGAACCAGTTAGGGGAGGATGTAGTGGCTGTGCAGGCGGGTGAAAGACCATTCACATACATTTGGGTCCTCATTTTGATTGTGTTAGTACCTTGGATGGAGCCCTATGATTACTAGGGGATGGACATCAAAGTAATAGAGGTATGCAAGGGTGCGAGATATCATAATTTATGGTGGGTCAAAGAAGCAAAGAGAATAGTAGACTGTTTGATCCAATTTTTGATCTACTGGGAAGCACTGCAAGCGGCAACGGTAAAATTTCCAATACTGACAGTAGAAGCCATGAAAAAGTATTAGAGGATTGCATGTTTCTCAATTGGACCCCATGCTATTCACATTCAAGTGCAGCACGACCCTACCCAGCAATGGTTTCCAAAGAGGTACAAAGTGGCTGATGTGGAATTGGAGGAAATGATTAATGATTGAACTCCATAATGGAGAGAACTAGTCAATGTAGCCGAATATCGACAGGACCATCGGTGGATGCACCTGTTCAACCTATGTGAAAATATTCCCAACAATATCATGAATAATCATCAACAGAGACACCTACTTACCCGGAAGCCCAACACATATTCAACGAACTAAAAACAAATAGGCACATGGATCAGGGTTTGAGAAGTAGCACCAGGTCAACAATGGAAGTGCAGTCTAACTAGCTCGTCAAGGCCATCGATGATGCAACTGATGTCACTAAAAAAGTGATGAAGAAATCAATGCAGGAAGGATTCACTGAGGTAAGAACCAAACTAGATTCTGTATATGACATTATTTCAAAAAGAGCACCAGAAAGTATGATTGTGCAGGAAAATGTGTCAATCAGCACTGAGTCTCGGGTTAGGAATGTTCAAATTCTCTCGACTTCTATTGACTTCAGAAGTGAGGACTTAAATACCTCTCTGCAGTAGTTGCAGCACATCACAATAGATATAAATAGGTTGTCTACCCAAACGTTGGCATACTTGCAGTGAATTGCCAACCAAGAGTTGGAGGATAGGCAGACAGAGATCAATGATCAATTTCTACGATCGTAGGATAAAGTGGAGGTGACAAAGAAAGAAGTTAATGAACTACAGAGCGCAAAGAAGAAGCTCATGGAAGAAAAAGTGCAGTAGATAGAAGAACTAAAGAAAGTGCAAGAATAATTGAGGATGAAGGTTGGTGAGTAGATTACAGAGATGAAGAAGGAGACATATCATCTCATTGTTAAAAGGCACATATTTTCTACAGTCAAGTACCAGTAGAAGAAGAAATTGTGGACTCTTGTAAGAACACCGGTGAAAACACAACAAAACTAGATGTAGTCGCGAAAGCAAAGCTACTTGGGGAAATTATTGTGTAGTTGTAGAAAGATAAAAACATTTTAAATTATCTGGTCTATCGAGACATGCCTCCTAAGAAACTTTCCAATAGGAATACTTCCATCAAGGAAGTGGCAGAACAAGTTGAAGAGCTAGAGCAGGAAGCTAAAAGGTCACTGACGCAATGACAAAATTCTGGGGAAGCATCGTCTAAGATGCACAGTGAGAGAAAATGACCAAGCATTTCTAGGAGGTCGAAGAACAACTAGAAACACTGAAGACTGGATTGAGAACAATATCGCCGGTCATTTTGATTACCCAATCAGCCAAACTTAGAGAATTGCAGCAGCTGGTAGGAAAGGCTGAGGAGCACCAGCAGAAGAGAAATGACCAGCTCGATGATTTCCAAGAAATTGTGACACAACTGTCTTTGAAGGAAGTTTCCACGCTAACGGTTGTGCAAGAAGGTAAGAAGGAAGTCACTAGAAAAATGGTGGAGCACCCATTGAAGTAGGATTTGCTAGGAAGTCAGGACATTTCTGAGATAATTCAAGCACAAGTGAAGGAGATCACTCGCAGTATGCAGACTTCAGATTGAAGATCAGTGATTACACCATGACCACCTGACGTGGCTCAAGGGCGAGCCACAATATTGTGTTGGGGGCATGTTGGCAGGGTTTTTGGACACATTATTTGTGCAACATCATGGATGGTGCACGATCTCAAAATACATCGCACAAGTTGACAATGGAACGCAAGCAAAGAATAGACGATTTTGCATATTTTGTGTCACCTTTCTGTATTTTGGACCATATTTTGCTGATATTGGTCATGATTTTGTAGATTTAGTTAAGAATTGGTTAAGATTTAGTTAAAGGTGGACCTCGAATGTAAAGGCACAAGCCTATAAATAGAACTAGTATTGCAAGTGTTAGATATATTTTGATTAAGAGCAATCAATGAGAGAGATATAGAGAGACTTGAAGAGGAAATTAAAGAGCACTTGTTGAATTGTGAATTGTTTTGAATCTGTGGATCATTGCGCGAAAGTAATTTGAAAAGACAGAAGTTCATTTGAATTACTATTTCCTTTTTTGGTCTTACTATTTTTGCAATCCAATGATGAATGTTGAGTGAAATTGCAACATGGATCTATGATGCGATGTTTCTTTCTTTTGAATGGTTTTTTCTTTCTAGATCTGTTTGCGCCATAGTATGTTTATGTTGATTGTGAATGAATGATGCGATCTGTTACAAGCAATGATGAATGATCCTGTTAAGGATTAAGTAGTGGGTCAGATCTGTTGAATAAATTGATAAGTTGTCGATGCACATAGTCCTCTTTTATTCTGCAGAAACTTGGTTCCAACAAATCTCCCTTGAATGCCTTGGGTGAGACCTGATCTGCTTTGCAGGTGTTGATGCACAAGGTAAAACATGTCTAGGTCGGTGCTCAGGGAGATCACAATGAGATGAGCATTAATAGAGTGGGAACCCCTATCGATTGGTTTTGTTTGTTGGGTTTGCACCAACACTCAGAGTGACCAAGTGCAAGACATTTTTCAAGAATATTTAGAATTATATGATGGACAAGTAGTTGTATGTATTCGATGAGATGATGAAGGAAATGGAGTTGTTCAACTTTTAATTCATCGACCACGAAAAGGGAATTCAGTCACTTTTCAACCCTATTTCTGCAATTAGAATTTTCATCTTCTTTATTCAAAATGTGAAGGAGAAACTCCCAGGCAATTATTGCTTCAGATATTTCACCAGATCAGTTGGTATCATAGGTAACAGAGGTACCCCAGTTCGAACAAAATTTTACTTGGGTATCATTAGAAGCAATCGACATAAACCAACTTCTAACAGTTGACGGAGAAATGACTAATACATCAAATATTACCGAAAGAAATGAAACATCCATCAAAAATAGTTGTGAAAAGAGCTTAGTTATAGGAAGTGACCCACCACCACCATCAACACCACCGAAAAGAGAAGATGAATACACTACAGATATGGTGCTTGTAACCACTCATATTCCCCTCTATGAGGGATACAAAGACCAAAAATGACATTAGTTTGTCTATGAGCCGATATGGGAGGCCAACACGATCACCAATGAGGATCTTCAAATGGCACAATTTGTTGGTGCTCTTCGGAAAAGAGCACTCAATTGGTACATCACATATATAGAAAAAATGCCAAATGCAATAAAAGGTCAAATCAAACAACAATTCATCTATTT
Organism: Pseudotsuga menziesii; assembly: GCA_001517045.1. NCBI lineage: Eukaryota > Viridiplantae > Streptophyta > Pinopsida > Pinales > Pinaceae > Pseudotsuga > Pseudotsuga menziesii. The sequence continues at coordinate 409,062 of LPNX010342050.1, forward strand.
ACTTAAAACTTCTGATGCAAGGAATATTACCACTAAAATGTTGAAAACCACTGCTCAGAAGCCAACATAAATAGTACGATAATACGATAAAAGATTTAAGGACTTGTTGAGCCAACTAGAACATAACATTGATGAATAGTTATTAATTCAGTGGTTTGTGGCCGAATTATTACAGAAAAATTGAATGTACATCCGGTTAGACAATTTTAATACATATAAATATGCACTAACAAAAGCGTTACAAATTGAAATCGATAAGGATTATCGACCTATAAATTCTATTGATCAACGGATTGAGAAACAACTCAAAAAATATGCAGAAATCTATACAATATATGAGCCTCCGAGGAAATCATGCTTGGTGTACCAAATGCCAGAAGACTGGTCATATAAAATACTATTTTCGACAAGACAATTATTAACAAAACATTCAGTTCGTTCAAAAAAAATGTTTTTGCGACATATTCTAGGAGAAGGCCTTACACACAACAAAAGATTTTCCATAAAATATGAAGAATGAACAAGCTCGCTGGTGCACAATATGTGAAGTCAAAATCCATTCTACAACAGAGTGTGAGCTGAATTTAAAAAATAGACAGAATTACCAAGCGGTATATCATACCAATGCTGTCAACCAAAACAATAACGTTGACAACAATGAGAAAAATGGAAATAATGACTGGAACAACATGAATAATTATCAAAAGTATGATAGTCAGATATACAATCATTGGAATGACCACTACAACTAACGAGGAGGATTTCAAGGTCGAGGTATATATTTTTGAAATCAGGAGAACCGACCGTGTCAGGCCATCCAGTGTTATACATGTCTTAACGAAGGGAATAGGAATGCATAATTTCCATACAAAGACCTAACTAATTTAAAATTTTGTACAAGTTGTGGAGTAGGCAATCACTCTTTCGAGGATTTCCCTACCATGATTGAAAATATAAATAATAAAAGGAATATTAATGTGTTGTCTAGTGTTCATAAACATGATGTTATTCAAACCAAGAATTTGCAAATTTTAACCCGAAAAGGAACGAAAATAGGCATTTATAATCCACAAATCATTAAAATAAAAAGTAAAGAAGACTATCCCAACCTCACTGAGAAAAAAAATTATATAACGATGCATCAATATTTCTCCAAAAACTAGCATCACGAGATGAACATGATGAATCCAGACAAGAAACTACTAATGAACTGATCAAATTGATAATTAAACATGAATCTGTTGAAAAGTTAATAGATTTAATGTATAGGATTAAAAATACATCTCATGAAGATAAACAAGATAAAAGTATATGTATCCTAAACCAAAAAGACAAAAACAAAGCAGACCCATTAGTCGACCTAGAAATCAAAGGCTACCATGTCTGACAAGTCGTTCTTGACATTAGATTGCATGTAAATATAATGACTAGAAACACATGGGAACAACTTGACAAACCATGAATACATGAATCAAGAATATATCTAACATTAACCTACTAGGGACTAATTGAACCAATTGGGGTATCGAAAAATGTTGACACAACCATTAAAGGTATCTCGACTAAAGTCGACTTTGAAATCATTAACCCCAAGGAAGGATCTAGTTCCTTCCCTTCTCTAGTAGGTCAACCGTTGGGAAGAAAAATGAAAGAATCCATATCACTTGACAAAGAAAGAATTAAACTCAAAGGAAATGGGAAGAAATTCATTGTTCTAATTCATCCATCCCAAGGATAACCTTGGACATAACTCGTCGATGTTCGACACTTATATCAAATACAAGACAATGAAGATTATACCAAACCTAATGCATACAGAGAAATCGACCTTGGGAATATTGATTTCATTCAAATATTACTCGGACGTATAGCTGACAATTGGAAACTAGAAAATTACAAACTACAAGTGTGAGAATGTTGGACAATTCAATCTATTTCTAAAAGGAAAATCAATAGAGATTTTTTTTCACTACAATCCCAAAGGTATTTGAATGAAAATACATAGAATATCAAACCCTAACACCAGTTAGGAATGAGTAATCAACCCGACCACCATTGAGATACAAAGAGAGAGAATCACCCTCACTTCATGTCAAGCAAGTTTCTAAAGTTGTACTTGATCATCGCCGACTCCAGATTCTGGTCGAAAAATTTATAGGTCATGATGCATGGTAGTGGGATACGCATCATTCAAGATTACAAACTTGGACGATGACATCTACATATTTTATTGAAAGGTTCGGAGGGAAGAAACTAATAACACAATCAAACATTCCAGTCTTCACGTAAGGAAAAGACCCCGAAAAACATATTGATACATTGAAAAAAATGGAAAATATTAGGTTATAAAGGTGAGTGAGTATGCCCTCACTTATTTAAAAAAAAAACTATACGATCTACCAAATAAGTGGTACAAAAATGAAGTAAGAGGAGAAACATTCACATGAAATGAAATCAAAGAAAAATCTCTTAATGAATTTGAATTCTCGTCCCAGGACAAAGTATCGGTCGAAGAAAGTAAACAGATAAAAAAATCTACAATCGACAGACAACAAAATAGCAACAGAGGATCGACCTAGCTGAAAGAATGTTATGTGTCACAATATTCAATAAACCGAAATCCAACACTAGACAAGACTTCGATTAAGAACGTAAACCAAAAAGGGAAAAGTTTCCAATGGAAATCAAACCATCTAGAAACTTCAAATCCAATTAGAATAATATTTAAAATTCAAACATCAAAGAAAGAAGACCCTAAAATAATGATAGCAGAAGAATTTTCACCAATATTTTTACAATTCAAAGAAAGTAGTCAACAGATCAATTTAATTAAAGCACTAGAATGGATGCACACAAAAGTTAAGATAAAATAATTCAATATATCTACTGACGACAAAACTAAAAATGTAAAGGTAGGTGACTACTAGAATGAAGAACAAACAACAGAAATCGTCAACTTATTAACATAATTTCAGGATGTGTTTGCCTAGTACTATAAATATCTAAAAGGACTTGTTCAAGAAATGGGTGAAATGAAAATAGACATCAAACCTGATGCAAAATAAATAAAGAAAAGACCATAAAAACTTGTGCACAAATACAAGGAAATAGTAAAGAAATAAATCGAGATCATGTTGGAAGTCAGAATCATTTACCCTATTGATCAGTCGGAATGGGAAAGTCCAATGATATTCCAACTGAAGAAACATAAACCTACATGACTAAGAATCTATGTCAACTTTTGGGAACTTTTTAAAGTAACCCTTATAGGCCCATTTTTTACCCCTTTTGCAGATGAAATTCTTAATAAAGTTACATGACATGAATGCTATTCATTTACAGACATATTTTCATGATATAATCAAGTACCCATCAACTAAATAATACCATAATATGACGACACGTGTATGTGAATTTGGATCATTCGCATACAAAGTCATGCCATTTGGATTGAAAAATGCCCCAATTGTATTCTCTAGAATTTTGGTCAAAGCATTTCAAGAATATATCTACAAAAAAAGGATGTATATTTGGACGATTGGACAATCTAATGTATTATATTGAAAAAACATTGTAAATGGATAAGACTTATGCTAGAAATATTCCTACATATCCAATTATCTCTAAATATTAAGAAGTGTATCTTTGCAACTCCAATAGGAATCCTACTAGGACATGTAGTATGAAAGGAAAGGCATTAAAGTCAACTATGCAAAAATTAAATTTATTATCGACTTAAAACCACCAATAAATCAAAAACAAGTAAGAGTTTTACTTGGACATACGGGATAGTATAGAAAATTCATTAGGAACTATTCTGACATGACCTACCAACTAGAATAAATACTAAAAGAAAATTAGGAGTACGAGTGGACCGATGAATGTGTTGCATCATTCAACATATTAAAGAAAAAAATAGTTAAATCACCCATACTACGATTTCCAAATTGGTCAATTAAATTCCATATATATATATCGATGTGTCTGGAATAGAAATCAAATAAATATTAAATCAACCTGGTGATGATGGCATGGACCATCCAAACACATATAGTAGTAGGAAATTAGACAAAGTTTAGAGGAACTACTCGACAACAGAAAGAGAGACACTTGGAATGGTATTCGCACTTCAAAAATACTAGCTTTATTTACTCGCTAATCCATTTGTCTTCTACACAGACCGTCAAGCCTTAAAATACTTAGTAAATAAACCATTATGTCACGGAATAGTTCTTTGATGGTTTCTATTATTTCAAGAATTCAAGTTTGAATTCATAGTTCTACCAAGCAAAACAAATGTAACACCCAACCACTTGTAAAGAATTGACACAGGTGAAGAACCGAATGGAAATAAAGACGACCTACCAGATTCCCATTTATTCTGAATTGAAGTTGTATCTTTCGACTTAAAATAAATTTTTCAATTCCTAGAGGAAGGCCAAGCGATGAAAGGAATGAGTGATAAGAAGAAGATCCTCACGATGAAGGATGCACCCTACACCATAGTAAACATATTTCTTTACAAAATTGGATTAGACGATGTCTTACAACGATGTGTTCTCCAGCTGAAGGAGATTTTTAGGCCAACAAAACATCTAGAAATTTCAAATGGTAAGGATTATCGTGACCGACGATACATCGAGATAGTCAAGAATATGGTTTCAACACATACATCTTGCAGAACTGGTACAACTACCATGGTCAAGTGTTTGAAGAAATGAAAAAGACCCTTGAATTCATCGGTTCACTAAAAAACCATTGACTAGTCACAAATGAAGAAATCGCACAGACCATTGATTGTTGATGTATTTGTAACTTCATAACGTATTCCCTTGCATATATTATATTGTACCCCGATTTTCCTATCGGGAGAATCACTTATATTTCATTGTACCCCAATGTTCCTATCGAGAGAGTCATTAATATAATAAATTCATGTAAAGTCATTAAGGTTAACCCTCCATTGTAAGTCAGTGAAATAGTCCCCACAATTGAGTTGAGGTTAACCCGCCATTGTAAGTCAGTGAAATAACCCCACAATTGAGTTGAGGTTAACCCTCCTTGTTAATCGGGAGGAAAAGTCCCCATAGTTGTCGGTCACTAGGGTTATTAGACTCTCTTAGATATGTCATCCTTGGTAGGTAATTGTAAAGTCAGAAACTAGTATAAATAGAGAGTGAGACTCTCTATTTGACACACACTCACTCAACTAGGGCACATGAGTGAGAGAGGAAGTGCTCACACAAATGAGAGAGAAAACAGTTGTTGGAGATCATCTTTTTTGTCTTTGGGTTTTACTGTTGCCATTGGTGCTCATTCTATCTCTGAGGAAGTTGCGGGGTTTTTCCTTTATGGTTTCCCCAACATTAAATATTTTTTTCTATTGTCTCTTGTGATTGATTTGTGTGCATGTTATTCTCTCAGATAAGATCCTAAGATCATATTGCTTAAATGATAAAAATCTAACATGGTATCAAAGCTAACTTGAGAAGAAAACATTATGCAGCTGTAGAAGCTATAAATTATTATTTTTTGGGTCTCTCTCCACAATCCATCAACAAAAGGAGGCTAGCATTAATCTCCTTTGAAGGGCACATCTTTCTGTCGGAGGAGAATTTGATTCCAGGCATTTTTTAGTTTTTGTGGTTGGAAATTAGGGCTTTCTACAGAAGAGGAATTTTTGAGTGATCCCAAGACAGGATTAATCTCCTAATAAAAATCAAATATTAGAGACCAAGTTCAAATTTTTTGGTTGGTTAAAACTATAGGAAATTCAAACACTAGTTTGACCCCGGGCCAGAAAAACCCTAAAATACTAAAACTGGTAGTTTTGGTGCATTCGTTATATCTTAGGATTGAATAAGTATCAGGGGTTTAAAGTTTCAAAAGACAAATATAAATTCTTGATGTAACCTATATAAAAATTTCATCCACCGATTCATTATATCCTAGGAGATATGGTTCTTCCAAATCAGGGTTCCACCCTCGTCCAGGATTCATCCCTAAAGGACACCTACGGAGAATTGCTATATCTTGGGCTATGGAGGTCCAAATGATATATTTCAAGATGTTCTAGATAGGGAATGGAGTTTCATTTTTTTGGTAAACGTTTCAGACCCTGATGATGAAACAGGGACACGTGGAAGTCCATACAAATTTGCTATGCTAAACAGTCCTGAAATAAGTCACCTTGGAAAAACTATCATAAGTCCCAATTGGTGAAACCAATTTCGCTCAAACCTATGGTGTTGAAAATGGAAAATATAAGGCTATATCAGTGTGAATTTTTAAACACATAGGAGAATAAATTTTTGAAATACCACAGAAACAATATCAAGCATTTCTGCAGAGGAAATTTGAAAACTAGGGCTTCCTATTTCGGGAGCTTCCCTCCACTGTTTTCAGAAAAGGAGTACATTGGACAGATCTCCTTGAAGAGGCAAATATTTATGGCCAATTAGATTTGAAATATTCCAAGTTTTGAAAATTATGGGTTCTATAACAAACCCCATATCAGCCAGCTTTGGAACCAGGATGAACACCTCAAATCAATAAGATCTAATGTTTTGCTATTTATAGTTGAGGTTTTCATTTCAAGATGACTAATCACGCCATATTGATGACAATATTGGTTAACATGACAAATTCCAAGCATGGAAATATAGGATTTCATTGGTTCTTGAAGAAAATGAATTGGACACCTATATAAGTGGAGAGGTTCCAATTCTAGAGGGAGATGAGGCTAAAAGCCTTACACAAGAAGAACTTGGTCAAGGCCAAGAACATCATTGCTGATTCAATCAAGGATCACATTATACCACAATTTTATTCCCTAAAGACACCTAACGAGATGTTTGATTCCTTGACCAAGCTATTTTAAGGGAAGAACATAAATTTGAACATGACTTTCAGAAGCCAATTGAAGAATGTAAAGATCGAGAATGCAGAGACCATACAGTCATACTTTACATGGGTCTGTCAAATCAAAGAACAACTTGAAGTAGTGGATGAAGAAGTAGATAATACATAAGTTGTGATAACCACCTTGAATGGCCTCCCAACATCAAGGGATTCATTCATTCGAGGAATGTGTGCCATAAGGAAGTGATTACTTTCAGAAGACTATGGGAAGAGCGCACATAAGAAGAATATTGACTCATAATAAGAGAAGAGAAAAAGGGAACAACTAAAGTTCAAGCTCTCACAATCCAAAGAATATCCCTCAAGCAATGATGAATATAAAGGACTCAAATCTTGAAGAATCTCTTATCCATCCTAGCACTTGGATAAGAAATGATGCTGTCATAAATGAAGAAGATAATGAAGGTGGAGGCTCAAGAAGGAGTTTACCCATGAAACAAATAAAGATAAGTATTCAATTGTCATTTCACGATATTATTTTGTTATGCATTTGTTTATATTTGGTTGATGTGTTATGCATGATAGAATGTTTGCATTAATGAAAATGTACTACTATTATGCATTTGATGGGTAAGTATCCCATGGTGCTATACAGCTCTCCATTGCTACTTATATAGAATGAAACCTATTTTCTAACATATTGGATTAATGCACAATCTCAATGATGTCTTGGTAGAGATGGAAGGCATCTAGAAAGTTTCTGTGAGATATGGATGAATGTTGTATTGGCTAAAATAGTTGCATGATTATATCTTTATGCATAAGAATTTTTTATTATGAATATGCCGTATGAAATGTTTCTAACCATACAACTAATGCATTTAAATTGTAGGAAAGATCGTGTACAATCACCTTCAAGAAAATAAGGATGAGACTTGTTCCAAGGAACAAGTGACAACTGTTCGAGAAATAATTCAAGATGAAGAATAATATGACAATACTTTGAAAGAAAGAAAGAGGTCTCATACATAGTGCAGTTATGTGACACTGTTGAGCGACATCATTGATGCAGATCCTTCCAGATATGAAGAAGTAGCCAAGAAGAGAGGGAATGAGAGTACAAGTTCAAGAGGAATGATGTCTAGGATGCAATATCGAGACCTGAAGGGAAGTCCGTAATGTCTTCCATATGGATCTGCAAGATCCAGCATGTAGTAGATGGAAACATCGTGGGATACAAGGAAATATTCGTAGCATGAGGATTTTCATGAAAAGAAGGCATAGACTACAAAGAAACATTTGCAGCCAGTGGGAGTTGATACACATAACATGCATACTCATGTGTGTAAATTAAATAAGGCCTTGTATGAGCTCAAAAGGAACCCATGGGATAACACCTACATGAGGAGCTTGAAGATCACCTAAAGTGATGAAGATCTTAACCTTTGCTACAAGGTTGAAGATGAAATCCTATAGAGGATGACAAGCTCACAGATGGGTGCGAGAAGAAATTTTGAACAGGTTCAAGATAGAGGATCTTGGTATCGAGTGACCCTATATGGACACATAGAATATTAGTAGTAGAGGAAGATACTTGTCACTCCAGTAAAGAATGTTTCAATACATAGAGTACGAAAGGCGGAGGGAGAATCATGCTCTGCTTCAGAGGGAGTGACTACAAAATATCCTGAGGTTCGACATGGTACGACAGGATGGAAAGATTACTAATGACTCTAGAATTTACTGAGAGTAAAAGCGTATTCCAACCTTTACTTAAATATTGAAGGTGGAATACCAGTGATGATCCTGTTATATGTTGATGAATTGTTCCTAACAAAAAAGAGGAACTCATTAAAGTTGCAAGAAGGAGACTTGCTTCTGAGTTTAAGATGAAGGACTTGGATATGATGCATTACATTCTAGGCATGGAGGTGTGGCAGAATGTGGATGGAATATCCTTGGGACAAGGGAAGTATGCAGTATAGATCCTAAAGAGGTCCAGGATGATGGACTACAAGGCCATGACCACACCTATGGAATTAAACCTAAAGATATTGATTGTTGCTTCATCAGAGTCAGTTGATGCTACGATGTACTGTTGGTTGATTTGTTCCTTGTTGTACCTGATGAATATGAGACCAGATATTTGCTTTGCTATGAACACATTGAGACATGTTCACCCAATGGTTGCAAATCATGCAGTGAGGTACTTGAAGGGTACAGTTGAGTATGGGCTCAAGTTTGATACGAAATAGAAGATTAACCTCGAGGGTTATGTGGATTTGTATTAGGCATGTAGTTCCATTGATAGGAAGAGCACTTAGAGGTGCTACTTCAGTATGAGATTAGGTGTGATCTCTTGGTTTAGCAGGAAGGAGTCCTACATGGAGCTGAGTATAGCCGAGGAAAAATATGTTGCCACTTGCTCGGTTATTTGCGAGGTAGTATGTTTCTTTTAAAAACTACTATTTGATTTGATTGATCTGACTTGCATTTTTATATGATTCAAAGAGGAGCAGTGAATCTCCAGTATGTGATCCAGATCAAGATCTCTCAAAAGAGGGAGTTCTAGCATAGCCGGTGAGATAGGTTGTCTGAGCATAAAATCCTGTAGAAGATCGTAGGTTGCTCAGATGTAAACAGTCCTATAGGTTGTCCTCAAATGTAATCGATCCTGGTGAAGCTCATAGGATATCCTAGGACATAATCAGCCCTGATGTGATTCTATGCTAGAAATGGCCAAAGTGAATTTTGAGTACTTCAGGGAGAAGCTCGGTGTTCTCCCGATCAAGGTTCCTTCCAAGGTGAAGTGATGAGTTCATGAGCCTTTCTGACATGGTGGTAGGATTGGTTCCTCCCATGGTCAGATGTAAGTGTTGAGCCCTTCTAACATGGTGGTAGGATTGGTTCCTCCCATGGTCAAATGTAAGTGTTGTCCCCTTCCAACATGGTGGTAGGATAGGTTCCTCCCATGGTAAGATGTAAGTGTTGTGCCTTTCTGATGTGGTGGTAGGAGGGGCCTCCCATGGTCAGATATAAGTGCAGTGGCCTACATCCACTGTGAATAAGAACTTTCTCTGTAGAGACCCACATATAGTATGAAAAAGGACTGGCTCTATGGAAGTACATCCAGCATGAAAAAGGGTTGGCTCTATAGTGGCCTACATCCAGTATGAAAAATGAATGGCTCTGTAGAGACCCAAATCAGTATGAAAAAGGATTGGCTCTATGGAAGTATATAAATCATGAAAAAGGGTTGGCTCTATAGTGGCCTAAATCTAGTATTTAAAAGGACTGGCTCTGTAGAGACCCACATCTAGTATGAAAAAGGACTGGATCTATGGAGACTCACATCCAGTATGAAGAAGGACTGGCTCTATGGAAGTACATCAAGCATGAAAAAGGGTTGGCTCTGTAGTGGCCGACATCTAGTATGAAAAAGGATTGGCTCTATAGAGACCCACATCTAGTATGAAAAAGGACTGGCTCTTTGGAAGTACATCCAGCATGAAAAAGGGTTGGCTCTGTAGTAGCCTACATCCAGTATGAAAAAGGATTGGCTCTATAGAGACCCACATCTAGTATGCAAAAGAACTAGCTCTGTGGAAGTACAACCAATATGAAAAAGGACTCGATTTGTAGAGGCCTACATCCAGTATGAAAAAGGATTGGCTCTGTAGAGGAAGACCTACATGGAGGCTAGGCCTACAACCAGCATGAAAAAGGGTTGGATCTGTAGAACTTCCTATGATGAGAAGGATGAAGAGATAGCACCATTTGATCGAGATAGTAGAAGCAGTGATGATGATGATGATCCGGTGATGATCTAGATTTAATGGTGATCCATTGATGATCTAGCTTTGATGATGATCCAACTTTGATGATGATCTAGTGATGATACATCTTTGATGATGATCCAGTGATGATCTAGCTTTGATGATGATCCAGTGATGATCTAGGTTTGATGATGATGCAGAGAACAAGACTTGTGCTGATGAATTATGTCAAGAGAATACCTTCCTAGTTAAGAGGGAGTGTTTATGTATTTGTAACTTCAGAATGTATTCACTTGTATATCGTATATTGTACCCCGATGTTCCTATCGGGAGAGTCATTAATATAATAAAGTAATGTAAATTCATTGAGGTTAACCCTCCATTGTAATTCAAGGAAATAGTCCCCACAATTGAGTTGAGGTTAACTCTCCTTGTTAATTGGGGGTAAAAGTCCCCATAGTTATGGGGCACTAGGGTTATTAAACTCTCCTAGAGATGTCGGCCCTGGTAAGTAATTATCAAGTCGGAAACTAGCATAAATAGACAATGAGACTCTCTATTTGACACACACACTCACTCAACTGGGGCACATGAGTGAGAGAGGAAGTGATCACACAAGCGAGAGAGAGAGAGAACAACTGTTGGAGATCATCTTTTTTGTCTTTGGGTTTTAGAGCTGCCATTGTTGCTCATTCTATCTCTGAGGAAGTTGCGGGGTTTTTCCTTTATGGTTTCCCCAAGGATAAATCTTTGTGTCTATTGTCTCTTGTGATTGATTGTTGTGCATGTTATTCTCTTAGATAATATCCTAATATCATATTGCTTAAATGATAAAAATCTAACATTGATAACCAACTCATTTTGGAAACCAATAACCTTGAAAAAATGGAAACACAATAACATCATTGGATCAGTCACTCCCAAGCTAATCTATCCAATATGGACAAAATCATGTCATAGCTACAATGACTTCTTTCCACTACTGAGGAAAAGATGCAACTCCTGGGGACCAGCATGATTAACATTCTAGACTTAGATATGCATATAAATATGGAGAACTTATCGGGTCTCACCACTCTTCCCGTAGACATAAAAAATGACCTCCACACTTGGGAAGAATTAGTATATGTTGAGGCTATTGTATAAGCATGTGTTTAACAACAACCATCCACCAGTCAGAATAGCCCATAGGGAAGAACAATACAAGATCTTAGCTACTCAGATAAAAATATTGTCATCTATCCATTTCTTTGGGACAAAGAAATATTTTGAGGTGGGGGATATGTTGGAAGAGCCTAAGTCGGCTAGATGACTACGTCCTTTAGTTGAGTAATTGTAAAATAATAGATTATGTCAACCTCATAGGTTGTGTCGGTTAGTTGAATCGACAATTAGTTATGTAACTTATTGTAAATATTATATATATGTTGTAGATTCGGATAAAGACTTGGTTCAGTTGGATGTATGGTTCAATTGGATATATTGTCAAGTATATTTCTTTTTTGGACAAATCCTCCCTTATTTTTAGAGATTATAGAAGGGAGAAGCTCTTTTAGTCTCGAGGAGAAAATATTTGCAAATATTTTATAGGACACATTGCAAAGCGATATGGGTCGAAATCTACAAAATGTAGAAGGGTTAGATTCCTTGGGAATGAGAGCCAATAAAGATGAGTTTATATCCCCTCTCAAATTGGTCTTTCCATGGGTATAATCATGCAGTTCATTCTTAGAAGATCCTTTTAGATGATGCCCCAGTGGATTCTTTATAAACGGGAAGAAAACACATCAAGGATTGGGGATTTATCAAGATTCATTTTCCAAATTACTTCTTTGATTTCTTCTTTTGAAATTGGTTTTGTCAAATCATCATTGGATTTTTGTGAGATCATCTTTGGAATTTCCTTTACAACATCTTCCTATGAAACTTCACTACCCTCCTGTTTTGTAGTATACAAATCCATGTAATGATTAAAAGCATCATGTTTTATATTCTCGAAGTCTTTTATTTTTTCTCCTACTAGCTTCACAATCTCTCTAAACTCTTTTTGATGATCCTAGAATCTTGAATATGAAAGAATTTGGTGTTTCTATCCCCAACTTTTAACCAAAAACTTCTTTATTTGAGTTTCCACAATTCTTCCTCCTTTATATGGGTTGAGTGAAAGGTCTTTTTAATTCTAGTCTTATCTCTTTGAGCTCCATTTCCATCTAATGAACCTCCCATTAGAGGAAATTTCAACTCAAAATGGGCCTCCTAAAAAGAAATAATAAAATAATAAAATAATATTTATTAATTTTCGAGGAAGAAAAGAAAAAAACTAACTTTTTGTTTGTATTTTTGACATATATCCCCATGTTTTTACTCAAATTTTGATCGGGAGAGCTCATTGGATGCAGAACTAAATTTCGCATCCAATGATATCATCATCATGTTTTTTCAGGTATTTCTTGTTTTTGGGGTAGCGGGGTCCGTCAAAAGTATTCTGAGTGGGTACTCGTTGAATGCGAAATTTAATTCTGCATCCAACGAGCTCTCCAGATCAAAATTCGATTAAAAACACGAGGAGATATGTCAAAAATACAACCAAAAAAGTATTTTTTTTTATGATACCTATCCCCAAATTTATATTAAAAAAGTGTTTAAGACCTATACGGTATTTCAAATTTAAATAAATTTCATTGGCTAACACATGATGACATGGAATTTGAATCAAAGTTAAAAGGCCCATTTTGAGTTGAAATTTCCTCTAATGCAAATCTCCTTGGGAGGATTTCATCACAAGAATAAGGGAAGACAGAGAGAATTGTTCCCATTTCTTTAATTTCGATTTTACTCTCCTTAGTTCCTCCTCCCATATGAAGAATGGGGTTCCTCTAATGTATAAATCTTGGGATTCATTTACCAAGTCAAAGAAACTCGATTGGTTTTTCCAGGTAAGGAAGAGTCGAAAGGGTATCGTTCTAAGATAGATCTCAGTCTCTATACACAGAGAAATAGGCTTACGGTTTGAGAAAGGATAGTTGAATAGAATCTTATCACTGAGAGGAATATAGAATTTGAAACAAAAAAAATGATATAGCCTATAAACCACATGACCAAGGCCAATTCTTCTGTTGGACCATCTAGAAATTTTATTCTTCAGAGTAATGTCAATTAGGTCCCATTTCATGAAGAGGTCCTCTGCATGCTCACAAAAATGGTCTCTTACTATGGAACAACCATGTTTCTCCATAAAGGAGAAAGTAAGTTTCATATCCCCTCCCAAAATGATATTGAGGAAAAGGGAGAAGCCATCCCAACTGAGAAGGGAATTCCAACATTCTTTTTTTTCAAATAATTAACTAGGGTATATATATTTAAGATCGAATGTTCATTTACAAATGATTTAGGGAGGTCGGCATCCAATGTTGAAATTTCATTTTTGAATTTTTTTCAAATCTTCTTCCATCCCATAGCATATCAGTTCTACTAGATGCTCCTATGGAGCTTAAAGCCTCCCCTTTTCTCTTCTTCCAAAGTCTCTTCATTTTTTGAACCAATTCAATATCCTCCATTTTCATCTCCTAGATTAGGAGGATTTCTATTCTTTCAAATATGAGAAGATCTTTGATGGCTTCTTTCTATTTTCCTCCCAAACCTCTACTATTCTAAGAGATTAATTTTGTTACTTACTTCTAAATCCCCTTGCCCAAAGGTTTTATTTTCATTTTGTTTCTACTCCTCTTACATTTTTTTCCATTAACTTCTCTATGGTTGGTTGGGTTCCAAGCATTTTCTCTCGTTCTACTTCCTTCTCACATTTTCATTTATCATTTTTCCTCCCTTTTCTTGTTTCATTCTCAATCTCTGATTTTAAAGAGTCCAATTCTTGTCCATATAGGGGGAGATCTTCTTCTTCATTTCTTTTTTGGGGATATATTTTGACTATAGGATTTTGTGCTCTTCTGGAGGATCATTTTCTCCATTTTTCCCAAATGGACCAAAGCCCTCATTGCCATGAATTACGATTATTTCCCCTTTTCTGCCAAAACCTCCTACATTAATTCTCAACTATTGGCTCTACGAGCTCTCTATAGTTCCAGATGGATATGTCGATTGGTTTTGATCTTGCTCTTTTTCCCTATATCCAGTGGCAAGGAAATATATAACATTCTTCCTGGGAATTTCCACAAATCCAGGGTGAGGATGTGACCCACTAGCCTTTCCCTTTCTTCCCAAATGATCCTTGGACCTACAATTTACTATTGTTCATTGCTTAACAGCTACAACCACTAGGGGATTCTTCCTACAATCCTTAGCAAAATGTCCATACTTTTGAAATATCTAGCACTTGAAAGAGAGTTGTTCATAGTCAATCTCCTGAAAATTCTCCCAAGAATCTAGTTTTAGCTTGATAGTTTCTGGTAGTCCCACATCCAATTTTACCTTGTCGCAAATTCTACCACATGAAAACTACCCTTTTGGTTCATCACAATCACCAAATTTACTAGCATGTTACCAATGGCCTTCAAGGCCTTAATATTCCAATAGTGTATTGGAAGGTGAGGAATCCTTGCCTAGACCAATACCGTTGAGAGAACATCATAGGTTGGATCAAAATCCAGAGTCCATTTGTTTAGTTAGAAACCCCTCAACCCCATGAAATAGGGGCCGCTTTTGAAAATTAGTTCTCTATCTTCTTTTTCCGCAAAATAGAATGTGATAAACCTTTTCCCACAAAGAAGGCCCCCAAATTCCCCTCGATCAAGGGTTCCTAGTTCTTCATAACCCACTTCTCTACCGACCTCGGAGAGGGCCAAAGACTAGTAAATTGGCCAATCAACCCTTTCTATGTCATGACCAAGAAAAATTATGTGAACCATCCTCGGGCAAGGAAACTTCCATGATGGCATCGAGCTTCTAAACAAACTTGGATTTTGATGCAGATAAGAACTTCTTACCTTGTGACTCGATTAACTTTGTGAACGCTTCGATTTCTTGTGAGATCGGAGGGGGGAGCTCCCCCAAGCAACTATGGTTCCCTCCTACCACTTTACACACATCATAGGAAACTATGTTGTAGACTATGAGCCATGCTTTCTGGGCTATAACTCAATGATATCTAAATTTCCTTATATAGATTTAAATTATAAAAGTACAATTGTAAAGCATTCTACAAAGTGAAAACATAATCTATTACTGTTGAGAGTTGTTTTAGATTGTGTATCCTTTGGTTTTTATATTTATGATTTTTTTATATACATTTATGATTTTTTATATACATGCTGTTTTTTTTATATACATGCTTGGGTTGGACTATTAGGTAGCCTTGCTTATATCTATTGAACTACCATCATAAATTTGAATTTGGTTGAAAAAGGAGGTAAAGGTGCTGAGGAAACATTTAAATAATATGGTTGATTATTTCCATGCTTTTAATTATTAAAAACACTTAAATTTATTAGTTTTAAATTATAGCTTTTTTGCTATTTTAGAACATAACCAGTTAACTTAATTTCTTTTATGCTGCTTGCCCATCTAATTCGAGTGATACATTGAAACAAAATATCGTGGAAAGGAGTGCTTTTGTCCAATTGTTGATATCAAAGGGAAAAAGTGCATTAAAGAAGAAAAAATATTCGAAGCATGGGTGAAGTGGTAAGGAAAGGATGGCGTTAAGCAATATGATAAAAGTTGTTGGAATGTTGATAGGGATTACGATGAGAAAATTGCCAATGTGGGGCCAGCTTATGTTGGAACTTGTTAGAATTAGGAATATAAATTCATCAAACACAATGATGATCCTCACCATTTTGATATAGTTGGCAAGTTGTTCGAGATAGTCTGGGTCTATCAATATCAAACAACGGGGAAATCTCATGATTTCTCCTTAGCAATGACAAGAAGAAAAAATGGAGAGGCTGACGATCAAGCTAGATCAGATGTGGTATCTGAAATAATATCTAAATGCCTATTGGCATACAAATTTGGAACCATAGGGGTGCACTTTAAATTGTAATATATAAACACCAATTGACTTAAGAGTATTAATCTTGAAATTTTTCCATATACATTAAATTGTAAAATATAAAACACCTATTGATGTAAACATATTTAGAAGAATGATGGACTACGTAAAAAACCCTTAAAAGTACACCCAAATTGTAAAATATAAACACTTTCTAGTATTTGGTATTGCAAGTCTGCATCTGATTGAATCCTGCATTACAGCCTATTGTCTGTCTCTTGAAGAAGCCAATTGGGAAAATTATTTTGCAAGTCTGCATCTGATTGAATCCAGCAGTAGAGCCTATTGTCTGTCTCCTCAAGAAGCTAGCCGGGAAAATTATTTCTAGAGCAGTATAAGTGCTAACCAAAACGCTTCCAACCCGTCTAAATTCAGCATACCAATTATGCTCTAAATGATAATTTCAAGAGTTTAAATTGTAATTTAAAGGATTTGAGTTGTTTTAAAATCATAGATTTAGTTTAAAATAGTTAAATTCAAAATGGTAAAACTCACAACTTGCTAGTAAAAATTTGACCTGTTTTTATCAAAAAATATGGAGAAAAAGTTGGGCGTTTTAGTTGTCTTCTATCCTACTCAAATTATTTTGTAGTTTAGTAATGTTTTATTCGAAGTACGAGGTCGCATTCATTAAAAACCCTAACAATCAATGTGCAAGGTAATAGACGATAATTAAGAACCCTAATTTGCACGATAGCAACCGGTAATTAGAAAGAAACCTAGAGACTAACAAATCATCAAGATGGTTTCATGTGTTATCTTCTTTTCATATCAAAATGTTGTGTAATTGTAATTGCAAATATGAATGAGAGTAGATGATTTGTGCTCTTACTCATGGAATTTTTGTACATTTTTAGATGATTTGTGTTCTTCCTCATGGAATTTCTGGTACATGAGAATGAATTTTTATTGGTGGTGTGTGCGTAAGAAAACAAGGAAAATCATAAGATAATGATTTTTTACTCTTGGTATGTGCGTGAGAAAACCAGTAAAATTCAATATAATTATAGATATGAATGTTGCAAGAAGAGAGGAATTACTAAGTGAATTGTGATCCATACTGGCTTAATCCGATACGGCCATATTTCCATCGCGATGGCAATCTCTTGGCAGATCCAAGATCATGAAAACAAACACTAGGGAGGTTCGATCAGGAAATAAGGTGAATTATATTGAGATTATGAGATTTTAAAAGAAGATTGAAGGTATATTTGACATAAAAGTTGAATAATCTTGTGATTAGAAACTTCATTTTGTAAAACCCAAGCCTCAAACACATGAACATCTCGCACTTCAAGAATATATACTCTAAAGGAGTCATCATGAGCTTTCTTAAGCTCTTAATATCCTATAATAGGGGATTTATAGGTTGTTTATTATCTCCTATGAGAGGGAGGAAATTATGTGATAAGTGTGTCATCATTATGTTTTTTAGGTATTTCTTGTTTTTGGGGTAGCGAGGTCCGTCAAAAGTATTCCAAGTGGGTTCTCATTGGATGCGGAATTCAATTCTGCATCCAACGAGCTCTCTCAATCGAAATTTGAGTAAAAACACGGGGAGATATGTCGAAAATACAAACAAAAAAATATTTTTTTCTTTTCTTCCTGCAAAATTAATAAATGTTATTTTATTATTTTAACTATGTGGAGGTATCCATGTAGAAATGTATTTATGTTTTATAAATATATTCGTTCATAAATATGAGCTTTCTTTGTTTGCATGCAATTTTTAGTTTTAAATTGATTAAATGAACTTTGTTAAACAAAAGGCCAAGGGGAATTGTTATGGTTGAGTTTGATTTTATTTTTTTTGCAAGTAAAATCTAACTCTGACTAGCAAGTTTTCCATTGGCTAAGTTACTATCAAGTAGGGACATCTAAGCTCGGTTCGCACCCGGCCTCGACCACACCAACTCTTAACACGGTTGGATTTTTTGGTATCCTAACCCTTCCATGGTTGGATTTTTTTTGGTATCCTTCTTTAGATTCATCTACTAAGTTCCTTCTCCTCTTCCACTTTTACCATCTACTCTAGTCTTAGAATGGGCTCCACCATCTTTTCTTCCATTAGAAAGCCAATTGCGATCCCTTCCTCCCATGAAATTCACCAACATCTCCTCTCGTAGCATACCAACCAGCATCTCCTCTAATAGTAAACTAACTAGAATCTCATCTATATGTATATTGACCACCACCTCCCCCTCACATGATACATTAGAAAAAATTATATGGTAGGCTTACTTATGCCTTATCATCATGGATTTAGCTATAGTGATTTAGCTAACTTACAACAATTTTACACACACATATAAACCAGGGGAATAGCTTGATTGGTTGACTAACTATAAATATCTGAGACCAAACATTGTGTTGTATGTTAACCAACATAGATCAAAATCCTTATATCCATAGATCCAAATACTTAGTGCTAAAAATGTACCGAGTTAGAGGAAACTAAGTGTATCCTTCTTTATCTCAGTTTCCATAATTCTTCCTCCTTTCTATAGGTTGAGTGAAAGGTATTTTTAAATTCATCTTGCTGTTTGATTCATGTTAGTATTATCTCTTTGAGCTCCATTTCCATCTAATGAACCTCCAAATCTTCTTGGGAAGATTTCGTCACAAGAACAAGGGAAAGAAGAGAGAATTTTTCCCATTGCTTTAATTTCCATTTTACTCTCCTCATTTCCTTTTCCGATATGAAGAAGGGGGAGCCTCTCAGATTTATGGATCCTAGGCTTCCTTTACCAAGGCAAAAAAATTGGGTTGGTTTCTCTAGATCACGGAGAATCGAAAGGGTATCAGTTCAAGATCTATCTCAATCTCTATACACAAATAAATATGCTTATGGTTTAAGACATTAGAGGAAAGGATAGTTGAATAGACTCTTAGAACTTAGAGGAATATAGATTTAAAAAAAAATAAATGATGTAACCTAGAAACCACATGACCAGGTCCAATTTTTCTGTTGGACCATGTAAAAATTTTATTCTTCAGAATAATATCAATTAGGTCGCATTTCATGAAGAGGTCATCTGCATGCTCACAAAAAATGTCTTTTACTATGGAACCACCCAGTTTCTCGTTAAAGGAGAAAGTAAGGTTCAGATCCCCTCCCAAAATGAGATTAAGGAAAAGGGAGAAGCGATCCCAACTCATAAGGGAGGTCCACCATTATGTTTTTTTCAAATAATTAACTAGGGTATAGATATTAAAGATAGATACCTGAATGTTCATTTACAAATGATTTATGGAGGTCAGCATCCAATGTTGAAATTTTATTTTTGAAGTTTTTTCACATCTTCTTCTATCCGATAGCATAGCAATTCCACTCTATGTTCCTCTAGAACTTAAAACTTCTCATTTTTTCTTCTTCCAAAGTCTCTTCATTTTTTTGAAGCAATTCAATATCCTCCATTTTCAACTCTTGGATTAGGAGTATTTCTGGTCTTTCAAATCTGAGAAGATCTCGGACTGCTTCTTTCTATTTTCCTTCCAACCCTCTATTATTATAAGAGATCAGTTTCGTTACTTACTTCTAGATTCCCCCTAAGGTTTGATTTTCATGATTCTCTCATAAAGTTTGTTAGATTCCTCCTCTTACATTTGTTTCCATTAACTTCTCTATGGTTGGTTGGGTTCCAATCATTTTCCCCTGTTGTGCTTCCTCCTGTGGATTTTCTTTATCATTTTTCCTCCCTTTCCTTGTTTTGGTATGAAACTATGATTCCGCAAAGTCCAAGTCTTGTCCAGTCGGGGGAAAGATATTCTTCTTCATTTCTTTTTTTGGGGATAGATTTTGATTCTAGGTTGTTACATTCTTCTAGAGGATCATTTTCTCCATTGTTCCCAAATAGACTAAAGCATTCATTTCCATGAATTAGAGTTATTTTCCCTTTTCTTTCAAAACCTCGTGCATTACTTCTCAACTATTGGCTCTAGGAGCTCTCTATAGTTCCAAATGGATCCACCGATTGGTTTCGATATTGGTCTTCATCCCTATCTTTATTGGGAAGGACATTGTACCGATTATTAGTTGAAGACCCAACATTATTCTTGGTAATTTCCACAAATCCACAGTGAGGATGTGACCCACAAGCCTTACCCTTACTTCCCAAATGAACTTTGGTCCTTGGATTTACCTTTGTCCACTGCATAGTAGCTGAAGCTGCTAGGGGATTCTACTTACAATCCTCAGCAAAATGTCCATACTTCTGAAATATCTGACACTTGAATGAGAGTTGTTCATAGTCAACCTCATGAAAACTCTCCCAAGAATCTAGTTTTAGCTTGATAGATTATGCTAGTCCCACATCTAGGTTTACCTTGATGTAGATTCTAGCACACGAAAACTATCCTTTTGGTTCAACATGATCAACTAATTTACTAGTATGTTACCAATGGCATGGAAGGCCTTGGTATTCCAATAGTGGATCAAAAGGTGAGGAAGCCTCACCTAGACCAACACCCCTGACCAACACCCCTCGGAGAACATCTTCCGTTGGATAAAAATCGAGACTCCATTTGTTTTACTAGAAACTCTTTAGCCCCATGAACTAGGGGCTACTTCTTAAAATTAGGTCTCTATTTTCTTTTTTCGCAAAATGGAATGCGAGAAACCTTTTTCCACAAAGAAGATCTCCATATTCCCCTTGATCAAGGGTTTGTAGTTCTTCCTAACCCACATCTCTACCGATCTCGAAGAGGGCCAAAGACCAGTAAACTGGCCAATCAACCCCTTTTCTCCGTCAATGACCAAGCTAATTTATGTAAACCATCCTCGGGCAAAGAAACTTCTAGAATGGCATCGAGCTTCTTAACAAATTTGGATTTTTATGCAGATAAAAACTTCTTACCTTGCGACTTGATTAGCTTGGTGAACACTTCAATTTCTTAGGAGATCGGAGGGGGAGCTCCCCCAAGCATCTATGGTTCCCTCTTACCACTTTACACACCATAGGAATCTCTATTACATACTCGGAGCCAAGCTTTCTACAATATAACTCTATGATATCTAAATGGCCTTATATAGATTTAAATTATAAAAATATGGCTGTAAAGCATACTACAGAGTGAGAACATAATCTATTGATGTTGATATCCTTTCATTTTAATATTTTTTATTTTTTTATATACATGTTTGGGTTGGTTGGACTATTAGGTAGCCTTACTTATATCTATTCAACTACCATCATGAATTTGAATTTGATTGAAAAGGGAGGTAAAGATGCTATGAAAACACTTAAATAATAGGCTTGGTTATTTAAGTGGTTTTAATAAATAAAAAACACTTAAATTTATTCGTTTAAAATCATAGCTTTTTTGCTATTTACCAGTTAACTTAATTGCTTTTATCCTTCTTGCCCGTCTAATTCGAGTGATGCATTAAAACAAAATATCCTGGAAAGTAAGGAGTGCTTTCGTCCAATTGTTGATATCAAAGGAAGAAAAAGAAGAAAAAGCATTAAAAAGAAAAAATATTCCAAGCATAAGTGAAATGGTAACTAAAGGCTGGCGTGAAGCAATTTGATAGATGTTGCTGGAAGGTTGAATATAGGGATTACGATGAGAAAATTGCCAAAGTGAGAATTAGGAATATAAATTCATCAAACTCAACGATGATCCTCACCATGTTGATATGACACAATGCAACTGGTCTAGTTGTTCAATATCAGACAGCGGGGAAATCTCATGATTTCTCGCTGGCAATGACAAGAAAATTCGGAGAGGCTGACGGAGAGGCTGAGTAGATGTGCTATTTGAAAGCTTCCCTCGAGGCGTACATATAATTTGCAGCAGGAATTACAGTTTTTCAATTCGAATTCTACAACTTATAATAGAAAAGGCAATTTCCACCTTTTCGGTTCATAGATTTGTGTATTTATGCTAGCGTATATATATATATATGGTAGAAAGTTGAATTGATTCAGGAATCTATGCAAATTTGTAATAAGTTAAATTTTGTTATAAAAATAGTATATCTATTAGCAGGATAACATGATAGGTTATTCATGTTTTAATGATTAGTTATAGGTTATTCATGTTATAATTATTAGTTATTGCATCAAGAGAAGCAATAATTACTAGTTATTATTTATATTATAATTATTAGTTATTTATGTTATAATTACTAGTTATTGCATTATTAGTTAGTGCTCTCAGCTTATTACCGGGAGATCTTGTTAGGTTAGTCACTTTCTGCTAACCGACATAAAAAACATTATGTTAAACGAACATAAATAAAATAAATAAATAAATTATATTGTGAATTCATAAAGAAAATAAAAAAATTATATTGTGAATTCATAAAAATATTTATCTTGAACATTTTCTATACACCTTAAATTGTAACACCTATTGATTAAAAATATTTAGAAAAATAATGAACTCCTTAAAAAAAAAACCCTTAAATATACACTCAGATTGTAAACTATAAACACTTAACTTGTATTTGTTGTAGTGTTGTCACTGTTAGACCTTGCAGGTCTGCATCTGATTGAATCCAGCATTACAGCCTATTGTCTTTCTCTTGAAGAAGCCAGCAGGTCAAATTATTTTGCAAGTCTGCATCTGATGAATCCAGCAGTACAGCCTATTGTCTGCCTCTTGAAGAAGCCCGCCGGGAAAATTATTTCTGGAGCAGTAAAAGTCCTAACCAAAACGCTTTCAACCAGGCATACCAATTCTGGTCTCAATGATAATTTTAAGGGTTTAAATTGTAATTTTAAGGATTCGAGTTGTTTTAAAATCATAGATTTAGATTAATACAATTAAATAAAATTGCTGAAATTTCAAAATGGTGAAACTCACACTTTCTCACAAAAAATTTGACTTCTTTTTATCAATTATGATCGGACAAAAGCCACGCGTTTTAGTTGTCTTCTATCCTACTCGAATTATTTTGCAGTTTAGTAATGTTTTATTGGAAGTACTAGGTCGCATTCATTAAAAACCCTAACCCTAATGTGCAAGGTAACAGGCGATAATTAAGAACCCTAATTTGCACGATAGCAACTAATTAGAAAGAAACCTAGAGACTAACGGTTTCATGTGTTATCTTCTACTCATATCGAAATGTTGTATGATTGTAATTGCAGATACGAATGAGAGTAGATGATTTGTGCTCTTACTCCTGGAATTTTTATTGGTGTTGCGTGTGTAAGAAAACAAGGAAAATGATAAGATATTGAATTTTTACTCTTGGTGCGTGAGTTAGAAAACCAGGAAAATTCAATATAATTATAGATATGAATGTTGCAGGAAGAGAGGAATTACTCGGTGAACTGTGATCCATACTGGCGTCGGCTTAATCAGATACGGCCATATTTCCACCCCAATGGTCATCTCTTCCCAGATTGAACATGGAGCCAGGAAATAAGTTGAATTATATTGAGATTATGAGATTTTAAACCAGCTTAGATCCAAATCCTAGGCTCTATCAAGTGCAGAGAGGGATCAAATCTCCTCTTAGATATTCAAACAAAAAGAAACATCTTTTTATTTAAGGTCCACATTATGGTGACATATAATATTTTTTATTATTTTTTATTTTATTAGTAACTAACATTACAACATTTCACCATGCATCGCTTTAAAACCACAGCCTTCCTACAACCATGGGTTGTTTTGGAGGCCTTGCACATGGTCTTAAAACCATTTGCAAGGCACTCCTAAACCATGTACAATAAAACCATGGGTTGTTTAGGAGGCCTTGCATGTGGTTTTAAAACCATGTGCAAGGCCCTCCTAAACCATGTACAATAAAATCATGGGTTGTTTAGAAGGCCTTGCACATGGTTTTAAAACAATGTTCAGATAGTTTTAAACCCATGCACATGGTTTTAAAACCATGTGCAAGACCAACATTTTTTTGAGTATAATTCATTTTTTTATTTTTTTTTATTTTGTTAGGTAGGAACACGACAACATCTTCCCCATATTGTGTTTGTTTCGTGACCCACAATTTTTTTACGGATAATTAAATTTTTATTTTTTTATTGTTTTGTTAGGTAGGAAGATTACAACATATCCCCATATTAGGTTGTTTTTTTGGCCGACATTTATTTTGGCTTATAATTAAAAAAATTACTCCCCCATACTGGGCTCTAGAGGCGCCTCTCTACGCAAAAAAAACTCAAAATATCTTTGACATAAAAGTTAAATAATCTTGTGATTAACAACTTCATTTTGTAAAGCCCACGCCTCAAAGACATGAACATGTGGCACTTCAAGAAATAGTCTAGAGGACTTGTCGTGAGCTTTCTTAGGCTCTTAATAATATAATATCCTATAAGAGGGGATTTCTAGGTTTTTTATTATCTCCTATGAGAGGGAGGAAATTATGTGATAAGTGTGTGTGGAGTTTGTTTACGTTTATCCATGTAGAAATGTATTTATGTTTTATAAATATATTTGTTCATGATTATGAGGTTTTTTTTGTTTGCATGCAGTATTTAGTTTTAATTTGATTAAATGAACTTTGTTAAACAGAAGAAGGGGAATAGTTATGGTTGAGTTTAAAATAAATTTAATTTTTTTTAATAAAATTTAATTAGGTGATTTGTACTTTTGTCATTGGTTAAGTTACTATCAAATAGGGGTATCTAAGGAGGGATTACATCTAGATTTTTTGGTATCCCAATCCTTAACATGGTTGGATTTTTTGGTATCCTTGGGAGATTTGAAATGACGACCTTTCTTCTTAGGAGATGTTTTAACCATATCCTAGTTGTCACCCATATTGAATTTTAAATTAATTAATTTCAATTTTGTTTATGAATTTCACTTAAATTCATTGATAATAAACATAAAGTAAAAAAATACAATGTTAACTCCAAAAAAAACTTAATATATATATATATATATATATATATATATATATCCCAAAAGATATTGTCTATTATTGTATAGATGTTCACATGTACATTGGGGAGGCGATGGATTAGCACTCTTGAATTATGCCTATCCATAGAGTAGTTCCTAGATATAAGCTCAAGAGATCAAGTTGAAATGTAATCTTGAGTTGATATGGGTGAGAATTCCTTGTATTATGATGGAATGGATACATCATGTTTTATTTTATCCTGACCTAGTTGAGGGTTTGAGAGTTGGTTGGCCTTTTTATTTAGATTCATCTACTAAGTTCCTTCTCCTCCTTCACTTTTACCATCTACTTTAGTTTTAAAATGGCCTCCACCATTTCTTCTTCTCTTCTTCCATTACAAAGCAACTGCAATCACTTCTTCCCATGAAATTCACCACCATCTTTTCTAATAGTAAACTAACCACTATCTTATCTAGATGTATACTCACCACCACCTCACCCCTCACATGATACATTAGAAACAATTATATGGTAGAATTACGTATGCCTTAGCATCATGGATTTAGCTATAGTGGTAGAGCTAACTTATAACAATTTTACACACACATATAAACCAAGGGGATAGCTTGATTGGTTGACTAACCATAAATTTGAGAGAAAAAATTGTGTTGTATGTTAACCATTATAGATCCAAATCCTAGGATCTATCAAGTCTCCAAGAAGGATCAAATATTTCGAGGTGAAAACCTCTATGAGCTTTGGTGTGTCCTATATATACCCATTGATTTGATTATAGGTAAAAGAAACATCTTTTTACTTAAGGTGAACATATAATATTTTTATTATTAATAATTAATATAATTTATGGCAAACATATAATATTTTTCATTATTTTTCATTTTGTGAGGAACGAACATTACAACATCTCCCCCATACATGGTTTTAAAACCATGTGCAAGGGCCTCCTAAAACAATGGGTTGTTTAGAAGGCCTTGCACATGGTTTTAAACCATTTGCAAGGCTTTCCTAAACCATGTACAATAAAACCATAGGTTGTTTAGAAGTCATGGAACATGCTTTTAAAACCATGTGTAAGGCCAACATTTTTTTTTCTTTTTTTTACATATAATTAAATATTTAATTCTGTATTCTTTTTTAGGTATGAACAAACTTTACAAGATCTCCCTCATACTAGATTGCAGAGCAACAATTAGGTGACAACAATTTATCTATTTTTAAAAGAAAAATGAGGTATATCAATCATTAAATTTGAAATAACATATATAATATTTAACTCTAATTATAATCCTTTAATATTATCACATAATTTTTAACCATTTTTAAAATCAAACATTTTGTCATAGGAGAAGATACAATATTAATTATACATAATTACAAACCTTATTCGATGATTAATTTAAATCTTTGTTTAATATATTAAATCTTTTAATTTATCATTTTGAATAACTTTTCATTAATTTTGATCAAATTAAAATTGGTATAGTTTAATATAATAAAATAACAATTCATCTAATTGTATATAGTAATAAAATGTGCATATAAATCATCAAACTAATTCTAATTAAGATTTATCCAATTAAATTAAATATTTTATTAAATAATGGAAATAATTTTAAATTTTGATATGATATACACAATGAAATTTTGAAAAAAAAGTATCTTCAACTAAACTATTGTTAATGATAAGAGTTACTAAACATTTGTAATCACATTTTAATAATTTTAGAAATAACATTGTTTAATTAAAACTTCTATTAAATCATGAAAATAAATGGAAATTACTATAATTTAATAATAAAAAGATATTTAAAAAAAACTCTAGGGTGATGGAGGAAGTTGGTGGACCTTTTAGATGCAATTGGATTTCTACAAAACCTACTCACATTATGGAAATAAATAATGTTCTTACATTTAGAACTAGGTTCAAAAAACCCCAAACCTTTGAACCTACTTGACATGCACGCGAGGTGAAGACACCACAGACATTCCTTGGCATATAAATAACACAAGTGATTTGTAATTCATGACATGCAAAATGTGTATGCATGATTTGTAAGGCATGTATTACAAATTGCATGCTGGATTTAAAATCTATTTTTCCTTCCTTGACCATCTCCAAGGCACTAAAACACATATATATTGCTCACAACCTTATAATAGCATGGATATCCCAATTTAGAGACCAAGGATAATCTCAATAAGTTATGTGGGGTGTTGTGAGGTAGAGTTCATGACCTTTAATATCTAGAAGTTTCCATTATATCCCAAGGCATAGGTTTTCTCCCTCTATAATGTCTAGTTCCCTTAGACTAATACCTAGTGCTAAAATCCTCGTAATGGTGCATGTATCCTCATTCAAAGAAAAAGATACCATCAAGAAGTCATATGTAATGCTTCGAGGTTTCATTTTTCATGTTGGACAATTGGAAGCTTATTTTACAACATAGGGCTTAAGTTTACTCCACCAACCATGTTTAGGGCCTTGATATCCATAGCTAAAGTTATCCTTGATATTCCATTTGATATATCAATGATACCTTCAGGATTTCATGTGTTCTTTTTCGGTACATTGTCCGATTAATTCCTAGAATTATCCTTTAGTGCCTAATGCCCAAGATGTTTCCCCTTACAATGTCCAATTACCCAAGACCAACACTTAGTGCTAAAAATGTACCCACTTAGAGGAAACAGATACCTAGGAGATATTTTTGTAGTTTTTTAACACATTACTCTTATCTTAGATTCCTAGAATCTTTCTTAGGGCCCATGGACCATATTTTTGGCCCTAATCATGTATAGGGAAACAATACCATACCTAGAGCTCAAAAATGTGTAATGGTTCCCATATCACCAATATAAGGCCAAATATCCCCTTGGGTAGTCATCTATGGTAGTTTGAGTTGTAAATAATAAATCTTCATTCATCAAAGCTAACTTTATAACACAATTCCTAATCTTCCTCTACGGACCATGGCTAACACCTCAACACCCATACCTAGTGATAAAAAAACTCCTAGTTGCTCCCATATACCCATTTGGAATCAAGGATATCGTCAATAGATCATGTGTGGTGGTTCAGGGTGATTTTATTCGTCTTAGATACTTAGAATCTTCCTTTATTTCCTAAGGCATTTTTTTTCCTTCACCAACCTTGTATATGGCCCCATGACCCATATTGATTGCTAAAAACATTTTAATGGATACCATGTCATATCCTAGATTTCAAATATCTAAAATAGAGGTCATATGTGGTGGTTTGAAGCTCATTCATGACATTCAACCCTTAGAATTTATATTTAGGGCCTAATGGTAAAGTTCCCTCCCTTGACCATGGAAAGGAACTAAGAATCATACTTAGTGCACAAAACCTGAAATGATACCCATATCTTAACTCATAGGAAAATCATGCCTTAAGAGGTCAAGTGTGATGCCTTGAGGCATTGTTATTAAAGTTGGATGCTTAGAATCTACATAAGTACTGAGTCTTATATTCCTTCATTAATCATATCTAGGTCCTCATAACCTATCATTAGTGCTCAAATACTTATAATGTTATGTGATAGTCACTCAAATGTTTAATATCTAATAAAAAGGGAGTCACATGTGGTGTCTTAAGGAATTCTTCATGGACCATGATATTTTGTAGCTAACCTTTAGAGCTAATTCTTGCATTTCATTAGGTAGACTTTGACTAGTCCTCAACATCAACACGTAGTTTTAAAAAAATTATATGGTGGGAATATGCACACTCATAGGTGAAGGATCCCTTTGGGAGATCATTTGTGTTTGTTCAAGGAACTATTATTTTATTTAGGTGAACAAAATATTACCTTATGGCCTAAAACCAAATATTCATCACTTAATCATGTCGACGCCCTGCAAACCATATACCTTTTTCTTTAAAAGTAAAAATGGTGCTCATATTTCCACTTAGAGGATAAATATGCCCTCAAGAGGTCTTGTGTTTCATTTCAAGTCTTTTTTCTTTGCCCTTTTTTCTTATCATCTTCATGTTTAGGGCCTAATTCTCAACCTTTTACCCTCAACCATGTCAAGATCACTAAGACCCATACCTACTGCTCAAAAAATCATATTATTGTAAATATATCCACTCAAAGGAAAACAATATGATCAAAAGGTCATGTGTGTAATATTGGAATGTCATTCTTGAACTTGGGTGTTTATAATCTTACTTTAGAAAATAAGTCTAAGTTTTCCTCCCAAAACCATATCTAAGGAATAGACACTCATACATAGTATCCCAAACCTTATAGTGGCACTTGTTTCATGACTTAGAGGTAAGGATAACCTTGAAAGGTCCTATCTAGTGGTTTTAGGTGATATAAATGGCCATGGAAACATAAAAGATTCCTTTACGAATCATATCTTGATATTTCCTCCCTTGACCATGTCAATTTCCTCGAGAGCTAAATCTAGTGATAAAAATATCCCTATGGCCCTACCATATCCTCATTTAGAAAAGAAGGATACACTCAAGAGGTTCTAAGTGGTAGTTTGAATAGAATCACTATGCTTAAATACTATAAACTTGGGGTGCTACAAATTTAGACAACTAGATGTGGAAGTTCTAGTCCCCATGTAAGTTCTCAACATGGCCATAATTATGAGAGGAGAATGTAAAACAATTCTCATGGAATAACCTCCATCCCTTCCCAACTCATTACCTCATGTGGATCCCTACCTTCATGGTGATACTAATCTTTGTTATGTTGTTGAACGTTATCCTAAAAAGTTTGTAGCTTGCATAATGATCTTCATGTATTCCATTATCCTTCACCTATGGAACCAATAGGTACACCGAGATAATCCTAATCTTTCCCTTCCCTCATTTTCAACTATGTCAAATAAGGGTTGAGAGTCCTAACTCCAAACATTCATTATAATTTACTCATACTGAAAAGAGATGCACATTGTTACATTTGGGAGATGTCAAATTTTATCCTTATCACATTTATCATGTGATCCAATTTAACAATATTTGTTTTCCAATAGTGTCTCAGTCTATATGTCTCCTTGTTTTGATATATGTACTACCTACCATCCTCTGAAATTTCAATTTCTAGGATTTTATCCTAAATCTAGTAAAGATAACTAACAAAGGTAGGGAATATAGTATCATGAGATATTGCATTCCTTACTCTCAACAACCTCATCCGCAACATTAAAATTCTATTTGCAACAATACAATAGATTCTAAAATCAACCTTGTTTTTGTATTTTAATTATGTGTGTACTCTATTCTCACTAATGAAATACATACATGAGAGGATTTTTGGTGCATCTATAGAGAATTCCATTATTAGTTAGGTGCATCATGTGCTACCTTGAGAAGGTAATTCCTCCAATATGGATACTTCTTTGTATATTATACCCATGCACACCTCTAAATATTATTTGTCATGTGTTGTAAGTAAATCAAGTTTTAGTTTAGTGATCATTTAGTTATATACAAAGTTTCTTGTGACCAACTCTAAAATACACCTCTATCCATGGCATAACCAAATGTTACTATGAACCATATTCCAAATGATACACCTAATATCTAGATATATTTGATGAAATCCAAATCAAACACATGTTTAGTCAACTAATATCATGCACATGGTTTGTGCTTCTAGTATCACATACATGTTTTGCAAGAAATGGAATATACACGGGTGTGAAAAATTTAATTTTTAAATAACATATGTGGATTACTGAACACCTAAACCAAACCTTGTCACAAATTTACTTCTCACCTCTAATCCTATGTGTCTTGTTTGGAATTAGATTTGGAATAAACAAGCATATGGTATCGAAATGTCTAAACCATTTCTAATATAACATTTTTTCCATTTTCTCAATAAGTATGTATTTCACGGATCACTAAAATATGATAACCACAATCATGGAAGATGAAATTGCATACATAAATAGAACTCTTTCTGCATATTACAAAGATGTAATTTTTTTATATATTATTTTTTCTATTTTCTCTTTATCTATCTATGTAACTCAACTCAAAAAATACAACATTACTATCTATGGCATTTTTTTTATTTCTCAACCATTTCATCAATAAATTATATGTTGTAATACTAGATATTGAGCTCAACCTGTTATAAAATATTCAATCCCTCGTCATTCTTTTAATACCTTCAAAATAAAAACCAACACTTGGTGTACTAATTTAGAGTTCTACTCACTTAGATAATTAAAAATAAATCAAATTACTAATTTTCTTTTAGACAAATAGCGCTACACTAGTGTTATTTGTTATCTATGTGTTTACCAATATCTGTATATTATTCCATCATTTAGGTACTCAAAGGGTGCATCAACATGGAGATATTCCTTATTTGAGAAAAAAACAATGTTAGAAAAAATCAAAATTGAGCTAGTTATTAATTTTTCAATAAAAAAATGTATATATTTAGAAAGTCGATTAAATTTCCTATATTTCATGTTTTTACTAATAGCAAGATTCATTGCATAGGTATCTAAAAATATCCTCATATGTGGTATTTATGTTTTTTCAATTTTATTTTGCATCTAACGCATCAAAAAATACCATCATTAGCTTGCACTCACCCTATAATTAAACTAACCATAATTATAATAGTTGTTAATATTAATCTTATAAAAGGAAATATTTTCTTGTTCTTTTTACACTGCCAGGTTCTCGAGGACCTTGTTCTAGTTTCTTAACTGAGTCAATTCTACATTCTTTAAACTCACCTTAGACATAGCTTGAACTATGGCATGTTCACCCGATTGAGCTACAAGAGTCATAATCCTGTCTTCAAGCTCCTTCTCCCTTTCCTATAGTTTCCTCTCTATTTCATCATGTTTTTCTTTCAAGGTCTTATCACTTTCCACTACCAAAGTCATGTCCTTCTGGCATTGCTTTTCTTTGTCAACAAATTTTAATAACTTTGATTTGCAATCCAACAGCTCATTCTTCAGATCATCTTTCTCTTTTTCCATCTCAGCTAGCTCCGGTCCTTCTAATAACTGAGTAGCCAGAATCTTTAAATTCTTCTTTAGCAATTGGATCAAATTATCCTTTTCTTCCAATAGATTTTTCATGCATGCTCCCTTGTCCACTTGACCCACAACAGCTAGAAGGTCTGCCTGTAGATTTTTTGTTTGTGCCTGATATACTCGATTCTCTACCTTTTCTTGTCTTAGCCGGTTCTCAATTTTACTCTTGGTAACTTATAGATTAGATAACTTTAGAGTGGTCTTCAGCAAGCTTGTGAATAAGATACATCCCTAGTGTGTTTGTGAAAATGAATTATCTCTAGGGGGGGATGTCTTCTAGGTTCATCCTTATTTCAGCAACTTTACTATTTATTGCTAATGACAATTTCAATGTGTTGTGGTAATGGTACCTGCCAGCAATGAGAGACACATCATGACTAGAAATATTCCTCACCTCAGCACATAGTTTTAGAGTGATGCAGTCATATCCTTTGTTTATCTATATTTATTCAACAGCTCCATCTTATCCCTAAATTAGGGCATGGAGTCAGACATGGGGTGTCAGCAAAGGAATATTTCTTGAATTCAAAAATAGTTGTAGCTGTCATCGTCTCTTGTTCCTCTTTGTCCTCTGCAACATTTTGGACAATTTGTCCTTCTGTTTCAATCATTTGCCTCTTTGGGTACCTGGCAGTGTCCTCATCTTCAATGTCCATGGGGTATGAACCCTCTCGTTTTCTGTTTTTATCAGAGTAACTGTCCAGAGGAGTAATGTTTGGTGCTACTGAAACCACCTTTGGAATATCAGGAATTAATGAGGTGATGTCCTTCACATAAGAGTTGGAATCATCATCCATATCAGCATCTTTAGGATTTTCCTTTGGGTAATCATCCCAATTGGTAGCATCTACGGGTGAATCCGCGGACCTGGGTAACACTTTTTGGCAAGCGCGTTTTGGCAAAAAGGAAAAAAATCACCTCGGCGAGGTTTTAATATCTCGACCGAGGTTTTATCAAGCCCTCGACCGAAGTTCTTTTAAGCCCTCAACCGAGGTATTTACTAACCCTCAGTCGAGCTATTAAACCTCGACCGAGGGTTAATAAATACCTCGGTCGAGGTATGCACCTCGGTCGAGGTATTTACCTCGACCGAGGTAAATACCTCGACCGAGGTGCCTGTATTGAAAAAATTATAAATAGGGGCCGCGGGCCCTCGCCATTTGTTTCACAAAACTACAACGTGAAATCTCGACCGAGATACGAAGTGAGAGCGATGTAAGCATTGGCACCCTAAAGCAACCCAACCTCGTCACGATGGCGTCGAACCCAAGAGGTAACAGTTAAAATAATTGTTTTTCAGTTAAAATAATTGTTTTTCAATTTAAATGGAATTTAATTTTTTTTAATAAATTTATAAAATTTATTTTAAAATATGGTAAATGTATGTTTTTATTATTTTCATGTTTA
>LPNX010342058.1:0-29397 GCA_001517045.1 Pseudotsuga menziesii
GAGTGGGGGGAGGGGGACATAAAATAATAAAAGTATTGGTATAGTTGACAGAACAAGCACTCATCGTAGTATTTAAAAATGCATGCTCGCTTTTCTTCAGTAAAACACACACATGTTTTTCTTCAATAAAGCGCGCACACATTTTTCTTCTATAAAATGCACACTCATTTTATTTAATATAATAAGAGCATGTTTTGTTTAAATTCAAAAATGTAGTCCCTCCAAATGATAAGGCCGAGCCTCCTCCCATGCTGGCGTGGAATTATTATGCCTATGTATGTGGTTCGGAATCTGCTTTGGAGTCAACATGCCTATGCCTTGGATTATGATAAACCATGACTAATTGAGCATTATATCCAAATTTTCAATATGCTCGTGTTTAGCCATTGGTTATAGTATGTTGCACACCTCCCGTTTTTATGAAATTTTAGAATCATATATGGTTTTTTTGCATATTGCAAATATGTCATTTTTAACCAGATTATATATATTTTTCTTATTTATCTTTTGTCATCACTCCTGAACTCAAAAAAAACATTGTTAGTCTTTTGTCCATATCTCTTTCGTTTTTCAACCATTTTCAAAAAAAATTGTATGGTGCACTAAAGAACACCAACCTCTACATGCTATAAAAATCTCATTTCCATGTAATTTCATTAAGACATTCAAACGCTGGACCAATAATTAACATAGAATTTTCAAGGTTTGATCATTTAGATAATTAAAAATATTATTATTTTTATTGGAAAAATAGTCATGCATTAGTACTATATGTCTTTATATGTCTACCAGTTTTCGTAAGTTTATTCCATCATTTACTCACTCAAAGGTTGCACCCACAAAAACATATACCTTATAATTTGTCCCAAAAATAAAAAGCGCCCGTTAAATAATATCTAGCTTTAGATAGGTAAGAACATTTTCAATAGAAAAAATTTATATATTTCGAAACGTCATTCAATTTCCTGCATTTCTTATTTTTTACTCATCACAAGATTCATTATGTAAGTGTCTCAAAATATCGATGTAAGTTGATGGATGCCTATTTTTTATATTTTCTATTGTATCTAACATGTCAAAAGAGATTGATCATCAACTTGCACACACTCCATGACATATTAACAAGTTTGACTTAATGGTCATTGTCCAGAAAAAGGATGACAAGGATCCAATTATGATTTTACTGTTAGGAAACAAAGAGTTATGGATGCATTATTATATAAGATTCATAGTGATCCATATTATCAAGATGTTTGATTTGATTATAACACAGTAGAAGAGTTACCTAAAAATGCAACATATATCTCACATATACTTAATTATTGTTGGGCCAGGAAAGGTGCATAAAGAACAAGCTGGTGCACAAGCAAAGAAGGAAATTTGTGTGCATGACAAGGAAAGTAGGTCATGAAGGAAGCAAAGGGACCAACACAGAAGTATAGGACATGCATGTGATGGAGGAAAGGAGATCTTGCAAGCATGTAGGCAGGTAATGGCCAGAAAGCAACAAGTCAGGAAGATCATGGCTACTAAATACATTGTAATCCTATGAACAACACACATATGAAGGAATATTTGTTATAGCTCAAATGACACATCTCTTCATGTGACCACTTTCCCATGATTCCATTACATGTCGACACTTCCATGATGACACTTCATGAAAGTCACCGAAAACAAAACTATATTGGAGGACCCAAGTTTTGTAACTCCATTTTACCTCTTGTCTACACTGTTGGAAAGGTATTTGAGTTAGCTAAAACTTTCTAGAAGACATAAAACTCTGAAAATGCCTATAAGTACCCTAAAAATGAGATTTTTTATGCATATGGGGGTTTCATTAAGGGAACCCGCGTATTGTACACGACGCAAATTTCCTTAAGGGAACCCACGTATGGTACGTGACTTGTCTATATAATACTCATGTATACCCTAAAAACGTGACTATTTTCATTGTAACATGCGTGTCATACACGAGTATTTACATTGCAACCCGCGCGTATCCCCTGAACACGCGACTAATATCTTTACAACCCGCATATTCATGTCAAAAATACATTTTTCAAAGTTTGGGTAGTTTGGTTAGTTATCTAACTGACACCTTCGGTTGTAACTACTTTGTCTTTGACCCTATCTTTTCAAAATCATATAAATAGAGGTAGGGAGGTCCATGAGAGGGGACTTGAATCTTTGCATTGTTATGCTAGAGGAATTAGAGCTCTCTTTTCCCACACCTTTTCCCTAGAATCTATCTCCTTCTATTGCAGAGCTTGGAGGATGAGTTCCTTGGAGAAGTGAAGCAGTGGAACCAAATCAAGGTTTTCTGAGGTGGCGAACTTGAAGAGAAGGTAAACTTGTAATTCATTTTATGATTAATAAATATGTGATGTCCTTCTTCTTCCAAAATCATTGTTCAATGTGTGATTGAATATCTATTTATGATCATATGCTGATGTTATTCAGATCATTATTCCATGTTTATTTGATTATCATTGCTTTATATGTTGTCATAATGGTTTGAGGAAGGTATAATTCATTTTGCAGGTTTCTTAGAGCAAGAGGA
Organism: Pseudotsuga menziesii; assembly: GCA_001517045.1. Lineage (NCBI taxonomy): Eukaryota > Viridiplantae > Streptophyta > Pinopsida > Pinales > Pinaceae > Pseudotsuga > Pseudotsuga menziesii. The sequence goes on from LPNX010342058.1 coordinate 2,564, forward strand.
GCAAGAGGAGTATTAAAGGGATGCTTGGATCAACCTTCATTATGTTAAGGTATGAACCATTCTAATCTCTAAAACTTTATTATATATAATTACAGAACCACTTGGATCTCTCTTTCAACCCCAATACGTTGATGGCCTCTTAAACCTGAGCCATCGGAAACTTTCCTTTACAACAGAACTGGGGACTCCACTAGGGAGAGCCTTGTCTGTTTGGGTTTCTCTGTGTTTCTTCTAGTCTTTTGCAATTTTTTAGGTATCTCTTACCACTCAAGAACACCTTATAAGTATGATAGTACACTTCCCCTGCCTTCCTCGGGCATTTTTTGACCTTTTTGGGGGATTGTTTCCACCCATAAGTGAGTTGTAGACTGAATAGTTGCATCCCTGGTTTGTACACATGACCTTCTATACTATCAACCCATGTATGACCCAAGACTTGTCAGTAGTAGAACCTCCATGTGCCCCTAAAATAGTGTTTTTTCCTCATTTTTCTAATTTTTTCTGTTGTTGTGGGTTGTTTGGCAAGTCTTTTGGGGTCCTCTATAGGTGCATGACTCCAAGGAGTTAGTGACAACCATTTTGGTTGTTCTTCATATATGTGGTAAGTATTTTTTATATCTTTAGGGTTCCTCTTTGCTCATTCCCCTTACCCCCTTTGCTTGGTTTGATTTTTGGCTTATGTTTCTGGTCATCCTCTGATAGTGATCTTTATATGAATGTAGAAGCTTATTAGTCTTTTTTTCCTTCTTCTTTTGTTGGTTAACTTCACCTTGCCAAAATAGTTGACTTGTCTCTTATGAAAGTATTCCTTCCAAGTAGGGTTTATATGGACTTTAGGGCATTCTAGAGTCCGTTTGGTGGTTGTATAGAGGATTCCCTTTTGCTTTGTTCTTGTTATCTGCATACTTTTGTTTGTAGGTAGTTTTTCTTTTACATTTATAAAAGAAAATAGAAAAAGAACATATACTTTTTTAATATGCATGTAGATTAGGGTTTTGTCTTTAATACAATGCATATCATTATTTTTGAAAAAAATAAAAAAGAAATTGTTTTTTTGTGGCTTTCAAGTTTCTATTTGAAAAAAAAAAGAGAATAGTTTTTGCTTTTTGGATTTCATTTGTATTTGATTAGTCCTTTTTCTTCAACTTTGAGTCAAAACACCACATAAGTTTCACACCATTTACCCTCTAACTAAAAACAGCCTTTTAAAATGAACGATCTAATTAAAAATTATAGGTAAGTGTTATTTTATAGGTTCCTACACCAAATAACTTAGGCTAGACTTGTGGATTAGGGAGTTTCAACTCTCCATAAGTATTTGATTTCAGATCTAGCTGGCCAATCACTAAGTGAATCCTCTTCTATGTTGATTGTATCTAGAAAGATCCTCTCAAATGGGAGTTAAGCACGAGACTACATGGAGGCTTGGACTGAGGATATAACCCTCTAATAACTTTCCAAACCGTAGACCAAGGTTTTTGTGCATATGGGGACTTTTGTCAATACCACCCTTTAGGCCCTGTGCGTTGCCGATGTTGACAGGGTTTTGGGCTTTTCTACCCTGAACATGTGTACAAACCTGGCTTATGACTATCCCCTAAGACTATAGGTATATTTGTGGTATCCTTTAGTCTCTTTTGACATCTAGGGTTCATACACAGGTATACCAGAAGGCTATTTCTGGTCTACCTTGGACGATCTTGGAAGGTAACCCTAGTAGAAGGTGTGGGAGGGCAGTGGGTGATTCCTTCGCTTGTGCCTAAGAACATATACAAGGACACAAAGTAACTATCTATCATCTTTCTTCTGGAAAGCATGCCTTATACCTATTTGTCTATTTTTCTTTAGGAATTTGTTAAGTGAGTGTTGTGTGGTTTGTCTGTACTTATTCTTCCTTCAGGTGTGTTTTTGGTACTTTTGGTTTCTTGTTGACCTCATACGTTGTCTTATTATTTGAATCTATGGCTAATACCCCTTTAAACACCAACCAAGAGATCCCCATGCTGGGAACTGCTTATTCTATTCCTCTCACAAGGAATGTTGGTGTTCATTTGATAGCCATCCTAAATCTAACTGGATTCACCTTAGGGATACTGGTGTAGTTGTTTTCCACTCCAACTGTCCTGAATTCCCCTAATGATTCTCAAGTAAGCTCCTTATACCAGGGGCATCAGAACACTACTTCCCCTTCACCTGTAGTTGATTCTCCTCCTCCTACCTCATGCGGTGAAAGTACTGATACTAGTAATCGACAGTCTAAAATGAGTAAAAGAAGGAGGAATAGGAAGAAGGCACATAAGCAAGGGGGCACCTGTTGAACCTCACCACCCAACCTCTGTGGTTCATGCTAAGGGAACCCATGGAAACCTCTACGTGTCATGTTGTATCTAAGCACTCAAAATATGCAATTCAAGTTGGTCTTCACAATCCGACCTCTATTGATCATGCTGCTAGGATCCTTCCAACCTTTCTAGGTCATGTTGGATCCAGTCACTCAGCCTCTATAGTTCATGTTGAGGGCACCCGTTCAACCTCTAATGTTCAAGTTGAACCTCCCCATCCAACCTCTGCAATTCATGTTGGACCCATTTTCTCAGCCTATGCAGTTCATGCTGGGGGAAGTCTCTTAGCCTCTGTGGTTCATGCTGAAGATAATCATTCAACCACTGCGAATCATGTTGACATTGTTGAAAATACTACTTGTTCAAAACACAAGCCCAAGTTTCCTTGTAATATTTGTGAGGGATACCATCTTACTTATAAATTCCTTTCGATCGCGGAGGTGTGAAGAGTTTGGTTTCATGGTCATCCCATTTTTTAACATCTTGAAGTTTTTCAACAACCAACCTCTCTTAGTCAAGTTGGACCTAGCCACCTAGTCTTTGGTGGTCATGTTGGGGGGGAAATCTTAGCCTTTGTAGGTCATATTGAGAGTAAACAATCATCCACTACTAGTCATGTTGACATTGTTGATAAAAATGGTCGTTTGAAGTCCAAACCTAAGTTCCCTTGTAATCTATGTGAGGGAGATCATCTTACTCACCAGTGCCCTGCTATTGCATAGGTGTAAAGAGTGTGGTCTGAGACTCAAGAATTTCCTTCTTCTGGACAACTTGTAGTTTCTCAACAACCTACTCAACCTTTGGTTGATCAAGTGGTCAAACCAATCTCAGATTTGGTCGATCCCACTCTTCTTTTGGAGAGTGATCCTGATGTGATTGAACCAATGTCATATTTGGTCAATCCCACTCTCCCTTCAGAGATTGACTTTCACGAAGCAGTTGAATTGATTCCTTTGTCGATCAATACCACTCTTTTTTCGAAGAGTGAAGTGTCTGCTAGTCACATTTTCTTCACTACCAGCTCAGAACTTACTGAATAAGAGGGCACTGAACTTGCTGTCGATCAGCCCCCACTAAGCTCTTAGATTGCCTCCTTTGATTGGGATAGCCTAGTTGAGTTGTGCCTTCCTTCTAATGTACCTTTCCAGATAAAGGTCAAAATTGAAAAATACAGGATTGCTCGTTGTATTGTTAATGAAGGATCCTGAGTTAGTATCTTGTCTACTCATGCTTGGCAAGTCATGGGATCTCCCAGCCTTGTGTCGACTACTATTCAATTATAGGTGTTTGATAGAAGAACTAGTATAGTCTTGGGAATTATTGCTCAAACACCTGTCACTTTGGGTTGGAAAAACGTCTTAGTTAACTTCATGGTGATAGAAGACCCCTTGGAATTCAATATGATCCTTCGACGTGATTATGTCTATGCCATGCAAGTTGTGGTGTCAAAAATAATTCGTGTAATGTACTTTAATCATGGCGAAGAAATTGTGACTATCGATCTATTGTATTTTCTTGATCCATCATCTGACCCAACTAGAGACCAGGTTTTTCCTTTATTGATTCCTAGTGTTTCTATAGACACTACCCCACCACAGGTGAGCTATGTGGCCTCATGTCATTTGCGTTCAATTTCTATTGAGAAGCGGCCTCTGTTTTCATGCTTACCTTATGGGTACTTGGTTCCATCAGTTGACCAGGTGAGTCATCATATACAGACTGTGGAGCCTTCTCTCCACTTCGTCAATCCATTTAAAAGCTTAGAAATGTTTCTTATATTGGATGATCTCCTTCCTTTCGATGAAGTCTTCTTAGAGTCTTTGATATAGTCTTACCTTCTTTTGGATGTTGGTTCAGTTGTGACTAAATCTAACCCTGACTTGCTTTATAAACCTCATATTTATATTTTTCGATCTCCTTATTTTGGCCTTGTTGAGTCTTTGAACTCTCCCTTTGATCAACAAGTCAGATATCTTGATGAGTTTGATTTTTCTTAAGGATTTTTCAACTCCTATGATACTGAGTTTGTTCCTATAGAATCTATCTCCCTTGTTGATTTTTTCTCTCATTCTGAGGTTGATCTTACTGATTATAAACCCTCAAGCCTTGGTGCTATCATAATATTATTCATTTGATTCTACCTTGAGTTTCCCTTTTGTAGAAGATAGCAAAGTCACATCTGTTTCTGCCAAAGTGACCTGCATCAGAATTTTTTTTCTGAATATGATCATGATGTTGTTGTTTCTTGGAGACAGGATTCTTAGTTGGATTCATAATTGTTTACTAGCCTTTTCTAGTTTTTCAAGTTGTAACTGCATTTTCATGTGCCCTATTCATGCTTATGAGCCTGATGCTGGCTTCTACACTTTTATCTTGTTGTATAAGCCCTCATCCTTGTTCTCATCATCGCTAAGCATTGCATCATTTTTTCTTTGCAACTTGACACCGTTTACCTTGAGGAGACATTCCCTGAGTGTCTTTATCCTACTCATGTTCTTTTTATTATGCATAGGTTTGTTCCTCGCGCTTGGAACTAGTTTTTCTTGCCTCTGACACTCATCTCCTCGCATTTAAAGCATTCTTTCTGCTCTCCTTCGAGCATTAAAAATAGTAAGGAGGCCGCGAGTTGAATTTTTTGGACTCATTAAAACTTCATGGGAAAGATATGGAGTTTCTTTAGGCCTAGGTCTTACTCCTAAAAACAGACTTGACTACTGAGTAAACTTGTCCATTCAGTCTAGTTAAGAACATGTGAATGGGAATCCACATTGGTGGTAGGTTATCGCTTGCTCGAACCATGTGGAATAATACGAGGAAGGAACACTACCTTTTCTTTGGAATCAAGAAGAGTATTTGTAGGTAGGTTTATCACTTTTCCGGACTTGAGGTATTAAATTTACAGAAAAGGAACCCTCGGTATGAGCTTCGTTTTCTCTTTTTTGTGCTCTGGACCTAAACATGAAAAATATTCTGAGTGTACTTTATGTCTTTTTCATTCCCATTAAACCCTAAAGAACAAAGCATTGAGTTTACTGTTGTAGGACCTATTTCTTGTAATCAAATGGAGCTTTCTGACTAATCTTTCCTTCCTTCACACTCGTAAAACTTAAGCTATATGCTGCTTTTGAAGGAGCGTTGGGTAGGTGGTAATTTAACCTTTTATGGACCTTCCTGACTAAGTATGAAAAAGGCACTCCTTACTTATTTGGAAGCTAAGAGAATTCTTCTTTGGTTTGTTTTGTACTTTTCTGGCCTCAAGAGACTAAATTGTACGAAAAATCACCCCCTTGGAGTCTTCTTTGTTGATGTATTTGTAACTTCAGAATGTATTCACATGTATATCTTATGTATTGTACCCGGATGTTTATTCTGGGAAGTATCTGTAATGTAATTGAGTCATGTCATGCCTCGATGTTCCTATTGGGAGATTCAATAATGTAAACAAGTTATGTGAAGTCATAGAGGGTAACCCTCCTTATTGATCAAGGGTTAAAGTCCCCACAATTGTGGGGCCATAGGGTTATTACAATATCCTAGAGAAGTCAGTCCTAGGTGAGTTATTGTAAGTCGGGGCAATAGTCCCCACCATTGTTTTAGGGTTAACCCTCCTTTTTGATCGGAGGGGAAAATTCTGAACAATTGAGGGGGAACTAGGGTTATTAGACTCTCCTAGAGATGTTAGCCCTAGTAAGTAATTCTTAAATGGGACCGACATGTTGAAGTGGACATTAAGTGAATGAAATAATATAAATAGAGAGTGAGCCTCTCTATTTATCACACACACACTCACTCACTAAGGTGCATGAGTGAGAGAAGTAGCTCTCTCAAGTGAGAGAGAGAGAGAACAAGCTGTTGGAGATCATTTTATGTTTTTAGGTTTTACTGCTGCCATTGGTGCTCATTCGATATTTGAGGAGGTTTCAGGGTTTTCTCATTTATGGTTTCCCTAAGGAAAATTCTTTGTGTGTTTTGTCTCTTGTGTTTATTGTTGTGCATATTATTCTCTCAAATAAGATCCTAAGATCATATTGCTTAAATGATAAAAATATAACATGGTATCAGATCTAGCCTAAGAAGAATACATTGTGCAGTTGCATAAGCTAGGTTTTATTAATTTTTAGGTCTCTCTCCATAATCCATAAAAAAAAGTATGCTAGGGTGACTCTCCATTGAAGGGCACATCTTTCTATCGAAGTAGAATTTGATTCTGGGCATTTTCAGTTTTTGGTGCGGGAAATTAGGGCTTTTCACAGAAGAGGAATTTCTGAGTGAGCCCGAAATAGGATTAATCTCCTCATTAAAATCTAAGTTTAGAGAACTAGGTTGAGATTTTTGTTTGGGTGAAACTCTAGGAAATTCAAACCCTAGTTTGACCCCGAGCCTGAAAAACCCTAAAATATTGAAACTGATAAGTTTTGGTACATTCGATGTATCTTGGGATTGCAGAAGTCTCATGGGCCAAAAATTTCACAAGTCAAATATAAATCTTTGATGTACATTGTGTCTAAGTTTCTGCCTCCATATCAATATATTCTAGAACATATGATGACTCCAAGTTAAGGTTCCAGTCTCTCCCAGGACTCCTCCATATACAAGACACTTGGGGAGAATTGTTATATCTAGGGCTACCATGGTCCAAATGAAATTTCTCAAGATTTTCTAGAAAGGGAATGGATGGTACTTTTTGTGGTAGAATTTTTAGACAACGAATATGTAAAAGTAACACGCATCAGTTCATACAAGTTCACTACATTGAACAGTCCTGAAATAGGTCAGCTTGGGAAAATGCTCATAAGTCCCAATTGGTGAAACCAATTCTGATGAAACCTTTGGTGCTGGAACAAGGACAGATGAGGATACCTTAGTATGCAATTTCATACACATAGGAGCATAAATTTTGGATATATCGCACAAATAGTATAAAGAATTTCTATAGAAGAAATTGGTAAACCAAGGCCTCCTATTTCAGGAGCTTCCCTCCACTGTTTTCAGAAAAGGAGTACATTGGGAACCTGAACTTGAATATTTCTATCTCTATATCCAATTAGATCTGAAATATTCTAAGTTTTTAAAATTAGGGTTTCACTGGCAAACCCTAGATCAGCCAACTCCAGAACAAGGACGGACACCTCAAATCGGTAATATCTAATCTTTTGCTATTTTCATTTGAGGTTCTCATTTCAAAATGATCTATCACATTAGTTTGATGATAAGCTTGGTGAATTTGACAACTTCAAAGCATGGAATTATATGATCTCTCTGAAGAAAATGAATTGGACACCTACATGAGTGGAAAGGTACCAGTTCCATAGGGAGATGAGGCTAAACTTAGCCTTACACAAGAAGAACTTGGTTAAGGCCAAGAGGATTAATGTTGATTCTATGAAGGATTACCTTATACCACAAGTGTCTTCCCTAAAGACGCCTAAATAGATGTTTGATTCCTTGACCAAGCTATTTAAAGGATGACTTTGAGAAACCAGTTGAAGAATATGAATACCCTGAATTATGAGACCATACAAGCATACTTTACAAGGGTATCTCAAATAAAAGAACAACCTGATGCAGTAGAAGAAGAAGTAGAGAATGTATAAGTTATGATAACCACCTTCAATGGCCTCCCGGGATCATGGGATTCATTCATTCAAGGAATGTGTTCCAGAAGGAAGTGATTACTTTCAGCAAACTCTGAAGAAGCTCAACTCATAATAAGAGAAGAGAAGATGGGAGAAACTAAATATCAAGCTCTCGCCATCCAAAGAAGATCCCTCAAGCGATGAGGAATACGAAGGAATCAACTCTTAAAGAAAATCTTATACATATTAGCATTTGGATAAGAAATGATGAAGATGAAGGCTCAAGAAGGAGTCTACCCAAGAAATAAATAAAGATAAGTATTCAATTGTCATTTCATGATATTATTTTGTTATGCATTTGTTTATATTTAGTTGATGTATTCCGCATGATATAATGTTTGAATTAATGAGAGTATAGTACTAATATGCATGTCATGGGTAAGTAGCTCATGGTGCTATACAACTCTCCATTTCTAGTTATTAGAATGACAAAAATCATATTGCTTAAATGATAAAAATCTAACATTCTTTGGAGTTTTCAAACTCTCAAAATATGAAAACACCAACAAGCATGTACTAGTTCGAGCTCATAAAATCCATGAATCAGTGCTTTATCAAGCATTCTTCTTTCTCTTCTTCGATATTTCCAAAAATGAAGAAGGTCTTGAGTTTTCTTTCTTTGACTCATTAAACCTTTACAAGAAAGAGGGGAAGGGAATTTCATTCACATGTATTTTACATCATGGCAGTGAGTCTTATTTCCTTGAACAAAGCACCAGTTTTGAGTCTATCAATAGTTGGGTCCTAGTATTTTGACCTTATCTCGATTCAGAGTTTATTACTCCTCCGGTTGGTTTATTTTCCAATTATATGGGGAATCTATCAATGTCTCCTACATTGCAGATTTGTGGCGTTAGTCCTTTTGTGTCAAAAAATTCCTAAGTCACTTTTGTGTGATGCTCATTGTTCAAATATTAAACCTTTTTCAACCATTATACAGTTTTCTTGACCTTTTGTGTTGACCATTATGCAGTTTCCTTAACCTTTCGTGTTGGCCATTCCATGGTATCAGTTCAGTACATCATGTCTTCGGCAGTCCTTGTCATGAAATTCAATACCAATTCCAAATCCAATTAGTTTTTGAATTACCTCATGTTGGATGATAAAGGATGCCTTAAATCCTTCCTTCCAAAGGATCTCTTCCTATTGACTGCAACACATCTTGCTCTAGGAATGAGATTTATAGTTTTATGATAGTACCTTGGGGATTGTAGTCATCAGTGGAAATTTCCCTTGCTATTGGGTAGTGGGAATACCTTAATGTATCCTACTGATGGATTCTTCAAGTGTTCAACTTCAAGTCCTTGTATTCACACTTGTTAGAATGTACTAGATACCCTAGGGACAATTTTCATTAATGGTGGTTTCCCTTGTGTTTGTTAACGATTTTCATCATTGACCTGTAATCAAATGGTTTCCTCCATGTTGACCTAAACTCCTTTATTCACATGGTTAGGATTCATACCTTTTGGGTGGTTTGGATTGAACACCTAAGGCCGATAGTAGCATCATCATTTTTTTTCTATTGACCAAGCTGCGCAAGACATTGTCACACTTCATATGAAATTTTTCTAAGACATAGATCCACCTTTTATTTTTGTGGCTATGATCATTTGTCAAGTATGGATCCACCTTGTTCATTTGTGGCCATGGATCCTTTAGATTTGATATGGTGCCTTTTTGCATATTGAGCGATCATCATAGTTTCATCAGTTGTACATATGTTGGATCTGCCTGTATCTTTATGGCGATGTTTTGCATATGGACTTGTATGTCCTAGAGATAAGTTTTGTCTAATATTTATCTCTCTTTCATGTACCTTTTCTCGAGCCTTTCAATATTGGATTCTCTGCTCTCTCCATACTTAGTTGTTTCCTTTATAATGTATTTTGGCTATCATATTATCCTCTAACGTCATACATTAGGGGGCATATGTTATAGCTCAAAATGACACATCTCTTCCTATGACCACTTTTCCATGATTCTGTTGCAAGTCAACACTTCCATTACGACACTTCAAGAAAGTCACTGAAAAAACACCTATATTGGAGGAACCATATCTAGAGTTTTATAAATTTGTTTTACCTTTTATCTACACCGTTGGAAAGTTATTTGAGTTAGCTAAAACTTTCAAGAAGACACCAAATTCTGAAAATTCTTATAAGTACCCTAACAATGATATTTATGATTCATACGTGAGTTTCCTTAAGGGAACCTGCATATGGTCCGTGACTTGTCTATATAATACTAGCATATACCCTGAAAATGTGACTATTTTCATTGCAACACATGTGTCATACACGATTATTTTCATTGCAACCCATGTGTATCCCCTGAACATGCAATTGATGTCTTTGCAACCCGCGTATTCATGTCAAAAATACATTTTTGAAAGTTTGGGTAGTTTGGTTAGTTATGTAACTAAATCTTTCAATTGTAACTACTTTATCTTTGACCATATCTCTTCAGAAGCATATAAATAGAGGTAGGGAGGTCCATGAGAGGGGACTTGAAGATTTTCATTGCTATGCTGGAGGAATTGGTTCTCTTTTTTCCCACACATTTTCCCTAGAAGCTATCTCCTTGTGTTGCAGAGCTTAGAGGTTGAGTTCCTTGGAGAAGAGAAGCAACAAAACTAGATTAAGGCTTCGTGAGGTGTCGAAATTGAAGAGAAGGTATCATTGTACTTCGTTTCATGATTAATAAAGATGTGACGTACTTCTTCTTACCAAATCATTATTTAATGTGTGATTAAATATTTGTTTATGATCATATGATGATGTTAGTCATATCATTATTTCATGTTTATTTGATTATCATTGATTTATATGTGGTCATAATGGTTTGAGGAAGGTATAGTTTGTTTTGCAGGTTTTTTGGAGAAAGAGGAGAAAGTGGAGGATTGAAGTGCCGCTTAGATCAACCTTCATTTGGCTAAGTTATGAACCATTCTAATCTCTTAAACTTGCTTATATCACTAATACACAATATCAAAATTGTGACAGTTTTTCATTTCTCTTTCCACGTTTTTTCCATCACAATTGTGACAATAACGATCGTGACGTTTCATGGCACTTATTTCATGGATTTAACGATGAAATTTATACGTCATCGATATAGAGACAAAAACTGGCCTCCACGTGTCTTCTACACTGTGCCCTTGAAATTGATTTTTTAGAATTGAATTTCTACATTTTGTCTCTCTATCAACAAACATTTCGTCTCTATAGCAATGAACATATGGCCAAAAATTGCTTGAGAAAATTTAGTTTCCACGCCAAACAGTGGATAACTTGTGATGAACATTCATCTCTCTAGTGACGAAATCTAGAATTTGAACAGAAATTTATTCCATGCAAAACCACCATGTTTCTTATCTACGATGGCCTTTAAATTGATTTTTTTAATTCATTTTCTATGTTTCACCTCTCTATCAACAAAAGTATCGTCCCTATAATGACGCAAATATGGACAAAAAATGCCATGCAAAATTTTGTTTCCACGCAAAACCATGGATCATATGTGACGAATGGGTGTCCCTTTATTGACGAATTCTGGAATTTGAACAAAAAATTATTCCACGAAAATCCGTGGAAAACTAATCTCTATCGATGAAATCTGCATGTTGAACAGTAATTGTTCCACGAAAGAACATCGCTATAGAGACATTATTTGTGGAAAGCAACTCAGGATTTTGACAGTTTTGTAATACCCGCGATGAAAGTGCGTCGATATTAAGATGAAACCTGGAGGTTTAAAAAGATAAAAGACCGTGGAAAGGCACATTCCTTTCCATTATTTTCGATATTCAATAAGTTATTTTGATTGATGTACAGTCTTGTGGGCCTTTTAATTTTGTTTTAGACCAGATTTAATCAGCGCTACAAAGTAGATTTCCAGAAGGTAATTCCGGGCCACAAACTGGGGCAAACCTACCATGTGATTTGATTTTTTAGGGATGAGTTTAATACATGTAAATGACAAATTTTCAGATCTTATAAAATAGAAAATGAAAGATGCATTTAGATTGAAAATGGCATGAAAGCTATGATTAGTGCCTAACAAATCCAAGTTAGGAAGATGGGGTCAATTGAGGATCTCATGGAGGATTTAGTGAATAAAGAGTGGATAGGGATGAATGGTTCAATTCCAATCTACTCCTTAATAATTAGATCCACTTCAGAAATATTCAATAGGAAAATCCTAAGCTAGACATTAGATATTTGTCAAACAAGAGCCACGAGGTGGCAATGTCACCGCAATTCCTACAAATTATCACTACAAGACAAATGGTATAGAATGGAAATATACCTCTATTTCAACCCCAACAAAGATTCCCATGCGAAACCAAGAAATCTATCACAATACACTTGTAATATAACTACAAATGGTAGCTTCAAAGATGGAGGATAAAGGATAATTGATCTTAGTAGGTTTTAAAACTCGAGACTCCTCTTCCCCATGAGAAGGTTAGAAGAAGCTTGGATGACAGGAAAAGCACCTCTATTTCCACTCAAAAAAGGCTTCTTGTGCAATTTCTTGGTTTGGTAGAAAATAAACAGGAACAAAAACTTCCAAGCTTTTGGTAGAAAATGAAAAATAAAACACAATTTTGAATAGTAATTTAAAGAAACGATGAAGAAATGCAGCCAAAAGCTGAAAACAAACTATTCTGATAGAGGGAAAGTAGTTAAAAAATAGAGGTGGGCAATGCATAGAGAGAACATAAGAGTGATAAAAGCAAGGAATGGTACAACAAGAACACATCAAAGACAATTAAGTCTGATATTCTTATGTTTATATCAAGACCTAGTTTCCCCATAGGTAAATATTTTTATGTTTATATCAAGACCGAGTTTACCTAAGGGTCCACACATCAAACACATACCTGTTTCCCCATAGTTGTTTTTATATAAACATAAGAATATAAGACTTAGTTGTCTTGATATGTTTGATGTGTGGACCCTTAGGTAAACAAGTAAATATGTGTGGACCCTTAGGTACATCCTTTAAATCAATTCCATTTACGGTTGTGGACCTAAGTTACACATATGGGGAAACAGGTATGTGTTTCCAAAATGTTGGTTGTGGAGCCTAATTTTCTAGATCCAGAGATATTATTTAGTTGTTTTTGTAACCCAGGTGTACTGTACACTCATTCCCCCTTCCTTGGGGTTCGGGGCAGTGCCCCAAAAAAGGGGGTTTGGGGGCAGCACCCTCAATATATGGGAGTTTGGGGGAAGCACCCTCAAGAAACGGGGATTCGGGGGCGGAGCCCCTGAGAAATGTTTTTGGGATGTGTGTTGGCCAACAGTTTTGTGGACCCATGGTATTGTGTTAACCGTAGTGTTTTCCCATGGTATTTCCTCTATAAAAGAAAGCATTCTAACAAGACTGTGTATGGTATTGTATTGTATTGGAAGAGAGACTGTGAGAGCATGAAGAGGAAGTGCAGCGGTTTTGCTGCAGGGTGTATCCCTTCATCTTTATGGACTGTAATAAAAGGACTAGCAATTTCTTTATGGACGTAGGCCATTGTTTGGGTGAACCATGTTATATCTATGTCTCTATGTAATGTTTTAATGTGTTTTGCATCTTCTTTATTGATTTAACTATATATTTTTTATTGCTCTATGGTCCTTTTTTCTAACAATTGGTATCAGAGCCAAAAGGTTTATTTGGTTGGTAAACTCGCAAGAAAGAAGGATTCCTGGTTCAAGTGGGAGCAACGGCAAAAGAAGGAAAGTTTAGGGTTAAGAAATTTAACAGCCAAAACTATCAGTTGTGGAAGATGCAAATGGAGGACTATCTATTCCAGAAGGATCTGTGCCTTTCGTTGGGCGAAAAAGAAAAACAGTTGACAGCTATGACGGATGAAGAATGGGAGGTTCTTGACAGAAAGGCACTGGGAACAATACGGCTGTGCCTGGAATCATCGATGTCCTTCAATATTTTGAAAGAAAACACAACAGAGGGTGTGATGAGTGCATTGAGTAAGCTCTACAAAAAGCCCTCGGTTTCTAACAAGGTATTTTTAATGAAGCGTTTATTTAATATGAAGATGTCAGAAGGTGTATTTGTTGCTAACCATTTAAATGAGTTTAATACACTTACCAGTTAGTTAAGTTCTATAAAAGTGAACTTTGATGATGAGGTTAGGGATATTCTAATATTGTGCTCATTTCCAGAAAGCTGGAATAGCTTGGTCATGGTTGTAAGTAACTCTGTGCCTATTTCAAACACTCTTAAGTTTGATGATGTTGTTGGTGTTATTCTTAGCAAGGAAATGCAAAGAAAAAGCACTAGTGAGACATAAGGTAATGCGTTGAACATGGAGAGCAGAGGGAGACAAAAAAAGAGAGGAAGGAGCCCAAGAAATCACCGAAAGTCTAAAAAGGGCAGATCCAAGTCTAGATTCAAAAAAAGAGAGTGTTGGAACTGTGGTAAGAAAGGGCATCTGAAGAAAGATTGCAGAGATCCAAAGAAGAAAGGAGATAGACAACAAGACACTACTCAGGAAGCAAATGTAGTAGGTGATGTGTTGCAAGATGCTTTGATTCTTGCATTAGATAATACTAGTGATTAATGGGTAGTAGATTCAAGGGCTTCATGTCATGCTACACCCCATAGGAAATTATTTCATGATTATGTTCAAGGTGGTTTTGGGCATGTGATATTCGGGGATGATGAACCATGTAAAATTGTTGGAAAGGGTAAGCTCCAGATTAAGTTAAATAATGGAAATGACTGGCTGCTAAAGGATGTAAGGCACATTCCTGCTATGAAAAGAAATCTGATCTCAACAGGGCAGTTGGGAGATAGCAGTTTTTTGTCTATGTTTGGAGAAACATGGTGGAATATCACTAAAGGATCATTGGTAATAGAAAAAGGATTCAGGGTAGGTACTTTATATTTATGTCCTCATAATACTGATTATTCTATCTCTATACCTTCCACAGAAATAGCTTCGGCATTGTGGCATCATAGGCTTTCCCACATGAGTGAGGAGGGGATGCAGATTCTCCACTCAAGGAAACTGCTTCCAGATCTGAAGCAGGTAATTTTGGAATTTTGTGAGAACTGTGTTTATGGAAAACAGAAGAGAGTTAGATTTCTCAGGGTTGGGAAGCAAAACAAGAGTAAAAAGTTAGAGCTTGTCCATATAGATGTATGGGGACTAGCTCAGGTACAATATCTTGGTTTCTCTCATTATTATGTTACTTTTATTGATGATGAAACTAGAAAAACTTGGGTTTATTGCATTAGACAAAAATATGATGTGTTGGATACTTTTAAAAGGTGGAAAGCTTTGGCTGAGAATGAGACAGGAAAAAGGTTAAAATGTCTCATATCTGATCATGGAGGCGAGTACTGTAGCAAGGAGTTTGATAGTTACTATTCACACAATGGGATTCCAGAGAGAAGACAGTCCCTGGAACACCAAAAGAAAATGGTGTGTCAGAAAGGATGAACAGAATGATCATGGAGCGTGCAAGGTGTATGAGATTGTATGCAGGATTTCCCTTATAGTTTTGGGTTGATGCTATAAACACTACTGTTTATTTAATAAATAGAGGGCCTTCAAGCGCTTTGGATGGTGGCATTCCAGAGGAGGCATGGACAGGTAAACAGGTAAAATACTCATTTTTGAGAACTTTTGGTTGGGAAGCATTTTTCCATATTGATAAAGATGATAGAACAAAGCTTGAGGCTAAATCCAAGAAATGTACCTTTATTGGATACGGGGTTGATGATTTTGGTTATCGCTTTATGGGATCTTAAAAATCGCAAAATCATTAGGAGTAGAGATGTAGTATTCAATGAAAAGGTCATGTACAAAGATCAGTTGTATGGAAAGAAAGAAGAAAAGGAAAACACAGAGCACATAGTGCTTGATGAAATCAAAGAAAATGAAGTTCCAAAGGCACCAAAAAACCAAGAGTAGCAGTGGGTACCTGAAACTCGTGCAACTGTAAGAAATTCTACCAGGTTAAGTAGACCCCCTGAACGATTATCTCCTTCACTGTATTATTTATTGATGATTGATTTTGGTGAACTAGAATGTTATGAAGAAGCAATGCAGGTAGAAACTAGAAATAAGTGGGAGCAAGGCATGGATGAGGAGATGGACTCATTGGTAAGAAACCAGACTTGGTATCTGGTTAAGTTGCCTACAGAAAAAAGGGCATTATAGAATAAATGGTTTGTAGGTTAAAGGAAGAATATGGAGGCAAGAAGCGGTACAAGGCTAGACTTGTTGTAAAGGGGTTTGCACAAAAGAAAGGTATAGACTTTGATGAATTATTTTATCCTATTGTTAAAATGAATTCAATTAGAACTATTTTAAGTCTAGTGGTGGTAGAATATTTGCATCTTGAACAGTTAGATGTAAAAACATTCTTTCTCCATTGGGATTTGGAGGAAGAGATTTATATGCAGCAGCCACAAGGGTATGAGGTCAAATGGAAGGAGAATTTGGTTTGCAGGTTGAAGAAGAGCTTGTATGGCCTGAAGCAAGCTCCAAGGTAGTGGTATTTAAAATTTGATAAGTTTATGATAGAACAAGGTTATGATAGATGTCATTCTGACCACTGTGTTTATTTCAAGAGCCTATATAACGAAAGATATATTATATTGTTATTGTATGTGGATGACATGTTTGTTGTAGGGTCTAACATGTAGGATATAAATGTGCTCAAAAGAAAACTAGCTAAATCATTTGCAATGAAGGATTTGGGTGCTACAAATCAAATCCTTGGTATGAGAATAACAAGAGACAAGAAAAATCACAAATTGGCGTTGTCTCAAGGTGAGTACATATAAAAGGTGTTGCGGAGGCTTAGCATGTAGAATGCAAAACTGGTCAGTACACCTTTGGCCAGCCATTTCAAACTAAGCAAGGATATGTGTCCAGAGACACATGAAGAGATAGATTACATGTCCAAGATTCCCTATTCATCAGTGGTTGGAAGCTTGATGTATGCCATGGTGTGCACAAGACCGGATATTACACATGCAATGGGAGTTGTGAGCAGGTATATGAATAATCCACGTAAAGAGCATTGGAAAGCATTATAGTGGATTCTTAGGTATTTGAGAGGTAGCACTTCTCATGCATTATGTTTTGGAGGTTCAGACACTGTTCTACAGGGATATGTTATGCAGATATTGCTAGTGATAAAGATAGCAGGAGGAGCACCATAGGGTATGTGTTTATTGTGGGTGTAACAGTAGTAATTTGGATTTCAAAACTGCAACAAGTTGTTGCACTTTCAAAAATGAAAATAGAGTATGTTTCTACTATAGAGGCTAGCAAGGAGATGATTTGGTTGCATAGGTTCATGGAAGAATTGGGTAAGAAGCAGGAGAATAGTAGTTTGTATAGCGATAGCTAGAGTGCCATTCATCTTGGAAAGAACTCAGCCTTTCATTCGAGGACTAAACATATACAACTCAAGTACCACTTCATAAGATCTGTTCTAGATGAAGAGTTGTTAAAACTGGAAAAGATACATACTAGCCAAGAATCTTGCAGACATGTTGAGAAAGGGATTAACCAAAGAGAAACTGATTTCCTGGTCGCTTTCTATTGGCCTTCAAGCATGAAGGTGAAAATAAGAAATTTGTGAAGTCCAAGGTCAAGAGCATAGTCCAAAAATTGCACTAGCGGTGGAGTTGCTGTGATCAGTCTCCAAGTGGGAGATTGTTGGTTGTGGAGCTTAATATTCCAGATCCAGAGATATTATTTAGTCATGTTTGTAACCCAGGTGTACTTTACACTCATTCCCCCTGCCTTGGTGTTCAGGGTAGTGCCTCGAAAAAGGGGGTTCGGAGGTAACTCCCTGAAGACACGAGGGTTTGGGGGTAGTTCCCTCGAGAAATGGGGGTTCGGGGGCAAAGCCCTCGAGAATTTTTTTTTGGATGTGAGTTGGCCAATAGTTTAGTGGACCCAGGCTATTGGGTTAACCGTAGTATTTTCCCATGGTATTTCCCCTATAAAAGAAAGCATTGTAACATGACTGTGTATGGTATTGTATTGTATTGGAAGAGAGACTGTGAGAGCATGCAGAGGAAGTGCAGTAGTTTTGATGCAGGGTGTATCCCTTAATCTTTATAGACTGTAATAAAAGGACAGGAAATTTATTTGTGGGAATATCCCATCATTTTTTTAGAATAATCAACCCATAGTTAGATACCTTAGACATTAATTTAATTATTTTTGTCTTATTTTCCTAGTTCATGTGTCCCACCTTGTGCAAGTTGTCATTTACCTATCCATAGTGGTCAAACTTGCCTTATTTGACTCATGTAGTGCATGGGAGAGCTAAAGGAATTGATTATGCTTTATTCCTAGCCTCTTAGGCACCCTTCTGCTTTTTTTTCTTTATTGCATGCTTTTTCAGTGTTTTAAGGCAAAAGGAAAAGCTAGACTAGGTGAGGTTGACTAGTTTTTTGTCCTACACATCCTCCTCTCTTTTCTCCATGCAAAAGCATTTATGAGCTTCCATTCCACCACTCTTTATCTTGCCTAAGCCTTTTTTCCAATTCGTGAGCTCCATGACAGATTTGGGATCAGCTTTTTACACTTATGGGGGATTTGCTTATTTTTAGTAAGCCTGCTTTATGCTAGATTCAAATTGCTCCTCATGCATTCGAATCCCTGATGTATGTTATTTATTCAGCAGCCTATTGTGTTACAGGGTTGGCTATTGTACACTGAGTTAATATAGTTTAGTGTTCAGCTCCAATTTTCAGTGTCTTTGTGAGTGATTTTGCATGATCAATTGTTAATTGTTGTGAGTAAAATTAATATATCACCTGGTTCAATTTCCACATGGTATCAGATCCATTGTAGATTGATTCTCTCCTTCAAAATTGTTTTGCAGGTTCGACATCAGTGGCTGGGAGCCTTCTACTGACAGCCGGGACATATTTTCTAAGCTATGGATCAATCACAGAAAACTATCTTGACTCCCTTCAATTTCTTTGAATGGAAAGCAGAGATGGAGATACTATTGAGATCAAAATGCCTCTACAGGGTGACTATGGCAACAGAAGAAAAGCCCAATGCAGCTGTAGAGAAGATTAAATAGCACAACAAGAGGGATGAGGCCTATGGTCTCTTGTGTCAAAGTATTTCCAGAGACCTCCTTTTCCATATTGATGGATTGACATCACCGAATGAAGTATGGGATAAGCTTGATGATTTTTTGGAAAGACGGATGAGATGAGGGGACATCAAATCTAAAATGAGCTGATTTCTCTGAGTCCAAATAGCTTTGAATCCCTGCAACTATATTTCTTCAAGTTCAAAGCACTAGTTTTGCAGCTGAAACAGTGTGGGATTGAAAATAAAGATGATCAGCTCATCCTGGCCGTCCTCTCAAAGCTAGGCCTTGACTATTCAGTTTTTTTTTCGACCTTCTATGCCACAAAACTGACAACTCGAACCTGGAAGATGCCTAGCCTTGCAGATTTCATGGAATCTCTCACACAAGAACAAGACAAGCTGGTGATGATGGACACCATCAAACCATCCAAAGATCAAGCTTTGATTGCTGGATATTCGAAGGTGGATTCAAAAGGAAAAAAGAAAGATAAAAAGCCACCTAAGCAAAAGAGAGACAAGAAACAGTCTCCAGAGGAGCCACAAGGTTCCAAGAAGAATTACCAGAAGAAGAAAAACAAAGGTGAAATGAAGAAGTGCACATACTACAATAAGGGAAATCACTCTAAAAGATCTTGTATGAAAAAGAAAATTGATATTCTGACCCAACTCCTGGAGAAGAATGGTATCTCCCTTCCACAAAGCTCAAAGAAGAGAGAATGAGGATCAATTTCAGATGACAGAGAGAGAGTTCATGCATTGGTTGCTGGCACATCAAGCTCACCCAGTTTTATCATTGATTCTGGAGCTTCAAGACACATGGTTTCGACCAAGGAGGCCTTCTCCTCACCTTACATGTCGAAAGGACCATCTATAGTACTAGGAGATGACTCTCTCACTGAAAGTTTGGGCAAAGGGAGGATTGATCTTGATCATGGTCAGTTCAGCAATGTCTTGTATGTGCCTGGTCTTTCCTCCAACCTCTTGTCAGTGTACCAGATGACCCACACTGGGTCTCCAAAGAAGGTCATATTCTCCCCCGATGAAGTTGAGATCATAGAGATCTCAAGTGGTAGAGTCATTACAAAAGGAGTTGCAAATCATGCTCAAAAGGTATACATGTTCTCACACTTCCTATGCTACTCAAACCCCTCTGCTCTTCTGATTCATGCTAATGAAGCCAGCAAGATTTGGCATGAAATATTTTTCCACCTAAATTACAAGTATCTTTCTAATCTTAGTGAAAAAGAGATGGTCATAGGGTTGCCCAAGATAAAATTTTGCAAAGGAGTCTGCCAAGGTTGTATCCTAGGAAAACAGCTAGAGCATAAATTTGAGAGAGCTAGTCATGAGAGAACCTCTGCACCCCTCGAGCTGATCCATAGTGATGTTACTGTCCCATTCCCTCATATTTCCATGAGTCATGCAAAATATGCATTGACTTTCATTGATGAATTTTCCAGGTATTGCTGGGTTTACTTCCTGAAACACAAGTCTGAAGTTTTTGGCATATTCAAAGTCTTTAAGGCTTTGGTTGAGAACCAGTCTGGGAGGAAAATCAAGGTCCTCAGATATGAAAATGGTGGTGAGTATGTCAATTCTGAGTTTATTAATTATTGTGCAGATGCAAGTATTCAGATGCAGCATTCTATCCCTTACACACCACAGCAAAATGGTGTTGCTGAGAGGAAGAACAGATCACTGACGGAGATGGCAACATGCATGATGGAGGCCAAAACTTTGCCACCAAAGTACTGGGCCGAAGCTATCAAATGTGCATCCTATATCCAGAATAGGGTGCCTCATAAACAGCTTGATGGTATGAATCCCTTCGAAGCATGGAGTGGGCACAAGCCAGATGTGACCCATTTCAGGATTTTTGGCTCAAAGGCTTGGGCTAGAATCCCAATAGAGAAGAGGAAGGCTTTGCAGCCCCAAATCCAAGAGTGTATTTTTGTTGGATACTCTAAACATTCAAAAGGGTACAATTTGATAAATTTGAGCACAAACAAAGCCTTCATTGAAAGGTGTGTTCAGTTTGAAGAAGAACCCCTTGCAGCAGTGGAAGTTGGAGAAGCCTCTTCTCCACCTGAACCTCAGGAAGTAAGTAAAGAGTTTGTTGAACATGATGATTCTGATTTTTTTGATGGATATGATTTTATTTCAGAACCTAACATCCCTACAAGGATAAAATGGGCATCCAAGACACTACATGCAGCAGGAGAGCTAGCTGGGGATCCCAATGACCCAAGGAGGACTAGATCTCAATTTGAGAGTCGTCTGTGCATGAAGGATCCTATGTTTTCTGAAAATTGCTATTTTATGGTGGATTCTGATCCTCAAACATATGAAGAAGCAGCAATAGATCTAATATGGCAAACATCCATGAAGGAGGAGTTCATCTCACTCCAGAAGAGCAACACATGGGAGCTAGTGGATCTTCCTCCAAGAAGAAAGTTAGTCCAGTGTAAGTGGGTCTACAAGACAAAATTTGCTGCTGATGGTTGACCACTGAATTATAAGGCCAGATTGGTAGCCAAGGGCTACTCACAGGTTTATGGCATAGATTACAATGAGACCTTTTCCCTAGTGGCAAAGATGGATTCCATCAGGCTAGCTCTAGCCATTGTAGCCTCAAGGCAATGGGAGGTACATCACATGGATGTAAAATGTTCCTTCCTGAATGGATATCTCACTGAGGAGATATATATGCAGTAGCCTCAAGGTTTTTCTACTAACCCTTCTCTTGTGTGTAGGTTGAGAAAGTCATTGTATGGGCTAAAGCAAGCCCCCAGGGCTTGGTATGCCAAGATCGATAGCTTCTTTCTATCACTGAATTTTGTTCGGTACAAATCAGATCCAAATGTCTATTTGAAGTTAGTTAATAGTTCATTAATGATAATTGTGTTATATTTTTATGACCTCCTCATTACAGGAAGCTCAAAGGCTGAGATTGCTTCCTTAAAAGGTGCTATGAACCAAGCCTTCTCCATGACAGATTTGGGGCTCTTAAGTCAATTTTTGGGGCTTGAGATCTATCAAACCAAATCTGGAATCAAGATGCACCAGTCCAAATATGCCTTGGACTTTCTAAAAAAATTTATAATGAAGGATTGCAAAGCAAGCAAAACTCCTTTCCTTTCAGGAGTGAAGCTGGAAGAAGCTGATTCTTCACCTATGGTAAACAATACACTCTATAAAAAATTGATTGGATGTTTGTTGTATCTGACACATACTAGACCTGATCTTTGTTATGAAGTAAGTGTGGCTTCTAGATACATGGATCAGCCTCATGAGATCCATTGGAAAACAACCAAAAGGATCCTTAACTTTGTTCAGGGAACAAGGACACATGGGATCTTCTATAAAGCAAAATCTGATCTTGATTTGACTGGATTTACTGACAGTGATTGGGCAGGTGATAGCACAGATAGAAATTCCACATCAAGATATGTGTTCATGCTTGCAGAAGGTCCAATCAACTGGTCAAGCAAGAAACAGAGTGCCATTGCACTCTCATCTACAGAAGCAAAGTACAGAGGAGTTGTTAATGCAGCAACTCAATGTTTATGGTTGCAGGGTTTACTTGGAGAATGTGGCTTCGAATCAGAGTACTCAACTACCATCTACTGTGATAGCCAGAGTACCATTCGAATCTGCAAAGATCTAGTTTAGAAGCATAGAACCAAACACATTGAGATCCATATGCACTACATCAGAGATCTTGTGCATGATGGCACCATTCACCTACTCTTCTGTTCATCTTCAGAACAAGTAGCTGATATCTTCACCAAAGCATTTTGTGAGAATACCTTCAGTAGTCTCAAATCACTACTGGGGATTGCTGATCATGCTGTGAAGCATGAGTGAAGACAAGATTTCCAAATTTTGTTTTGCATGCCATGTTTAAGGGAGGATTTTCCCAAGTTGGTTTTGCCTCTTTCCTTGGTTGTATGGACATGCAGTATGTAAAAGGGTGACTAATCCTTGTTGCTAGGCCCTATAATTTTCTAATATATTACTCATAATTCAGGATTAAGGGGGGGTGTTAGAATAATCAACCCATAGTTAGCTACCTTAGACATTAATTTAATTATTTTTGTCTTATTTTCCTAGTTCATGTGTCCCACCTTGTGCAAGTTGTCATTTACCTATCCATAGTGGTCAAACTTGCCTTATTTGAATCATGTAGTGCATGGGAGAGCTAAACGAATCAATTCTGCTTTATTGCTATCCTCCTAGGCGCCCTTCTGCTTTTTCTGCTTTATTGCCTGCTTTTTCAGTGTTTTAAGGCAAAAGGAAAAGCTAGACTAGGTGAGGTTGACTAGTTTTTTGTCCTACACATCCTCCTCTCTTTTCTACATGAAAAAGCATGTATGAGCTTCCATTCCACCACTCTTTAGCTTGCCTAAGCCTTTTTTCCAATTCGTGAGCTCCATGACAGATTTGGGATCAACTTTTTACACCTATGGGGGATTTGCTTATTTTTAGTAAGCCTGATTTATGCTAGATTTGAATTTCTCCTCATGAATTTGAATCCCTGATGTATGTTATTTATTCAGCAACCTATTATGTTACAGGGTTGGCTATTGTACACTGAGTTAATACAGTTTAGTGTTCAGCTCCAATTTTCAGTCTCTTTGTGAGTGATTTTGCATGATCAATTGTTAATTGTTGTGAGTAAAATTAATCTATCACCTGGTTCAATTTCCACACGTTTGGGTGAACCACATTATATTTGTGTCTCTTTGTAATGTTTTAATGTGTTTTGCATCTTGTTTATTGATTAAAATGTATATCTATTATTCCTCTGCAGCCCTGTTTTCTAACACAAAATTGAAACACATTGGAAACGTGACCACTCATTTATAAATAGCACATTATATTGGAAATTTGAAAGAAAGGAATATTAATAAATGAGAAGAACATTTAAATGATAAGCAAATTTCCACCATCACTTATATTGGGATCCTCACCATTAGCATCACCCTCTACCTCCTCATCTAGCCTTTGGCTCTACCTCAATCCTCAAGGGACATCAATTAAAACCATTCAATTTTGATGAAACTACCTAATACAAGCCTTAAAATATCATAGAAAAATCTCATGCCTAATCAATGATTTTGGCTTGAGTGAAGGGTACATTTTTGCTAAGGCCATGATAGAGGAATTCAACAATCAATGGCACCAACATCGGGTTACATAAAGGGCTTGGTGCTCTTGATTAAATTCCAATCCCATTTCTTGATACATGATAGAATCCAATCAAACGATTGTAATCTTGACAATCCTGAAATCCTTTAAACTGTTAAGTCTGTTGAATTTTGAATAGAGTATGAAATTCTACTTTCTCCATATGAAGTCTGATGAGGTTGGAAACTTTCTCAAACATACTGCAACAGTTAGTGGTAATGTTAAAAATTCAAGTAAATGGGTAGAAAAAGAAAGATAGAGGAAATCTCAACTTTTACTAGCATGTTTGGTCAAGTCTAGTAAAAAACTGAGTCAAACCAAGTCAAAATAGGTAACTGGTAACACATTTCTAGTCTCTACCACACATTTCTATACCAAAATCTTCATGGCACGGCACCTATTCTGGTCTTTCTGACAACTTAGCCATGGACTCTAGTGCCCTGGAAAATGCATTTGGTTGCAAGGAACCTTGTTTCTACTTAATTACAAGGACAAACAACTATAACTTCTATACAATTTTATTAGTGACCAGTGCCTTTCAATCAATCACTTCTATCAATCAAGAATACATACTAAGTTTATTTAGTGGTTATAGATGAAAATGTGAATGATATCAAGTCAATGTATTCAATTCAAGATATATGGAATTAGTAGCAAGGTCATCCAACAGCACTTCAGCATACAGGAGATCATTAGCCATGTAACCATATACAATTCAATTGCAGTATTTAACCAACCAATAACCTTCCATTCAAGTATGAGAACTCATATAAATATAGCAACAATAATACAATATGACAATTCTAATTATGACAATTTTATAGCAGCAGTTAAGGTTACCAATGTAAGGTGTATAAGACTTTTAGTTTTGCATTCAATGTAAACCACACCACTCCAAACCTTGAACAGTATTCTTAGCAATATAGGAAAACCACCAATTCTATGTTCCATACTTGTATCGATGCAAATAATTTAATTTTTCATACTTTATTTACCTCTCTTAAACAATATCACCATCCAACTAATAGTTAACCTTTGATTCAGTTCGGTGTTACTGTGGTTGCAGGTAGGGAGGGCTGTCAAAGTTTGACAGTTTGCAGTTTCTTATAGGCGTTAGGTAGCAGGTGAAAGTGTGTTGATATAAGGTTGTTACAGCCTTTTTTTTAAATGGTTTCTTAAATGGTAAAAACCAACATAGATTCCTCTCAAATAGAATACCTAGTGGCCCTTTAAAGAAAAAAAACATGTCATGGAGTTATCTTGGCACATAAGAGAATTGGGTTTTTGAGTCCTGTTGTGCACCCGCTCAACAACCTTCTAAAGTCATTATTGCATCAAACAAAATAGGATTTTGTTTCATGCAATGTCCTAGACTTTAGAAATGATATGCTAAGCTACTGAATGCTTAAATTTTTGGAACTACTGATTTGTTGAGAAGCGCCTTCGACTTCTTTTCATTACTATGAGATTTCATGAGAAAACTTTATAATAATGATGCATATCGTTTAAGTTTATGGGTGGGCTGATAGTATCCCTAGGTGTAAAGATAAGGATCGGCGGGAGTAATCAAAAGTTAGTATCCCATGTTTTAACCTATGTTACATTGCATACGACATATCACATGTTTAGAGCATAGGTTATAATGTATGGTATGACCTTAGTTCAGCATTAATACGATGGTTATTAAGATCGTTTATTGAAACATAAGTATGTCATTGGTAGGTTTATCCTAATAATTGTCAAGCTATGTTTCAGGGCAAGTCATGTCAATTAATCACCAGCGTTAATTGTCTAGACTATGGTATCGCTCGCCACCTTACTATATATAAATGAACGCATAATGCAGGAAATCTCTGGCACAAGTCACCTTGCTGTAGAATGATGAATGCAATCATGTTACTTGTATCGCACTTCCCTCCACGTCTTAACTCTCGTGTATAAGCTTGGTCGTGGCGATAGATTATTGGAACGCCTGTCATAAGTACAAACCTGCCACCCTGGTCATTTAAGTGGGAAGCCAGAGCGATGATCGCGGGATTAAACGTTTCGGCCGTCAGTTGTATGTGCCATTCGGAATGTTGATGGCATCGCTCAGACTGAACCCGCGAGGGTTTTGTATAAATTCTCGCATGGCTGGCCTGTCGCCTGGTTTACTGGTTTGTGAATTTAACTCTCAGTGTGCTCAATCCGTGTCTCTGTCATTAAACCTCTGGTGGCAAGTTTGTTGTGCACACTGCCTCGCTCGCGTATTGACAAGAATGGCCCCAGTGGTTCGAGTTGAGCCCCATGAATTGACTTTGCTGGAATCGAATGCCGATTTGTTGCACAAAGTCCAGGAGGTAGGATGGTTACAGTTCCTTCGGAAATTCTCGGTTTCAAACCCAGAAGTTACCCGGGTGTTCGCCGTATCCTTAAGGGACTATCAGGTTGAGGTAGGAGATTTGTGTTTCAGGGTATATGAGAGGTCTGTCGCGCATGCAACCGGTTTGCCGTTAACAGGGCAAAAATGGTTTAAATATCAACGGATGGAAATCACAGAGTGGCGTAGCTTGCTGA
>LPNX010342058.1:29690-77043 GCA_001517045.1 Pseudotsuga menziesii
ACCGATTCTGTCGAACCAAGTCCTGCGGTGAATGTTCCGAAAATTCCTGTGGATCCCTTACCTTCTGGTGAAGCCCAGCCCGTTCATACAGAAGTGGGAATTGTCCCTGACTCGAAAAGCCTACCTGTCGAGGGCAAGAAGATTTCAGAAGCTCATGTGGAGTGCGTGATCGATTCGGTCAGAAATGAAAAACCAGTTAAAGCGACCTCCTATGTTCTGCATGAGAGCAGTGAAAACATTCACCCTTTGTTCGTTAACTGTCTGCTGGACAAGGTCCGTAGGATGGAGGAAAGAATCCGTGAGGTATCTGCTAGCAGGGATTTGTTGCAAATTGATAATATGGGGATGAAGGAGAAGATAGATGTTAGCAACAAGCACCTGGTGCGGTTGAAATGCCATAAGAATAAACTCATCAGGCGTGTCCTGAAATTGCAGGACGCAAATGAGAGGAATGAAGAAAAGTTACGAGAGTTGAACGCTCAAATAGCTTTGATGCAATTTAAAACGCCTTCGCCCAGTCACTCCAGTGGAGTAAACATTCAGGTCTTTGGTGCCCCAGTGAATATATAGTTTTTAATCATGTTTTGCTATATGGCCGAATGCCAGTTAATTTGTTATGTTAGTATTATTTGATTTAGAAAATTATTTCACCTGCTGTTCCGATGTTCTAAATACTTCTTTTGTGGATCGCAGATATCGATGCCCCAAATTTTGAAGAGATCGGCGTAATCCCTGTTTTGTTGGAATCGAATCACGGAATGGAGAAATAGTTTGACAGGTTCTTCCGTTTATCTTACGATCTTGTAGGCAGGGTGAGAGATTAAGGGCTAGAGGAAAAACGACAGGTTTCACTTGTCGTTTTCCTTTGGCGATTATAGAGGGATCGTGAAGATTTGCTTTTGATTCTGAATATCCTATCATGGGCAACAAGGAATGTATTTAATATTTTGTTGGCATTATGCTTAGGGGGGGGAGGATACTATTGTAATGCAAGTACTGAACTGCTGGTTCTAACCGGATTGGCTCCTAGGCGGTTTCCTGCCTGTTGACATTTTGTTTTGGACTGGTGATGTTGGATTTACGTATTATGAAGTTTTATAACTAGTTTGCATTTATTACATCTTGCAGTTGCTGGTATTTGTATTGCTTAATTTTATATCTTTCGTTATAATTTATTTTCATTAATTATGTGAAAGTAATCTTTTAAGTATTCACTGCTTCTGATTTTTAGTTATATTGGTATAATCTGTCATGTATTTAATAATTGTTATTATTGGTATATGATATCTAGTAATGCATGTATTAGTTTGCAGGTTTTAAATGTATTTATTATTCTGCAAATGTGATGGTACATTACGTTTTCCAGTATTGCCGAGAATCAGCATTAGTTTAATTATGCTCCTGATCGGGATAGGGGTTAGAATAGAACTTTAGGATTTAGTGTTATTTTTATGTATTAGATTAAAACTGTGAATATGATTGCATATGTTTCTGCAGAGACGTTTTACCTTTCTCCATTGATGTGAATGTTGTACATTTATGTATATGGTTAACAATAGTGTATTAGTTTCTGTTAGTTTCTGAATCCTGCTGTATCTATATAACAAATCTGTGTATACTGTTTCCATATAACAGTAGCATACAACTCAGCTTTAACTCTAATTAATCATTAAAGTTTAAGCACCTACTAACCGATAGAACTAATTACCCTTTTAGGATCCCAGGCCAACAGAGCCTATAAACCTGTCGGGAACGACTACCTGAAACAGCTTGGAACCTGTTCTAAGGATCCCGGACTGGGTCGTCTCCCCCGTTGCGGGCTGAATCAGAACCGCCCGTCAACAAGTCCATAGAGCACCAGTTATTGTATTATAATTAACACAATAGCCACTTACATATCCTATTAAAAACATTCTTAGTCTAGCTTTGAACTCTCAATTCATGGGAATTTTGACACGATGCCCAAAAGGAATGAACAAAACTAGAAACAAACCCACATTTTGTAGATTTCCAACTAGATAAATACCCACAAAAATCATATGAATAAAATCCATGCTTTATGGTGAGGATATGAACTTGCTGACCCTCATCATAAGCCATGATTTTTTCACAAATCAGAAGCATCGTCGAGAGATTAAAATCATTAGGCCTCATGCCCATCATCAACGCTTGCCAACGCATCTTGACAGCCTCTTCATCTTTCCCATTCAGAGCATACCCTTCAATCAAATAGCTGCACAAATCCACCACATTCCATCCAGGCATATTGTTAAAGTATGGCACAACAAGCAAACACAAGCATGGCAGCATTAAAATATCTCATTCCCTTCCTCCTTTTCCTCGATAACTGTTGGTTTTATGTCTCACATTGAATTTCCCAATATCAATTGGACAGCTAGTGCTTCATTCTTGCAAGGAGATTTAAACCATTTCATCTACACCACATCCACAATAACAACAAAAAACCATGAATAAAATAAGAACACAATAGGTAATCAAGAAAAACATAAAAGGAAACAAACCTGAAGGTCTAAACATTGCTGCCATTCTGGAGGTGGGGCAAGTGGTTCTAGAAGCATGGGCTAGCATGCAAAGGGATTGGATGATGCACTAATTGGAAAATTCCTTCGCCCACCCTTCCTATTAAAAAATATCATAGTATGTTCCAGATCCTTCAGTGAAAGTTTTAAATCGAAAACCCCCAAATAGGAGCCGGAGCAGATCCTACGTGGGTCTCTATTTTTTAACGCCAATGAGCTAGTGCATGGGTGTTTTTGAATTCTACGTTTTTTGTTTGATTATTTGCATCTTTTATATTTTTTGTTTTGTTTTGTTTTTTATTTTGCGTATTTTTCTTTTGTTTAGTTTATTTTGGGTTTTTTTTATTTTCAAATTTTAGATTTTGTTGCATTTTAAATTAATTATAGTTAAACAACTCTATGTTTTTTATTTAGTGTAGTTTAATTTAATTTAATTTAATTCGACTAGGATTTTTCATAATTTGTATTGGTTGCATTACTTATAGTGAGATCCTATACATAAGTCCCTTCAAGGATGAACATGATGATGATGACGATGATCATGATGGCAATGAAGGAGACAGAGATGATGGTGATGACGACAACAACGATGATGATCATCATCATCATCATTATACTCATCATCATCCTTGTCATCGTCATCACCATCATATTTGTTGTCTTCATCGATATCATCATCATCGTCATCATGATATTCTTCATCATTGTCATCTTCCTTATCATCATCATTGACATAATCATCATCTTCATCATCACTTAACATCTTTTCTATCACCATCATCATCTTGATCATCATGAGCATATCCATCGTCATCATCATCAACATATTCATCTTCATCATCATATTCATCATCAACATCATCGTCATCCAATTCATCAGCATCTCCATTATCATCATCATCATCTTTATCATCATCTTCATTTTCATTATCATCACCATCATCTTCATCATCGTCATCATATTATCATCGCAATTTTAGGGGGAGCTCAATGAACGAAGACGTCTACATGATAGGGGAGCATCCAGTTCAGTGAAAAATTAAGGATTTCTCCTAACACTCATTCTAAGGACTAATCTAACAATTCAATATGATATGAGGAAGTAGTAAAAAAAAATACAACTTTTTGGGCCCTGTGAAGCCTACCATTCATAGATTTGTGCACATGAAGAATTAAGACTTATGGACCTAGTCCGGTGTCTTAAAAGATGAAGATACAAACTGAGCAATTTGGTAGTTCCATCAAGTACATTCTTTACAGGAGTGAATAATCACTCATAACCATTCTATTATAATGTTGGCGAAGCAAAGAACAATTTAGTGAAGACCAAGGTAAATATATTGTCATCACATCTTCATCATCATCATCATCTTCATCAACATATTCATCATCATCTCCATCACCATCATTACCACCTTCATATTCATCATGATCATCATCATCATCATCCTCATCCTAATCATCATCTTCATCATCCTCATTCTAGACATCAGCACCATCCTTATCATCCTCATCCTGGTCATCATTGACCAAAAGAGATGCCATCGAGCGGAATCAATCCACCATTCAAAGGTCCTTCCAAATTCCAATGGCTTATTTTATCAACAACCTAATGACCAAATTTTTCACCGACCCGACAGAGTTGTCCATTATCTAAGTTCAATAAACTATATTCTCCATGGACTGGGAGAGTAGAGACCTCTTTATATATGTATGGAATTTCATTAGCTAGAATAATAATAATGAATGTATCTGTGCATGTCTCTATATTTAAGGTGTTTGTTTTAATCACAACTTATACTTCCTTGTTATGTAGCTTAACATTTTTAGGGTTTGGGTTTGGTCTTAGTTATATAGCCAACATTATCAATTTCCTAATCTTCTCTTGAAATGTGTTGTTAAAGATATATTAATAATTCTTTATCCGTTACTCAAATCTATTTATTGTCTTGATGATGAACCTTGATAAAGGTTTGTAATGTCGACATATCAAATGGATTCTACAATTACCTTGGATGCCACTCCTCAAACCTATAAACCCATAATTTAAGAGAAGAGATTGTAAATATGTTTTTTTTCAAAATAACACTTTTAAATCTCTAAGATTCACAAAGAGATTACAGTATATAATAGTCCTTGTTTTCTGTCTAACATTTTCACATAAATATAAGATGAAAATTTAAAAAGATAAGTGTGGAATCCCTCTCAAACTTCTTCTCGTGTGAGATCCAAATACTAGTAAGATCCACATTGAAGTTTGAAGGATAGTTTTTTCAGTGTGTTTGAATAATAATGATATGCAACAATTTTTGAAAAGAGAAATGAGAATCCCTATCAATCCATCTCATTTGACATGTAGATGTTAGTAGACTCAAGACTAAAGTTTGAAAGATAAATTTTCAAGTCTTATAATACTTAGGTTTATTATGGTGAAGACAATGCTTAGGGATTAGGTGGAGTTTGAAATTGAATGTCTAGTTACTCATGAACTATGTTCATATGGATAGTTAATTTCTCACATCCCTTCAAATAAAAATGAGAACTTCCCTTCAAATTTGATCCCTAGCAACCAATTAAAAAATTTGAAGGGTGGGTCTTAATTTCAATTGGAAGGGAATTTATTCTCTCAGCCCTTCAGAGATGAAGGGAAATATAGATAATTTTACTTTAATTGACAAGTATAAATTAACCAGACCCTTTCACACACAAAAAATGCAAAAAACAAATATTGTTCTTTTTGTTGTGAAAGCATGCATGTATGTGATGGAGGGGCCTAAGTCAATTGAATCCTTGCAACTAATTGAATGTCTAAGTATAAAAATATTCCTTTTAAATTGAACCATAATACCCAAAGAAGTTCATTATAGGCTGATTTCCGAAAGTTATAGGTGTGAGTAGTTAAGTGCTTGTGGCTCTAAAATTTGTTGTGTTTTGTACTAGTACATAATTTGCTGAATCCATAGTCACAGGTAAGAATTTCAATTATTTAATGAAAAAATTTAATGTGTATAACTTCTATGTCGAGACCGTTTTCAATGCTGATGCTTTCCAGTACCCTCTTTATTGTCTTACTAAAAGGCGTGATACTGAGGAAAGAGGACCTAAAATTATGGACTTCACCCTCAATGAATGCCTTGCAATCACATTGATAAGGAGTAATAAGAATATTAGAACAATCCAACATGTCAAATATTAGTTTATAGTGTTAATTAAAGACTTATAAGGTAAATTTAATATAACAATTACTTATAATTCTCTCTTACTCTTTGCATCTTGGCAATATAATATTTTATAGTTGTCTTTGCGCCTTGACCCAACTCATACATTAAGATGAATAAGATGAATTAGTAATTAGAGATAATGCTTGAAGTGTTATTCTACTAAGATATTCTAAGAATTGTGAAAGAGTTGAAATGACGATATGCTTTGAGAAGCTTGTCAATATCGGGGTGTTGATGGTTGTTGAGCTTGATTCCACGCTCATTTGTCACCCTGGTTTTCCACACCAGGAAAGCGCCAACCATTAGGGTCTAGATGTGAATAAATTTGAATGTTTCTGGATAGTTGTACCTCCTGCTACATGTTTCCTGGGTTTTCATGTCTTGGGAGTGTC
The DNA here is from genome assembly GCA_001517045.1 of Pseudotsuga menziesii. Taxonomy (NCBI): domain Eukaryota; kingdom Viridiplantae; phylum Streptophyta; class Pinopsida; order Pinales; family Pinaceae; genus Pseudotsuga; species Pseudotsuga menziesii. Next base: position 35,844 of record LPNX010342058.1, read on the forward strand.
TCCCCAGAGACCCTAGAAGAAATCATGGCTTCAAAAGTCCCAGTACCTAGTGACTACGTACATCAGCAACCAGTGGGAGAAAATGCTCGTTCTAGGGTGGCGTGTGTACGATGTCTTCATCACCTCGTTTTTGAAGTCCACTTGCAAACTTTTTCTAAGGCGATGAGGAGGTGGAAGACACCCCCCACTGTATGACCTGTATGAGAATCCATGCCATGGGAGGTGGGGAGTACAAAGCTTCCCTTCTCCATGTCCCCTCATACAACAATATTACCATGACAGAGGGGGGTTGTAGAAAAGGAAAAGTATGAAAAGGATTTAAACTCATTTGCCAGTCCGGAAACCATGCAGAAAGGTTCCTTTGAGCACGAAACCCACACCCAGGGAAGGACACATTTTTGATTCAATAGACAGATGAGTGGTCAATCCCAGTGGTCCATATATAATGTATGTTCTAATATATGTAAACCGTGGTAGTAGTACCGTGCTCTAAGTTGTTAGTAGTTGATTAGGACTAGTGTAAACCGTTTCATGTCTTGTGTCGAGGATTATCCTCGGGGATAGAGATAGTGTAAATTTGTCCCCACATAGGGGAGAAGGATTGGGAATTTTCAAGATCATAGGCTCTCCACTGTAACGTGTTTCAATCTTTCTAGATATGAATAAAATTGCAGAGGAATGATAATCATTTGATGGCAGATAATCCTCATGTGTCGTATTTTTCTTCAGTAAGTAACTTCTTTATGTGAATGTTTATCTTGTTTTTCATTCCAGTTTGTATTTTATTTTCATGTTTGAGCATTAGTGTATATGGTCCATAATTAGTTTTGTATGATCTCCGCACATTATTCAAGCATTTTTTAACATTTTCTTCTGAAGTCATGTAGAATTCACCCTGGTTAGGTGCTCTGTGTGATGAACTGTTTTCTCCTGTATGCTAATCACTTGATAAATATCTCCAGATTGAAGGATGGATGACTATATTGCCTCTATATGTAAACTTTCATGATTCCTTACCTCTTGCAACATATTTCAGGCTGGATTTTTTACTCATTTCCCAATGGTCCCCTCCGTGATCGTCCCACCAGACTTTATAAAAAAAAACTTGTTCTATTCAGAAATATGACCTTCTAACTTGTCTTTGATTGAATATCTTGCATATGAAAACTCTGTAAATAGTGAGACATCCCTCTCTGAATTTGCCACCAATTATCTTACTGCATGCCTATTGATTTACAAGTGGTTTCCATTTTCATACATTGAGTTTCCCCCATCTTTATCATGATAATGGGGCTTGTGGTTGTTTTTTATATGTATATATTCAATTATCATTGCTCCTTGTATATCACATCTATGTAAGGATGAAAAATAGAACTTTGGGATGCATAACAACAAACCTCATATTCATAGATAAATTCATAAAATCCAACAGACAAAGAAAATATGTCAGGGTTACACATTACAATTTACAATTGTCATAAGGAAAAGAAAATTGCTTACTTGAGCCAACTGTAGTTTTGGAAGCAACATAGCGTAGACACCACCCCGTGAACAACAATGGACCATTGCTCCAGCATCAAACATACCTACAAATTCCTAAGTTGGACCAAACCCTAAAATATCCAAAGTAAAAAACTCTTGAAGAAAAACTACAACAATAGAGTTTACCTCGAGTTGCCATGCTGAAATTACCAAGGCTTCCATGCCAAAAACAATGAGACCACCCAACTATATAAAATTAACCCTTCCATATTCAGGAAAATTTTCATAAAAGTGGTTAAAATTGGTCCTAGTAGCCTTAAGAGAATTGGTCCCAGCAGCCTTAGTAAAAAATGGTCACAGCAACCTTAAGAGAATGCCCGCCACAATTCATTGTTTGAGAAGAATGCCTGCACCATGGTACCTTCCTATGGCTAGTTGGTTTGGATACCTATTAATTATTTGAGTTTTCTTTAATTTTTCTCGAGGAGAAAGATACAAGCCTGTCAAAATAGTGTGTTTCACCAGTGGATGAAAAAATGGCTAAGTAGCCTCACAAAGATGCCCGCCCTAAATTATGGGTTAGAGAAAATGCCCGTAGCACATGGGGGTCTTGTAGATTGGTATTTGGAATACCTGACCATGTATTCATATTGTATTGGAAGTGGATGAAGAAATATTTATGGAACTTCCAAAAGGGTATTTTAGGCAGATTAGACCAAATTGAGAAATTTGTCTAAGTATGGAATTGGTGTTAAATCTTCCCAAGTGGCCTTAAGGAAATGCTCGTTGTTCCTCATAGGATGATGTGAAAAATGTATTAAGAAGGTGAGTCTCTAGAGTGTTTTATGGATCATACAACAATATCACTTGCCTCAAAAAATTAGAACATTTATTTAAGGAAGAACTGGTCCCAACAACCTTTGTCAAAATTGGTCCCAGCAGCCTTAAGAGAATGCTTGCCACAATTCATGACTTGAGAAGAATGCCTGCACCATGGTACTGTCCTATAACTAGTTGGTTTGGATACATATTCATGATTTTATTTTTCTTTAATATTTCTTGAGGATAAATATACACGCCTACCAAAACAGGGTTTTTCACCTGTGGATGCAAAAAAGGCTAAGTAGCCACAAAAAGATGCCCGCACTAAATTATGGGTTAGAGTAAATGGCCGCAGCACATGGGGGTCTTGTAGATTGTTCTTTGGCATACTTGACCATGTCTTCATATTTTCTTGGAAGTGGATGAAGAAATAGTTATGTACCTTCCAAAAGGGTGTTTTAGGCAAATTAGACCAAATTGAGAAATTTGTCTAAGTATGGAATTGGTGTTAAATCTACCCAAGTGGCATTAAGGAAATTCCCACCATGCCTCATAGGATGATGTGAAAAATGTATTGATAATGTGAGTCTCTATAGTGTTGTATGGAGCATACAACCATCTCACTTGCCTCACCAAACTACAACATATATTTAAGGAAGAACTGGTCCCACCAGCCTTAGTCAAAATTGGTCCCAACAACATTAAGAGAATGCCCGCCACAATTCATGGTGCCCACACCATGATAATTTCCTATAGCTAGTTGGTTTGGATACCTATTCATGATTTGAGTTTTATTTAATCTTTCTTGAGGATAAATATACAGGCCTGCCAAAACAAGGTTTTTCACCGGTGGATGCAAAACTGGCTAAGTAGCCTCAAAAAGATGCCTTCCCTAAATTATGGGTTAGAGTAAATGCCCACATCACATGGGGGTCTTAGAGATTGGTATTCGGCCTACTTGACCATGTCTTTATATTGTCTTGGAAGTGGATGAAGAAACAGTTATGGACCTTCCAAAAGGGTGTTTAAGGAAGATTAAAGCAAATTGATAAATTTGTCACAGAATTGGTGTTAAATCTTCCCCAAGTGGCCTTAAGGAAATTCCCGCCATGCCTCATAGGATGATGTGAAAAATGTATTGAGAATGTGAGTCTCTAGAGTGTTGTATGGAACCACCATCTCACTTACCTTACTAGAGAGTCTTTAAGGAGGAATATGTCAACCTGATAAAAGTTCCTCCAAGCCATATTTGCACTATTCTAGTACTGGAAAAACTACCTAAGTGGATTCATAGAAATGCCTGCCAGAGATTGTCTTGATGATGATAAATTTATCTGAGGGTATGTGTTTGTTCTTTGATGAAGTGGCTATATTTCCATGTTCTTAGTTTTGTTATGGCTATCTTGGCATCTACCGATTGGGTGTCTCACACCTCAAATTGTATGAAAATAAAAATCTCATCACGTTGACCTGGAGATTGATAATAATTTTGGTAAAAATGCGTAAGTGACCTCAGTAAAATGCCCGCCATTTCTAGTAGTTGGTGGATTAAATTGTTCTGAGAGTATGGGTCTCTAGAGTGTTGATTGGTGCATCTAACCACATCATTATTTTTTCCAAAAAAATCTAAATATGAAGTTACCAGTATGTCAAAAGTGCCCTCTGGCTTGTTTTGCTCCAGTCCAATAAAATTACCACCCAACTCAAAAGAATATGAGTTTGAAGTGGAAATTAGTTTGGTTTTTATGAATGGGATGTACTACATCATCTGGTATCATTGGTTCAGGAGTTGGTGAAATTAAAAATCCCTCATGTTGATTTAGGGTTTTTTAATTTTGTCCAAGTGGTAAATCTGTACTTTAAAATGCTATTTTCAAATGCCCACTAGATGACGTGTGTGTGTCAATCAATTCATCAAACTACATGTGTTTGTTCCTTGTTGAGGTGTTTATCTAGTCATGCTTTTAGTTTTCCCTATGGAGGTCACATCAATGAAAAATTAACCTTCCATGTTGAAAAAAATTCATGTTCACACAGCGTATGAGTTTTCCCGCACATAACTTAAAAATATATAATAAAAAATAAATTTCAGATGCCCACACAAGCCAGATATTTAAATAGAGATTGCTCAGCCACTTAATTAAAAAAATATATGAAATAAATAAGAGAAATAAACATAAAAGATTTTATTATTTAGTTAACATACACAAATTTAATTTATTTCGAACAGATTGATGGTTTCTTTCACAACCTACAAGCAGTCTCGTATTGATCACTCAAAAATTGGATTCGGAGATAAATTCTCTATAATTTTATCTTATATGCCGATAAATATAAAACTCCACCATACAAAAAAAAATCATTAAATTTCGATAAATACATTGCTGTAAGGGATTATGCACCTAATAATCGTAGGTCGGGGGTTATCAACATACTCAAACACTTGCAGACAATTTACTTCTAAAGTGCAAAATAGGAAATAGGAGGGTTAGAAGAACTTACTTGTTAAACGAAGTTCGATCCTTGCTAGTCCTCTTCCAATCTGCTCCACTTCCAAAGTCTTCAAGGCTCACTCCTCTTTCACCTGTTCAGAGACAATCTTCTAGATATAGAATGCTTCATATATAGATATTAGCAGGTTAGATAAATCAAATATGAAATACTAAAGCATAAATAATTATCAAACCAAGATATATGAGACACATGTGGAAGAAGTAATCTCTTTATTATCAATAATGAGAAAGTTCAGAGTACAACCAAACGTCTGAGACAAGGACTCCTCTGTCACCAAAGGATTCTGAGTTTCACTGCTCCAAAGACTTCTGTGAACAATCCACTAGCATAACTTTGCTCCAAAGTGTAAGTCCCTACAACCCTCCCCAAGGCCTGTATTTATATGGGTGAAATAAGGCAGTTCTCAAAGGTTAGGGAGGTTATAGCAGTTAGGGAGATTAAGTAAAATGACTTAACTAAACTCCCATTAGGACGTGTTTTTATATTTTCATGTTAAGAGGCACATTCGTGGGTATGTAGTAGAGCAACCCGCGAATGAATCGCGACTCTGTATAGGCATAACCCGCAAATACATGGATTCGCGACTTTCCGTAAGGGAGAATCACGAATGATGCACGAGTTGTCTATAAAGAGAGTCGCAAATACATCCTAACATGGAAAAAATGGCAAAGTAACTAGCTGAATGAAGGTAGAATGTATTTCATGACAAGCCAAGCTATAGTGTTAAGGTAAAACCTCTATCCATAAGTGTCCTTTTGTGTGCCGACATGAGGGATATCAGCACTCGGACAAAGAGGTGCCACTCAGGTGTATAACATATGCCCCCTAATGTGTGAGGTCAGAGGGGAACGATGGCCGAAATACATTATAATCCTTAACTCTGGAGAAACTCAGAAATCCAATGGAGCAGAGAGAGTACCTGAAACAAATACATGATAAAGTCATATACAAAGTTACATCTGAGGATGCTATGTTCAATTTACTGGAACACTAGCTCCTTTACAATATTTGATTACATCATATGATACGGGTAAAAACCACGTATATTACAAAGGTGTATCAAAGCCACGATACAATAATGATGAGTCTTCAAAGATCTGGGAGCTGGATATCAGAATAGAACTTGGTCTTGCGCAACTTAGCCCAAAATGAGGGACTAAGGTCTTCATAAATGATCCCAAAGAACCAGTACAATCCAAGCCATGTGAATAAGGGTAAGCTGAAGTCGAACATGGAGAGGATTCAACAGTTTGTCAACTAATAAGTGATAATTGACAACTGAAGCAAAGGAGTTCACCAATGATGAAAGTGAATCCAGAGGTACTATCGTCAAAACTCTAGGTCTTCGTCATCAGGAGGTGCTGAAACGGAACCATACTGTGATAAGGAAGGCAATGGATCCTCCAATGGATCACAAGAGTGACTAGGAACTGGGAAAAAGAAGGGAGACACAAGTAAATGGATAACAGATATAGCAGTGATGGGATCAGGTAATAGGTTAGACATTGAGTATAGTCCTTGAACAGTGAGCATGACATAGAGATGAACCAAGGCAGCATACAACGGATAGATAGAACAACTAGACTTATCTGTCATGTAGGAGACATGATCAGATTCCCCAGGTATAATGGACAAGAGGAGGAGTCAAAACTCAAAGTGATAGCTGAACACAAGTGTATACTAAAACATGGATATTGGAAATCAAAGAGTGCTATGTTCAAGGATGACATGCTGCCATTATTGAAAACAAGAGAAAACTTCTTCCTTACCTTCCCTGTTAAGTTTTAATGAGTCCAGGAAAGTAAACTCGGTTCCCTCTTTATTTTTTAACAAGCTTGAAGAGATGGGAAAATAATGCTTGATACACTGATCCATGGATTTAATGAGCCCGAACTAGTACATGATCATGCAGTATTTTCACATTTAGAGAGTCTGAAAATGCCAAAGAAGACTCCAGGGGGGTCCTTTTTCGTCCAATTTAGTCTCCTGAGGCCGAAAAAGTATAAAACAAACCACAGAAGAACTCTCTTAACTTCCGAAGAAGAAAAGGTGAACCTTTTTCGTATTTAGTCAGGAAGGTCCGAAAAAGGTTAAATTACCATCTACCCAACGCTCCTTCCAAAATAGCATAAAATAGCTTGAGTTTTACGAGTGTGAAGGAAAGCAAGATCACTCGGAAAGATCCATTTGGTTACGAGAAATGGGGCTTACAACAATAAACTCGTTGCTTTGTTCTTGAGTGTTTAATGAGCATGACAAAGACACAAAGTACACTCAGAATATTTTTCATATTTGGGTCCAGAGCACGAAAAAGAGAAAACTAAGCTCAAATCGGGTGTTCCTTTTTCGTAAATTTAGTCCCTCAGGTCCGGAAAAGTGATAAACCTATACCTGAGATACTCTTCTCAATTCCAAAGAAAAGAGAGTGATCCTTTCTCGTATTATTCTGCATGGTCCGAGAAAGAGATAACCTAACACCAATGTGGATGCCCGTTCACATATTCTTAACGATCTTGAACGGATGAGATAACTCGGTAGTCAAGTCTGTTTTGAAGGAGTCATACCTGGGCCTAAAGAAACTCCATAAGGTTGGGGAGTCCTATAAAGGGATAGCTTGTAAAAAGAGACTCATAAGAAGCTCTATTTGGCATGAAAAATAGCTATGAGGAGACCCCTGGGCCTGAAACAGTGACGGAATGAGTACCAAAGGATGGCAATAGCATATAAGGATGATACTCATGAAAAGGGATCCTAGCCACGGAAGAACAATGGTAGAGACAACGGACTAATGGCTTAAAATACCATAGTCCATGGAAAAATGTTGATTACTAAGGTTAATGTGGAGTGATAAGATGCCAACATGTGTTGGAAAGAGCAAAAACCACCCTATAGAAGCATCAACAATTTGTAAAATTGGTAAACCTGTTCCAAGGCACAAGGAGGGTGAAATTAGTCAATTGACATTTCAAACTATATAAAAAGACCCACTTTACAAAATATTATTTCTATAAATAGTTTGAAAATTAAAACATTTCATACCATTTGCACTTTTGGAACCAAAAAGGAAAGTTTACCCTCTATCTTTGGTTGATCGTCGTGGACAATTGGACCATCAGAATCAGAATCCATCAGCTCCAGGTAAATCTACACCCTAAGCTCTTCAATTTGATCCAAACAAATTTTCAATTTAATGGTTAATTCGGTATTTTCATCAACCTAAATTATGGAAAAATGCATTCATGGGTTGCAAGGCATGACAGTCATGAATGCGCGTTTCATTCGTGAGTTGCTCAACAGGAAAGTTGCGAATGACTCGCGACTTGTCCCAATGGACAGTCGCGAATGCTGCGCAATAGGAAAAAGCTTTAAAAATATGCAAAATTTTTAAAATTTTATGATGGAATACTGAATCAAATTATGTGTTTTTGTCAGGAAAAATATGGTGCTGGAGTGGAGAGAGAGGGAACATGAAATGATGGATCAAGCGGCTCTCCAAATCCCGCCTACTATCCAAGCATTGAGGACTAGTGGGCTTCTCAAGTTCTTTTTCACATCGCCCATGTGGGCCAATTTCCACATATTAGAGTTCTTAGTCCATTACTGGGACCATGACCTGGGGATGTTCAATATCCAAGGTGAGACTTTGGAGCTTACCATACAAGACATCTACTTCATAACCGGGTTGTCACAACGGGGAGCACCGGTGAACCTGGAAGGCACTGGCAGGGGTGGAGACCCCTTGAGTGTCCAGAACTATGTCGATGTATTCTACAGATCAGGTACTCAAAAGAAAGGCAGCAGCATTCTCATTGCAGATATTCAGGATCTTACACTTCAGGTCTTAGCCAGTACTATAGTGAGACTTTCAGGGTCAACAGGGTTACACATGGCCACCAGGACTCAGATGAGAGTGGCGGTGGACTACTTTAGAGGTACTCTCTTTGATTGGTGCACGGGCATTGCCCCCATTATGAAGAGGCAATTATCCAACTATAAGAGGGGGAGACAGAAGAACTTCGGCTATGCGAGTATATTGGTAGCGTTCTTCTTTGAGAGAGTGCCAGCTATGAACCCTGCTATACCATTACAGGTCCGTCATCCACGTCAGTCGTGGCTGAGCTGGTGGGGAGATATATTCCTCTGTCAAGGAAGAGGAGATGTAGTACATAGCATGTATGATGATGAATTCTATACATGGTGGGAATGGCAGGTGCCGGCATTGGAGCATTTTCCATATGCCGGGTTATATTTCCGAGGTGATCCCGACATTGTCCTCCCTCCAAGAGGAGCATGGGGAGAGATGGGTAAGTAATTTTTATTTTTTATCATTATCAAATTTTTATGAATTTTCAAATGATAAGATATATACATATGCACAAGTCTAAACCCTATTTATGTGTCAAAATGTAGATATTAGACCAGTCTGCCCTTAAGGGCACCCACGTACCTTTGTATGTCCTGTTGCAGGGGGAGACCTAGGATTGATCAGGGTACTCGAGATGAAGCTAGGCAGGCTAACTGAGCGAGTACCTACGATACGAATAGAGCATCTCCCTATAGCTATGCAGGAGTTTGTAGTTGGGGTTCCACTGGCCTGGCTACGTCTTTTCAGACGGGTAGCTAGAGCAGTACTTGTATATAGAGATGCGATGGAGGCTGCCAAAGCCGAGGAGGCTGAGGAAGCTAGGGGGCACAGAGATCACGGGGACCAAGGAGGTCCCAGTGGCCATGGCGGGCAGGCTTAGTTCTAGGGAATTTTGATGGATGATGATCCACATTTTTTTATATGTTGTACATGACGGGATCTATGGATCAGACCTGACCTATCTATGATAGATATTTACATATATATATTTGTGTTTGGTTGTCAGCTTATTTACAAATGTTTCTTATATGTTTGCTGTATATTTTATAAAATGTGTGTGAGATGCCAGTCCAAAATATAATTAGCATATGCATCAGTTAATGAATTTTGGTTTTGTGGAATGTGATTGAAAGTAATAACTTCAAAATGTCTTTCCAATAAACGAATTTGCATGAAATGACGTAACAATGTAGGATTATGCACCTGATAGGCTCGATTGAGCTGGGAAACAACCAACTAAGAATCCAAACGGACTTCAAGCTGGGTGATGCCTCGTGACAAAGCATCCCATAGGAGCTCAATTATAGCCCTATACTCAGCAACATTATTAGAAGCAGGACCTAGACAAGCGCCTCCCACGGCAACAAGCTGTCCTGAGGGGGAATAGATAACCCATGCTGCCGAAGCCAGGTTACAAGTGTGATGGCTAGCGCCATCAGCAAAACCTACATACATCTCGAAAGACATCTGCAACAACCAGCAGATAGTATAGAAAACGAAACTGACAACCTAATGTACATAAAAATACATACAATAATATACAAGAAAAAGTGCTAAGCCTAAGCGTAGTACTTCTTCACGTAGATCCCATTTCTAGGCTCAGGCAGCTTATTCCCATCATAATCCACTAATTCATATGTGCCTTTACTCAAAAATTTAGACACAACATAGGGTCCCAACCACATGGACTTGAATTTTCCTGCCCCCAGAGGCTCTTTATGTTGGTCCTAGAGCAAGACAAGTTCCCTTTCAGAGAAAACCCTAGGTTTGACCGTTTTATCGTATTGAGATTTAACCCTATTCTTATGAGCCTGATTTGTAGTCAATGCATCTCTACGTTGTTCATCAAGGTGTTCTAAATGGAGCAATCGTTCCTCAATCTCAGTCGTGTCAGGTAGCACATGAATAGCTATCTGCAAGGATGGGATTTCGCATTCAATCGACGTAATAGCTTCCACCCTGTGAACATGTTGGAAGGGGGAAAAACCCATAGCAGTCTTTACATTGGTTCGATAAGCCCAAAGAGCAGGATATAACATGATGTGCCAATTTGAGCGGGCTGTATCAATAGTACGTTTAAGGATAGTTTTTAAAGTCTTGTTTATAGCCTCAACCTGACCATTTGCTTGCAGATAATATGGAGAAGAATGTTCTTGTCGGAATCCGAGCATGGTGGTCAGCTCTGTCATCATGTTATTTTGGAAATGACTGCCATGGTTAGTGACAATCACTTTGGGAATACCAAACCTAGCAATAATCTGATTAAACACGAAGAAAGTTGTTATTTCCCCGTTGTCTTTGAAAGTAGGCATTGCCTCTACCCATTTTGTGAAATAGTCGACAGTGACAATGATGTATTTATGCTCCCCAGTCGAGGCTGGGTTGCATGTCATATAATAGATCCCCCATTTCATGAAGGGGCCTACCAAGAAAACAGGAAACAAGGGAGCAGGATGTGACCGCATTTTTTTGGTGTAAAGCTGACACAGATGACAATGTTTGACTGCTTCCACACAATATTTAAAGATGGTGGGCCAGAAATACCCAGCACGTAATATCTTCTGGGCCGTTGCTAACCCAGATAAATGACCCCCACATGATCCACTATGGGAATCATTTAGGACAATCTCCGCTTCCTCATGAGTAAGGCAGCGACGCAAGATGGAATCTACCCCTCGTCGATATAATGTATCTCCTATAATGAGGTAGTTTTTAGCATGAAGGCGTAACTTGCGTCGGTCTTCCCTAGAGTAAGCAACAGGATACTTCAAAGTCTGGAGATATATAAGAATATATCTATACCAAGGATCAGAGGTGGATATAAGGAAGATGTGCTCATCTGGGAATGAGTCATCCTCAATCACTACATCTTCTTCTGTAGGGAATTCTGCTATAAGCTCAGCAAAAACTAAGGACTTTTTGGATTTAGCAGATTGGAAAACAAGTCAAACTCTTGGAGAATGACTATCCATTTATTGAATTTTCCCCCAACAATCCATCGGGATAAAACATATTGGAAAGGGTTTACATCTGCCACTACAGTAGTGGTCCTCAGTAAGATGTAGTGTTGTAACCTCTGTACAGCATAAACAACTGCTAAGGCTAACTTCTTGACGTGGGAGTACTTAATCTCAGGTCCAACCAGAGCATGGCTAAGATAATAAAAAACATGCTCAATGAGCTTGTTGTCCTCCTCAACTAGCACTACCCCAATGGTAGACTCCGACGCGGCCAGATATAATATAAAATCCCTAGAATAATCTGGTGGGCGTAATAAAGGAGCCGACAACAAGGATTTTTTCAATGCCTCGAACGTGAGTTGTGCAGTTTCATCCCATACAAATGGGGTGTCCTATTTAAGCAGGCGCATGAAACCTTTAGTGATCTTGGCATAATTAACGATAAAATGTCGAAGGAAGTTAGACTTTCCTTGTAGACTCTGAAGTTGCCTAATTGAATGAGGAGGAGGTAGATTTACAATGGCCTCAACTTTTAAAGGATCCACCTGAATGCCCCTACTAGAGACAATGAATCCAAGCAATCTTCCTAAATTGACGCAGAAAACACACTTGTGGGGATTCAAGTGAATTTTATAGTATCTGCATCTCTCAAAAATCAACCATAAATGATCTAGATGTTGGATCCTCTTGCGAGAATGAGTAGGCAGGTCATCAAGGTAAGGCTCGACAATGGCTTTTATGTCATGAAAAGCAAAGTTCATGGCTCGTTGAAAGGTTTCCCCTGCATTTTTCAATCCAAAGGGCATTTTTCTATACGCGAATGTACCCCAAGGGCAAATAAAAGCAGTTTTATGCTGGTCTTCCGGTTTGATTTGGATTTGATTGTAGCCGGAGAAACCATCCATAAACGAGAATACCTCACTACCTGCACATGCATCTATGATCTGATCAATAAATGGTGTGGGGTAATTTTCCTTAGGATAGGCTTTGTTAAGGTCTCGAAAGTTCGTACAAACACGAATAGTCCCTTGCTTTTTATCAACAAGAACTGGGTTGGACACCCATTCAGTCAAAGCTATGAGATATATAAAACCTACTTTCAACAGCTTTTGAACCTCTGCCTTCACAGCTGCCGCTTTACACGGGTTCACGAGGCATAATTTTTGCCGAATTGGCTTGGCATCAGGATAGGTTGGGATCTCATGTTGAACAATACATGGATCAATGCCTGGCATCTCCTCATATGACCAGGCAAAGATATCGTAGAATTCGTTGAAAAGGGCAGTATAAATGGCAATCTCCTCCGGAGAGCAGTTTGCACCTATATAGATATTTTCCACGACATTTGGTTTTATAGAGATGTTGATCGGTATAGTGGTGGAAATGTTTTCCATATTCCCCTCGGCAAACACTCCTTCCCTAGGTAAAGGGTTGACAGGTCTATCAACATCATCCGACAGTCTCACATGAAACTCTTGGTTTTCTATCTTGCTTAGCTCTAGAAGGAAATAAGATCGGTGATGAATATCCTCACATATCTTATCACGTGCATACATAGCTTCCAGAATAGCTTCATCGGAAGGTAAAACGGTGTCTAAGCAATCTATGGAAGAGTTTTCCACCCATGTGGGCATATAGACTTCTTCCAGATCATCTGAGACTGTAAGAGGATATGGAATGGGATCAACAGTGGTTTGGGTAATAGCTTGATACACCACTTCCACTGCAGATAAGGGCACTTCCAGTTCCTGAGGGGTTGGGAGGACCCAAGGATCAGTCCTATCGACCACCGAATCAATGGACTTCCCTACAGTAGTAGAACCGATATAAAGGACTAGAGCTGGAATATCCAATGTGCCCATCAATGACGTGTACATTCCAGCCCCCAAGCTCTGTGCAGCAGGTTTGGCCTGATCAACCAATGGCATAGTGGAATCTTTAGACTCTAAGCGGCCTTTTCAGGTAAAATCAAGTTGGTCAACCGTGAACACCTTGCCCTCATGTGGAAAAACCACGACACAAAATACAGCTGATGCAACAGCAGACATTGCATAAGTCCAATTCCTACCCAGAAGCAAATTGTAGTCCAACGGAGCATCAATCACTTCAACTTCAACAGGCACTGCTTTGCCAGCCAACTTAATCTCAAAAGCTGGCAGGATACCATGTGGACGGAAAGACCTTCCATCAAAATCATTAAGTAAAGTGGTTGATGGGACCAGCTCTGGGGATCCAAGAGCTTTCCAACAGGCCAGAGACATAACACAAGTAGAGGATCCCTCATCAACAACTGCTCGTCCAATGGTCTTACCACCATGGACAACATCTATCGATAGAGATACATGGTAAGGGAGGTGAATTTTAACATCATATAGATGAAATTTCCCTATGAGACTCGAAGATTCCATGCTACCTAAAGCTGCTAAGAGGGCATCCCACTGAGCGGGACAGCTCTCTAGCACCTCCAAAGCTGACATTGCACACGGAGTCTGAGCCAAGTCTTCAACCACAAAGTAGTTAGAAGTGGCTCTGGCATTTGGGTTATGCAAAGTATTCTTAAAGACACCTTTGGGTATCTTTGGCATTATTTCCGCAGGTTTCTCTATAGTGAGAGGGTTGGAAGGTTCAACTACAGCTTTACCCTTCTCATCGGTCTCTTTCTCATAGTTTTTGTTCCTGGTTTGTAACAAATTTGAGGATCTAACCATGTTGATATAATTGGGGTCAGGGGCAGCTTGAGTGCCCCCTACTACGGTAGAAGCTGAAGCAGAATTCTGCCCTTGGGGAAACGCTTCCTTTAGGACAGTCGGTGGTTGAGCTTGGAGCAGCTTCTGAGCTTGTTCCATGAGGGGACAAAGATGAGTAAGGTGGTCCCCTTGGCACAACTTACAAGGGAACTTGACTTTCTTCTTTTCCTTTTTGCCCCCATCAGCATTGTTTGTGGGCTTTGGCTTGTTTTGATTTTGGTTTCCCTCTCCCTTTTTACCTTTCTTCTTCTCCCTGTCGGGCTGCTGATTGCCCTTCGAAGAGGTTTGTGCAAAAACATTTGCACTTTGGGAGGAGGGGACAACCTTTGCTTCCTCCACCGTAGACTGTTTGACAGAAAATTGGTGAATTTGTTTTGTGAAAGACTCTACAGTGGGAGAGTTTACGGACCCAACCACACCATCGGCATGGGGTCCAGGCTTGGGTTTCTCAGCCTCATGCAAAGGCCTTTGTGCCTCAGGGATAATTTCATATAGGATCCCAGACTGTGAATAAATCAAGTCCAACTGCTGGGCCCTGAGTATGGCTTCTTCTTTACTAGTCACTCCTGATGTGGAAACATCCTTAGATATGTATGGCAACAATGACTTAAGGAACCACTCTAATAGAAACTCAGGAGGGATGGTAGCTTTGATAAGACTCTTTCACCTCCTCCACTCTTGGATATTATCCGAGATGTGGGTTGCCTTGTTTTGTCTCAAAGTAGACAACAAATCTGTTTCGAAATCGTAACGGACCAGAAGCTGAAAGTGACTGAGGAAAGCACTAGCTAGGTCCTAGAAACTACTAAAAGCAGTGGAAGGCAGTTCTATGTACCATTTTTCCGTAGTGCTAGTCAAGGTCCTCTGGAACAGCCTCAATCTCACTGAATCTTCATTCAATGAGTTGGAAGAACACCATAAATGGAAGGTGGTGGCATGAGCCCCAAGATCTTCACCAGCCTTACCTTCGAACTTAGGGATGTCCGAGGGAAGTTTGGTGGGAATAGGTGGCCACAAAGGATCATGCCTCACCGGGTCATTCATCAATTTTGATAAGTCTGGCAAGTTCAAAGTTTCCAGAAAAGGAAGTTTGGGCCTAACCGGTGTACTAGATGTGCTAGCTTGGGGATTAGAGGGTCCATCCCCCGAATGCCCATAGGTAAAGGTGGGGTTGCCCCCTGACACCGATTGTGAAGTGGGAAGGTTGCTTTGAAATGGATTCCATCTGTAGGCCACAGGATTTTGGGTGGGAGGTGCAGTGTATATGGTTCGAGCCATCCCCAGAGAAGATGGGGTCTGAAAGACTGGAGCAGGTATCCCTCCGCTAAACAAAGAAAAGGGAGAGCTCGTGTATGGGACCGAAATAGGGATATAGAAGCTCTACCCATAAGAGGTGTTTCCCCCAAACTGCACTCCTACATATGAAGGAGATGGACCTACGTATGGACTGGATGGAAGCATATGCCCCCCATTCCAAGGAAATCCTTGGACATAAGCCGAGGATCCTACTGAACCACTCTGAGTAGTGTAAGGGAAGGAAGAAGGAATGGTAGGTATACTGGGGATCCCAACAACTGTGTTACCAAAAATACCTCCTATGTTGGAGTGAACCGGTGGTTGAACCACCCGGCTCGCTGGAGTGAAAGGTGTAGAAGGAAAACTAGATCTAGGGGCACTAACCAAGGGAGGTAGTACCCCTTCAACCGGAAGGGTTGAGGTAAACACAAAATAACTTTCTTCCGCAGAAGACATGACTCTACTCAAAGGGACACCTACTACTGGTGAACTAAAAGGTCTAACTTCGACGATCACATGATCGTTAAGATCAGTCAAAGGGGTGTTAAAATTTATTACAAACTCGTCAGTCTGCAATTATTCTATCTCGACTGTGTCAAATCAAAAAGGTTAGCTATCAATTCCGGTTCACCAAGAACCTCACTTACTCCTACCGGTTCAAAAGAACCATCTGTGTCTAATCTCCGCCTTTGGGGTAAAGGTGGAGGCTCCAATGCAGTGAGAGGAGGAAGGTTTCTCAACCTTCTTGACCTTCTAACAAGTTGGTCCTCCAGAATTAAAAATTTGACTAATCACACCCTAAGGTCAACTAAACACAAGCAAATCCATAGAGCATACACTAAAAAGATCCTAGAGTCTCAAGCAATCAAACCAGGGTATAAAGATATGATTTCTTGAAGAAAGCTGATGAACGATTACTTGGCATCCTTGAGGGGTTCTTAGGCACAAGCGGAGGAATCACCCACCACCCTCCTGCACTTTCCACAAGGGTTACCTTCCAATCCCGTTCAAGGTGAACCAGAAATAACCTTCGGTTTACCTAGATATGAACCCTAAAAGACAAGAGACTAAAGGCTACCTTGACAATACCAGCTGTCTGGGGGGACAGTCATCAGTTGAACTCGTACGCATGGGCAGGGTAGCTGAGCCTGAAACTCTATCTAGGACTAAATCCCCAGATGCGTAAAATTCCTGGGTTACGTTTTGACAAGGATTCGGAGGGTTATCTCCTCTGTCCAAGCCTCCACACGACCTAGTGCTTAACTTTCGTTTGAGAGGAGCTTCCCAGATACAGTGATAGAATCAAGCATTTACCTAAAGAATGGTCCACTACGTCTGAGTTTATAACTTATGGGAAGTTTACACTCCCTAGCCCACAAGTCTAGCCTAAGCTAGTAGGTGAAAGGCCCCTAAAAATAAAAACTTACTAGTAAATTTTAATTTATGCGTTTATTTTAGAGGGTTGTTTCTTACTCAAGAGGAAATGGAAGTGATATACTGTATGGTGTTTTGACTCGACAAGAAATAAATGAAAGTAAAGTGCATTCAAATCAAACTACTACTATAAAATAAACTTCTTTTCATTTTTTCAAATATGTATTGATGAACTAAAGCACTGATAAGAGAAACTAAGCCTATGTTTTTGTAATTTTCTGAGATTATATATTTTTAAAATGAAGCAAACACTACTTATGCAAAAATCACAATGCAAAAGACTAACTATGTTTTCTTTTCA
Organism: Pseudotsuga menziesii; assembly: GCA_001517045.1. NCBI lineage: Eukaryota > Viridiplantae > Streptophyta > Pinopsida > Pinales > Pinaceae > Pseudotsuga > Pseudotsuga menziesii. The sequence goes on from LPNX010342058.1 coordinate 53,265, forward strand.
CTTTAAAAATTGCTCAAAAATCTACTATGCACCTACAATGCACTATGCTTGAGTAAACTTGAAACTTATGAATTGTATACAAACTACAAACTGAAGCAAACAGGCTAACAGAACTAATAGACCAGCAAGAGAAGCAGGCTAGGAACCCTAGCTTGGGTGCAAACAATGACACAAAACCACTGCAGACTTAAAAAGGCAAGTACAAACTAGCAACTATCAGAAAACAGACTGGACAAACAGAGCCCAAGACCCTGATCACTGATCTGGACTAAGACACTTTAACCAAGAACCCAAACAGGCCAAATGCTTCAGGATGCAAACAGTAAATAAACCAAGTAAAAAGACTCAATGGCTTTCAAAAAGCACTAAGATGTGATCACCTGAGGCAATCAAGCAAACTCTACAGCATTCTTAAAGAAAGTCTTCTCAGAAAAAAAGGACTATAACAAGAAAAGAAACAATCAACCTCTTATTTAAAAATCCAAACTTTCAGGAGTACTCACGACTTTCTAGCAGTGCAACTCGTGAATGCTCACGACTGTGCAGTATAACAACCCGCGAATGCAACTTTATACTCGCGACTGTTCAGTAGAACAACCCACGAATGGGCATAAAATTTTTCTCAAAAGCAAAGAAAAAACCCTAAGACTTTCAAACGCTGAAGTAAGCAAGAGCCAGGATAAACAACCACAAACAGACTCACAAGCAAAACTGGTCAGGATAACAGAAATGACCTACAGCAGTCTAGGCTTCCCCAGTGGAGTCACCAGTTTTGTTGTAAGGGATTATACACCTAATAATCATAGGTTGGGGGTTACCAACATACTCAAACACTTGCAGACAATTGACTTCTAAAGTGCAGAATAGGAAATAGGAGGGTTAGAAGAACTTACTTGTTAAACGAAGTTCGATCCTTGCTAGTCCTCTTCCAATCTGCTCCACTTCCAAAGTCTTCAAGGCTCACTCCTCTTTCACCTGTTCAGAGACAATATTCCAGATATATAATGCTTCATATATATATATTAGCAGGTTAGATAAATCAAATATGAAATACTGAAGCATAAACAATTATCAAACCAAGATATATGAGACACATGTGGAAGAAGTAATCTCTTTATTATCAATAATGAGAAAGTTCAGAGTACAACCAAACGTCTGAGACAAGGACTCCTCTGTCACCAAAGGAGTCTGAGTTTCACTGCTCCAAAGACTTCTGTGAACAATCCACTAGCATAACTTTCCTCCAAAGTGTAAGTCCCTACAACCCTCCCCAAGGCCTGTATTTATATAGGTGAAATAAGCTAGTTCTCGAAGGTTAGGGAGGTTATAGCAGTTAGGGAGATTAAGTAAAATGACTTAACTAAACTCCCATTAGCGCGTGTTTTTATATTTTCATGTTAAGAGGCACATTCGCGGGTATGTAGTAGAGCAACCCGCGAATGACTCGCGACTCTGTATAAGCGCAACCTGCAAATACATGGATTCGTGACTTGCTGTAAGGGATACTCATGAATGATGCGTGATTTTTCTATAAAGAGAGTTGCGAATACATCCTAACATGGAAAAAATGGCAAAGTAACTAGCTGGATGAAGGTAGAATGTATTTCATGACAAGCCAAGCTATAGTGTTAAGGGCAAACCTCTATCCATAAGTGTCCTTTTGTGTGCCGACATGAGGGATATCAGCACTCGGATGGAGAGGTGCCACTCAGGTGTATAACATACATGTATACAATGATATTCCAACTAAAAAGCATTTTTCATTATATGTCGATAAATACAAAACTACATCATACAAATAATTTGTTTCGTTACCTGTCGATAAATACATATATACACTGATATATACATGTCTAGCATGTTTCAGAGATGGCTGCAATCGATCCTCTTGAGTAGAAGGCAAATATGAATTGTCTCTCTTGCCTTTTGTAGAAGATTGTAATTGTACTGGAGTTGGACAAGGCACTTATTGCGATTTCTTTTCAAGTTGTTTAACTCTCTATGAAACTTTTTTTAAATTTTCAAGTAAAACATTTTTTTCTGCCATCAACTTGTTCAACATTTCCATATTTTTCTTATACTTTGTTGATTCCTGTTCTTCCTTGACTTCCAATTTCTATCTGGTATGTCTCAACTAGTTTTTAACTTCAGTCGATTTATGTTTCAAATTATGAATTTCTTTCTCCTCCTCTTTTTCTCTCAACTTTGTCTCTTTGGGAAGGACAGGAATTGCACTCATTGTAGCAGTTGGCCCTTTTAATTCCTTCTCTAAACCATAAATTCTTGATTTAAGTGTTTGAATTTCCATATCACATCCAAAATTCTGAACGTGTCTACCTTCTACGAGTTTTGATCCCGACTCCCTTATTTTTTCATCTTTCCCGACCATCTTCTCTTTCATGTCTTTATGTAACGGTGATGAGCCATACAAATCACCTAGTGTAAGACTCTCTGAGAAGCTTTCTTGTAGCATATTCTCTCGTCTCACTAAGGACTTCTCTCTTTCTTCTAAGGATAGTGTACCTCTAGGTGTATTTTTCCTTCTTCCCTTACCCTTACCCTTACCCTTATCATCGTCTCCTTCGGTACCCTTACCTTCACCCTCACTCTACTTTGTTTTTTAATTTTTAAAGTCTCAAAGATCCTTGCGAACCTTGTTCCTTTCGGCTTATCATCTTGCCTAGAAATGGTTTTTCTCAAATCAGAAATTATTGATTCTAATTCTCCAACTTTTTTTCCATGGCTTCCCCCCCACTCTTTCAACTTCAACTATTTTTCTTGTACTACCTATTCATATTCTTTAATTTTATTCTCCATCACCTATAAAGGACCCATTTATATCCTCACTAGTGGTACATTAAGAACATGTGGTCTTTTTTTCAACTCTTCTTTGAGTTCACTCGCTTCAGCATTAGCTTTTTCCAAAGCCTCTTCATACGCAACCCTCATGGACTGAATTACTTTTTGAGCAACATTAGTGAGTTTATCTACTTCTTCAGATAATAATTTAGCCATTTCTTCTTTCCCTTTTATAATTATGTCTTCTCTAAAAGGATTATCCACAACTGTCTTCTGCAACGCTACTTTCAGTTTTAGGAATTGTAAAATATTATCATATTTTCTCAGTCACTCTTCCGCCCAATTGCATATATAGGAATCGTGTTCCTTGAAATGCTCCATTTTATCATATAGGATGAACACATACCTAATATCAAACTTATATGATGCAATGTATAAATGCATAGCGGAAGCCCCTGATTCTGATTTGGAAGAACAATCATACTCAATTTCCAACTGTTTAGGAGGAATTCTATCAAGAATGTCTTGAGGAATGCAAAAGTGAGTAGTATTTTGTTCCATTTCATTGCATGTCACCTCAACCCAATGACCTCTATCTACATGCCCCTTAAACTCTTTCAAAGTTATGGCAGCACAAATTTCATCATTTGTGACCAAATCAGGACACTGTACTCGTAATTCGGCATGGTGCTCAGTAATTTCTACTAGCGATTCCTGATTTTGTTCAGCAGGGTGTAATGGTAATTCCCCATGGTGCTTAGGATATTGTACTAATTCCTTATTCTGCTGAGGATACTATAATGGAAATTCCTCATTATGTTCCCTGCTTTTACGTTTCTTAACATATGTTTTATGAACAGGTGGTTTTGGCAAAGATATTTTTCCATGCAAGTTGATATCACCAATCTCTATTTCAGTAGCATGGGGTCGACATAAGTCAATAATTTTTTGAAGTGTGCCCGGGAAACTAAATTTAACCTTCTTTAATTGGCTCTCTTGCAGGGCAGAGTGGAGTTTTTTATCTAGTAGATAAGGAATATCTATAGGTATATCTTCCACCCAATGTATCACTACCCGCATACATTCACCCAAAATGTCATCCTTATGATGATTCATAATTGTCCTAAGGACAATCTGAATCAAAGTTTTGTATATTCTGGGAGGGACATCTTGCATTTTTAAACCATTCCTTGGAATATTTACTTCTCACCCACAAATTTTACTGGGAATTTGGTTCTTCTCCTGTCTGGGGGTTTTCCTTGAGCTTAAAATCGCTCCCCCTCTACGTGGAATATTTGTAGTTCAGGAAACCAAATCAGGGTCGAGGTATACCCGCTTCCTAAAAATTATGAATTCAGTATTCCTAGCATCATATTTCAAAATTTCCTCATCTATCTCCTCATCAACATAACTGAACATTCCCCACAAAAATTCGAAAACTTATACTTTTCTCATTATAGTTTCCATACCTGCTAGCCACATCTTTGCATCTCTCCATGCATTATATTTCTCTTGGAATTTTTTAAGTATTACCCTATCATCTGTGGACGAATATGTTTCAACTAGGGTTGCAGAGGAGGATGCCCACATTTCAGCTATTCTTGTCATGCTGGAGACCCCTGTTTGAACTTCAACCATAGTTGTCGAGGTTCGAAGTGGAGATGAGGTGATGCATGCGTACTATATTTCAGGCTCACAAATTCTCCCCGCAAATTGATTTTCAGGCTCACAAATTCTGCCCACAAAGAGTTTTTTAGCAACAAATCAATGCTTTGCTTGGGTATGAACTTTGGAAATAAAAACATATAAAAAAGGCATTTGGAAATACAAACATATAAAGATCATCATGACATAAAATATATAAACATGTGCCTGTACTCTTCAACAATTAAATATCATTCATGAGCTTCTTCTTCATCCAACTCAACATTTGTATCAAGATCTGGTTCAGAATACATATTCATGAAAGGCTCATTCAAATCAATGGCATCTTCTCTAATATAGTCATATACATCATCAATGAGATCATAGTCTACTAGATTTGGATAATCAACCTCTTCAACTTCTTCATCAAACACATCAACTGCAGCCACCTGCTCCTGATCTGAATCATCACCATCATCTTCTTCTTCATGATTATCTTCATCATGTACATTATTATACATTACTGGTCTTCCTCTTGGATTGTATTTAACAACATATGACCAACCTGCTTTACCTGGTACCTCTGAGTAAAAGACTTGCTCACATTGACTTGGAAGAACATAAGGCTCTATACCTGGTTCAAATGCCATTTTATTAACCATGGTAAATATATTATCATGCTCAATAACAGTTCATTCAAGATCACGTTCATGCATCCGTAGCCTGTGCCACTTCACCTCAAACAAAACTATTTTAAAGGAATTAAAATCACACTCATTTATGTCCTCCAAATTCCCATAGTACCTATTCTCAGCTGATTCTGGATGTTTTTCACCTCTAGAGGAACCATTGGTGACCTTAAACATTGTAGTTATCCCACAATCTGAGGTTTTCATCTTATCATCCAACATTTTGATACGAAATTTACAACCATTACACCACATAGCCTTGTGATGTTTCAACTGCAACATTGAAAACAAGTAAAAAATACATTGTGAATTAATCAACATCATATATAACTTAGAAAATATATTTGAAAACTTAAACAAACCAAATACATTGAAAAAATGGGAATTAACTAGAAAAATGCAGGTAAACAATTTGCTTGCGCTTTTATCTTTTAAACCATAGGCTAAATCAACTTCCCTTTGTGACATAAGATCAGGAAATTGATGTAGATGATGATGAGTTGTTTTAATCATCTCACTGACCCCTTCCCATGATAACCTACCGAAGAATTCTTCACAATATTTTATCCAATGCTCCATCCAATCAAGGTTGTTTGCAATGTATAAATGTAAAGCATCCCACACTCAAGCAAATATATGAAAAAATAACAATTCACTATCATTAATTAGATATCATTACATGCATAGTTTAATATAGTTGAATATGCAGGATTAATAAAAAAATAACAAATTAGTATGATAAAATAAAATTGGAAGAACACATGATATATTAATTCCACAAAATCTAATAATTACCTTTCCCCAATAGGACCTCCCCTTCAAATTTATTGATGGATTTGAGATGCCAAATGCGAGGCACATTCATATTTTCTGCTAATTTAGGTAGATATTCACTAATATACACCATGCATTGATATACCATATATCCTCAACCATAGAACCCTCGGGACGTGCTCTTTGTCTAACAAGATCCTTCAACGACTTCAACTGCCTCTCCACCATCCACATCGACCTTGTGTGTACCAGTCCACATAATTCAATGTCCTCAACTTGGTGTATGAGGTAGTTTTCTTGTGCATTGAAAAATGCTAGAGGTATATACTAGTGCATTTCACACATTAGTCGGGGAATTTCTCTCTTCCAATACCTTATTTCTTCTTTATGGATTTCTTTTGAGGAAATCCACCTACAAATGATGAAATAAAATAATACCAAGCCATATATAAAATTTGTGGTAAAAACATAATATGTCAATGGGTGAATCCGCAGACCTGGGTAACACTTTTTGGCAAGCGCATTTCAGCAAAAACAGAAAAATGCACCTTGGTCGAGGGCTTGTTAAACCCTCGACCGAGGTCTTAATATCTCAACCGAGGTTTTATCAAGCCCTCAATCGAGGTTTTGTTCAGCCCTCAACCGAGGTATTTATTAACCCTCGGTTGAGGTATTAAAACCTCGACTGAGGGTTAATAAATACCTCGGTCGAGGTATTGCGATTAGTTAATAAATACCTCGGTCGAGGTATTGCGATTAATTGATTTAATAGATACCTCGACTGAGGGTTTGTTAAACCCTCGGTCGAGGGCTTTACAAACCCTCGGTTGAGGTTTCGTTAAGACCTCGACTGAGGTATTTAAATACCTCGGTCGAGGGCTTAAGAAAACAGACTTAGCCCTCATTCAAACAAATGAAAAATTTCCTGTGCCTTGCAGAGGTGTAAACCCTGCCATTCCTAGCACATAACTGAGCGAAGTTGACACCGATAAATTCACCAACGAATCCTCTATCCATTGAGGTATCATACACGCATTTTGGCATTCATATGAAATTTATTTTTTAATTACTTCTAAAACTTATACTTAGAAAACCACACTGCAACTTCGAAGCAGCTCAAAGAAAAATCCGTAGAGTTAAAAATACAAAGCCAAAAAATTCTTAAAAATGCACACATCACATATCGACGTGTCCTCTTCAAAAGGGTATCTTTGGTTTTTCAATTTTTGAAAAAATAAAAAAAATTGCTTTACGTGGAAAAATATGTGTTTGAAATGATGCTGAAATCGAATGTGGTCACTTTCGAAAAATAATAAATAATTGTATAATGCGAAAAAAATTAACAAAAAAATATGCACATCACACTGCATTTTATGTAGATCATGTTCATATATTTATTTTTTTTAAATTATTAATGCAAGATTGAATTACTCTATGTGGACATGAGCCACTTATTAGCTTCTTCAAATTTTTAAGGTCACACAGTTCATTAAATGCAAAAATTCACACATTAAATGACATCGGAATATTTTTAAAAAAATATCACTATGAAACCAACATAATATTCTACAATTTGTTTTTTTACTGCAAGTCAAAATTCACATGGCATTTATGCGTTTTGAGGGCTTCTATCTAGCACATGAGTAAAAAATTAGGTTTTCATTGCCAAATTTGGCCAAAAAGTGTTACACATCTTCATGGAATCACCCCAATAAGTTCCACTGCAAATCATGGACCAACTATGTTTTCCATATAAAACATTAATTGCTTGCCTCATGTATTTTCCAAGAACATAAATAATTTGTTTTATGTTGTTGTCAAAGTCGTCTGGTAGAGATAAAGGTAGAACATACTGTATCAAAAAACACATAATTATTATTTATTTCCAAATAAGAGAATAAAATGAATAAAATAGTGCATACCAATAAGGAAATATATTAAAAACTCACAATTACCTTAATGAATGTATGTCATTCATGTGTTTTAACCCCACCAAAATCACCCTTTTTCGTCAAGATATTCTTTATACTAGACGAAAACCCCATTGGAAACCTGATTTTTCTGATAACCTCTTTTACAATATTGCTCTGTTGCTCCTTCAAGCACCAAGGAAGACTAATATTCTATTGAAATCCATCACCATTAGAATTAATGATCACACTTTGCAATGTGTGATTAGCTTCTTGGATGTCGCTACAAATCTTTCCAATTCTTTCTTTGTCAGTCCTTCCATCTAATATTTGCCATAACAATTCTGTTATGTGCTTCCTGAGATGAATTGTATCAAACAAATAAACTATTTTTTAGGTGCTAGTATTATGGCAACCTACTCAATTGCATCGGGTAAATTTTCATTCCTCGTGGAATCCCATTTGTTCCTTAACGTCGTTCATGAAACATCAAAAATATCAAATTAACACTAATTAATAAATATAGGTACATATCGCGCTAAACATAATTCACTAAAAAAAACAAAGATTTATATAATATATGATACAAGTTGAATGTGATTTTCATTGATGTCAAAGGAGTTCAATGAATGACAAAAGGATAACCAAACACATGATGGCAGGGTAAACTCAATGAAAGACAAAGGAATGGAAAAGGAAGTAATGACATGGCAAGTAAGATGATGTGGCATGTATGGTGATGCTGGAAAGACACATAATGGTGTTTTGGTGCTATCAAGAAGTCAATGTTGTAATATGACATCATTCTGCAAAAAAATGGCAACTTTGTGCAACTTTGGAAATTGACCTAAGTATGAAAAAGTAGTCAAACTAGTATTTTTCCTACTTTTGGCAGATTGATATTTTGCAGATGTGACCATTGTAAGTCATCCTGAAAGTATGGATGGATAGCCATTTCAACAAAGAACAAATCCATGCCAATTGATGAATCTATTGACATACAGACAACATCTGGCAGGCATTTCAAAGTGGTCTTCCAAACTGCATATTAACACTTAGAAAAATCTCTTCAAACCCTAAGTCACCAAGGTGATTTTATTTTTTTCATCAAACTTGGAGAGTGAGACATCCAAAATGTGAGGAAAATCATATTGACTCAACCATTCCAATATTCTCTCCTACAACCTCATCATCTAACCTTGGCGGGCATTTTGCTGCGATAGTGCAAATGAAGATGGGAGCCACTTTTGGAAGATTGATATCTTCCTCCATAGAGTCTCTTTGGGAAATATGAAACCATGTTTGGATGCATCAAACAACATAAAATATCCTATCATTTTCCGATAATTTTTCTCATCATCTTATGAGAGGTGGCGTGCATTTCCTTGAGTCCACTTACGTAGATTTTACCAATAATTCCATACTTAGACAATTTGTCCAAAACCCAAAACCTGAACTAATGCTCCTAGATGATGTATAACACCTTACTGAGCACACCTATGTTGTTCTCACTCCCAGCCTCATCTTCATTTTCCCTAGGTGGGCAGTTTACTAAACTTTGGTGCAAGACATCCTGAAACCCTGTTTTGGCAGATCCATATCTTCTTCCTCAAGCATTATCAAACCAATGTGAGAACATGGTCAGGTAGAAAAAACATACACCTACAGGATGACTAGGTCGTGCAGTTATTTTCTTCAACCCACAAATTATGACAGGCATTTCCCTAGAGCAATTCTGACTAATTTGACCAAAAATCCTTCTTTTGGGAGACCTATATCTTCTTCTTCAAGGAGTTTTTCTGAGAACCAGGGCCATGGTAAGATAGATATTTAAACAAACTTATTAATTCTTGCACATGATCTAGGCTGATACCATATTAATTCTTGCACATGATCTAGGAACTAGGAATCAAAATCATCAAAGAATAATTAACAAATACTCATGAATTGGAAATAATCAGAACCATAAATTGTTTCATCTCTGTATATTTAATAAACAATAATGGGTTACAATTCCAATGCTGAGCAATGGCTTAAATCCATGAAGAATTCGAATACCTAAGGAGACAATTCAAATTCAATGAGTGAGTATAGATTAAATGACTCTCAACCATTCAATCTCACTCAGTTAACCACTTGACCAAAACCCTAATTGACTCACCAAACCCTAACTGAAGTTGGAGTGCAATAAATGACTGAATATCAACTGAAGGAGATCAAACACATGTCATAGCAATCCAACCATTAAGTGCCAGTGCTCCATGACTCCAATGAACCTCGATTAGGTTAACTGAAGCTGAACTGACCATCAGAAGTTGGTGGAGGCGCCTTGTTGAATCCAGATCATTAAATAATAATAAATCATCATTAAATCATCATAAAATAATATATTTAGTGACTGGAGGTACCTTAACTGACTGTAACTGACTGATTGAACTACCAGTTAGCAATTAGGTGCATTCATGTCACACAGATCACTCCCAGAGTGCTCCAATTAGCCTCCTTAACTGTAGGAGAAGGCTAAGTTAGCCTCCTTGACTGTAGGTAGGCGTGGATGTGACTGGGATGATGGTAATTAATGCTCCACTGATGTCAATTAAACTTAGGATAGTGGTTTAACTGGGCCAATTTGACCAAAAGAGTGTGTATGATGGTAAATGTCTCCAACACCCCCCCTTAAGCTATACTCAGGAAGAGTTAGAAAACATAGATGCATAAAATGCTAGGGCCCTGGCAACAAAGGCCATAGATCACCCTGTACAATAAAGTAACTGCTTAATATAACCAAGGAAACATGGAAAACCTCTTGGGAAAAATAACCCCCCTCAAACTAAGCAGTAAATCAAGAATTGGTTCTTCTATGCAGCAGCATCCTGAGACTGTGCATGTGAACCTATGAATCCAAATGAAATGAATATTTCTGGAGGAATCTTCCACTTTGGAAGAAAAACAATTCCCTCAACTGAATCAGAAATATAAACAGCTGCACGGTGAAAACTGGACCCATGTAGATCAACTGAAATCATCTTAAGAGAGAGCAAAGGTTCTTGAGGATTCGAACCATGTGTGGAACACTCAAGAAACTGATATGTTGCAGCCTTGAACAGAAAACCATGAGTGGTAAAATCAGCCCCAAATCTTAGGAGCAAGTGTCCATGCGGATGCAGAATGTCTTCCTCTTTACTAGTTCTGTGAGGAGATGAGCTTGTGACCAAAGGTAGAGAATCCCTGGGACTATGGAGAGAAAATGATTGAGCTCCATAATATGATATATATTCTAAAATATCTAATGAATCACAAAATTAAATATCAGCAACCTCATAAGTGGAAACTAACACCAAATCCCCATAAGCAAATTTGAAGAAGAATTGCGGTACTTGATTTTTCACACCGAAATTGGTGAGAGAAGCTACAAGCATCGCTGAAACCTCTTGGATTTTAAAATATAAACAAAATAATATCAGATAATAATGTAAATAAGATCTAAATAAGTTCACAACAGATCCAAAATTATGAAATCAAATCAAATCCCCAGCAGCAGTTTCGAAGGAGACTTGCGGTACTTGTTTCTTCACACCGTTGATGAGAACAGCTACAAGCAGTACTGAAGGTTTATGAACCTAAAATTTTGAACCAATAAATATCATATCAGATCAAAATAAGATCATATCAGATCCAATAAGTTTCATATCAGATCCAAAATTATGGTCAACCAAGACGATGGATGCACAATTGTCTTTTTCTTCAAAATTCTGAATTTTGGTGCATGCAATCCTGCAGGAATTTTCTGAAAGATCTAGATCATGGGGAGTGAATGGATCACTCTGGTAATTTTATATTTCTTCCAAAATATCCAAGGTATCACATATTTTCACACCAACAGCAACATTAGAGGAAGAAAATTCAAATTTCTCCTCACTTTCGGAAGCAATTACTGGTAAATTTTGCACAGAATTCAAAGGAAAATCACCATTGAATGTTTGCATGGAAGTGTAGCAGTGTTTTTCTTCAATATCAGAGATTCGAATGTCTTCTTCTATTTCAGAAATATGAGAATATGAGATATCAGAGATCTCATGAACTTCCGGAGCATCAGGATAAGGAGTTACTTCATGGAGACTTTCTTCAATTCGAATTGAATGTGTAGAAGATTCTGCTTCATCTTCATCTTGAACAACTTCATCAGAGAGAGTAGAGGCCGATACTTTTGAGTAAAGAACTCTTGTGGTTCTGGCTATGATATCCAAAGTACTATTATGATCCTCATTGTGCTTGCCAAAGGTTCTGTCCAATATTGTCTAGACTTCCTTTGGGTATTCAGCAGAACAATATAGGTAGTACAAGCTATCATCAAGGGACAGACCTATTGATCCAAAAGCTCTATCACAGTCATTTAGACATTCATTCTCATTCTCATAAGACTCTTTTCCAAGTCCAAGAGACACCTCATATAGACCTCGTCTCTTCAGAGATGAAATCATCTTCAACTTCCATTCCAAATAGCTTGTGAATGGGGTGAGAAGAGGGATTGATGAGTCCATTCGAAGTTGTATCTGTTAAGACCTGCAAGTCAAAACAAAAAGGGCACCGTAAGGTCGAACAGCATGCACATTCTAGGCTTTCATCACACCCATCATAGTCAATCAAACAAGCTTGATCAGCAAGTTCTTTACTTGGGATATTGAGTGGTAAGCCTTGGCTTCTGGTGTAGTGCTGGATTTTTGAGCTATTGCTCAAATTTCATGGAGAAATATGTCAAAAATCTTTTTCTTGAGAGATTGATCTTCGTCCCACCGCATGCTCTGATACCATATTAATTCTTGCACATGATCTAGGAACTAGGAATCAAAATCATCAAAGAATAATTAACAAATACTCATGAATTGGAAATAATCGGAACCAGAAATGGTTTCCTCTTTGTATATTTAATAAACAATAATGGGTTACAATTCCAATGCTGAGCAATGGCTTAACTCCATGAAGAATTCGAATACCTAAGGAGACAATTCAAATTCAATGAGTGATTCTAGCTTAATTGACTCTCAACCATTCAATCTCACTCAGTTAACCACTTGACCAAAACCCTATTTGACTCACAAAACCCTAACTGAAGTCGAAGTGCAATAAATTACTGAATCTCAACTGAAGGAGATCAAACATGTGTCATAGCAATCCAATCATTAAGTGTGAGTGCTCCATGAATCCAATGAACCCCGATGAGGTTAACTGAAGCTGAACTGGCCATTAGAAGTTGGTGGAGGCGCCTTATTGACTCCAGATCATTAAATAATAATAAATAATCATAAAATAATATATTTAATGACTGGAAGTGCCTTAACTGACTGTAACTGACTGGTTGAACTACCAGTTAGCAGTTAGGTGCATTCATGTCACATAGATCACTCCCGGAGTGCACCAGTTAGCCTCCTTGACTGTAGGAGAAGGCTAAGTTATCCTCCTTGACTGTAGGTAGGCGTGGGTGTGACTGGGATGATGGAAATTAATGCTCCACTGATGTCAATTAAACTTAGGATAGTGGTTTAACTAGGCCAATTTGACCAAAAGAGTGTGTATGATGGTAAATGTCTCCAACAAAACTATGGGATGGAATTTCATGGTGGGAATTTTATTATTCTTATGAATTATGGCATTCATTTTCATAAGGAAGTTTCTTTAGGGAAGTTTTTCAACACTTGGTCAAAATCCCCAAATTATCATGCCGTTACCAACTACTACCAGAATGTAACAATGAAATCATGAGACATTAGGACACCAACATGTTTTTTTCAACCTCATCACACATGTAATATCAACACTTATTTTGTCATTAATGACCTCCTTTGACATCAATGACAACCATACTCAATAGTGTCCAACAATACATAAATAATTTGGCATACCTTGACGATTTCTATTATATTCCAAATTCCATAGGTGAGGTGTCATTCTTTGTTTTTTTTTTCCATTATCTTATTTACCATTGAATTTTTCTTTGTCTGTAGTTCAATAACTATGGTTCATAGGTAGAAAGTGCCTCTACTCATCAAATAGTTCCTTTTCTAAACTCCTTGAACGACGAGATTTTATCCTGGGATCGTAAGCTCGACATGCAAATTTACCCTTTGTTTGAAGACCTACAAGATATATGAATTAGTGTAGCAAATTAGAATTACCATTTAAAATAATTCATGATATTTAGAATAGATATATAATATTAAAGAACAAAATAAAGTAACAATATACCACAAAAATGTGTTAACCCGGGGGCATCATGAATTGTCCATCCAAGTATTCTATGGAATTGAAATTGTCTTTTCCCTATTGGTCTAGATATGTTATACATAGTGACACCAGCCCATAACTTCAACAACTCATCGATAAGAGGCTCAATATATACAGTCATTTCTTTAACCTTGTACTTACCTAATTGGTCCAACATACATGATTAATTATATTTAGCGTTATATATAAAAGACATAATTATTATGCACAAAGCAAAGAAATGAAATATTTAGTGATCAGACTTTTAAGTAAAAAAATACAAATTAATTAAATACCTGGAACAATCATTGCCAACATTGCGTGGTCTCTCTTGACCGACATCCAAGGAGGAAGGTTATTGTTTATAAAAAAAACAGGCCATACTAATTAGGTAGAACAAATCTCTCCAAATGGATTGACACCATCATCTGCCAACGAAAGTTTAACATTACGAGCTTCTTCTTTGAAAATTGGCCACTTTTCTTTGATGCACCTAAATGCAGACCCATCTACAGGCATTCGAAGAACATCATCTTGACTTCTATTATTTGCATGGAAATCCATAAACTGTGCTATGCATTGACACCTGAACAACCGTTGGAGACATGGAATTATCAAAATATAACGAAGAACTTTGTGAGGCACCTTTTTTGACACTTTATCGGTTCTATACCTACTTGTTTCACATTGTGGGAATTCATTTTCTAATGCATATTGTCCATAGTATATGATATGATCATTAGGACATGCATCAATAGCTTGATACTCCATTCCAAATTCTTTCATAATCACATATATCTCTTGATATGTGCGTGGTAAAATATTTGACGTTGGTAATAGAAATTCACCTAACAATATACAAAATTCAAAAGAATAAGTCAATGTAAACAATATTAATCATCAATATCGCATCCATACTTTAAAAATTATTTAGCAATAGCAATATAGGAAAAAAGGAAACCCTTTATGTAGATGTGAACATGTAGACATAAATAATTAACAAATTACATACCTTAGTATCTATGTGAGACAGGTGTTTGATAAACCATTCAAAACCTTCAAGTTCACTAACAACAAAATAGTAAATAGAAGATTTGTTTTTGAGCCTTCATAAAGAGGATGACACGCCTTCTCGAGTAGAGGATCAACATGATGACTATCATCCTGGTTCTCCTCTTCCATTGGAACAAATGTGTCTTGGATCAATCTATGTATATCATGTTCTTGATTTGAATCACTAACATTATATCTATCCATATCGTCATTAAGAACTTGATCAACTTCAATATTGTGATCTAGATGCTTTTCACCCTGTAAATGAGTATTTCTGCTAGTACTTGGCAAATAACTCTCTGAAAGGAGACATTTTGGGGGCATTGTCTAGATATTTACAAACAACGTATTAAAATTAGTGTGTATAGAACATATAATAAAACGATAAGAAATTTTACTGAAATACATGACATGATGACTATTACAGAGAATACATTAAAAAATGAATAACTTCTTACCAAGGGACAATATGTATAACCCACTTCGGCATTCCCCTTATCCCTACAATATCTTTCAGCTGTCGTTCTTAAAATTCTTCTTCTTTGCAAGCCCCTGCAATTAGAGCAAGGGAAATAAAATTTTCCATCTCCCATCACCTCTAATGCCGCTCTAAACTGAGCAAGATTCTTTGCATTTTCATTCATAGTGAAAAATCCTTGTAGTGACAAGTAATTGTCTTACCTACACCATACCAAATAGTAACTTGTCAAATATATTAGATATAAGTATATTTCTAAATGCAGTATATTATATACCAATTTCTATAAATAAAAACATGAAGACTATGATGAATTGGATTTTCATTGATGACAACATGAATGACAATCATTTTGGAAAAATATGGTAATTTGGTGAAAAAATGGAAAATTACCAAGTGTTGGAAAACTTGCTCAGGTATCCTTGAGAAAATTCTCCCCACAAATTGTGTGTTGAAGAAACTTCCCACACCATATGGGGGTCTTGTAGATTGATATTTGTCCTACCTGACCATGTATTCATATTTCCTTGGAAGTATCTAAGGAATAAGTTATGAACCTGCAAAACAATGTTTTAGGCAGATTGGACCAGACTAAGAAAATTCTCATAGTGCTTGAAAAACTGGTTCATGTGGCCTTGGGAAAATGCTCATCGTACCTTAGAGGTATAGGATAAAAATTATCTAAATCTCTCATCCTACAGCTTGTTGAAGAGTATATCTCACCATGGTCTTAGTTATCAAAGAAGATGTTTTATGACAAAGATAATGGTCTTCCAAAAAAGAGTTTCAGCCTGTTTTGCACTATTCCAGTATTGGAAAAACTGCCTCAATGGCCTCAGGAAAATGCCCACCATATCTCATAGGAAAATGGCCTCAGAAAAATAATATTAAATTTTTAGTCTATAGCTTGTGGATGGGTGCATATAACCATGGTCTGAGTTATCCTGTGGAGTGTTTTATAACAAAGATATAAATCTGCCAAATGTAAGAAAAATATTATTTTGCATTTTAAAAACACAAGAAAATTGGTTAAGTGTTAGATTCAGGAAATTGAAAGGAATTTTGAAATGCCCGCAAGAAGGGGTTATTTTGATGATAAAATTCATCAGGTAGCATAGGAATGTCCCTTGGTGAACGGACTATCCATCCATAGCTTCAAGTTGTCTTATCATGGTCTCATATGCAAAATATCAATCTGAGAGGTCGGTTGGAAATGTCCTCCAAGGGCTGCCTTTGTGCAAGTAAATTTATCAAATGCCATGGATCCATTATTTGGTAAATTGTCCATCTACTCATGACTCTTTAGGTCTCCATAGATTGTTCACACGTGTGAAATAGGAATCTTCCAAAATGGGAAGAAATATGTTTTGATGTTCAAAAGAGGTTGAGAAGCTATTTTAAAATGCTTGCCAGAGGTTGTGTGTGTGTCAACAGATTTATCTTGTGATATGGTCTTTTTCATTGTTGAAATGGATATCTAGCCATGCTTGTAGGTTTCCTTATGGTGATCACATGATCTAAGTGTTAAATTATTAAGTTTGGAATCCTATATGCTGATGTGGACAGTACTGAAGACAAGATACTAATGGTGTATGGATAGAGTTGAGAAAGGGCTGCAGTATTTTGTATGTTGAATGACTTGATGAGTACAGAATAAAGACTTGTTTATTGGTATTTTTGATGTGTGTGCCTGTGACAAAATTTGGAAGATTGTGGTATATCAATTGTAATTTGTAATCTGAAATTTGTATAGGGAGGTTGGGTGGAGCTGGGGACAGACTTATTGGTCTTTTGACAAGTTGAAGCTTGATTGGATGTTGTAGCATCCCAGTCAGCTATAGCTGAATGAAAAATTCTGGTGGGTGGTACCATCTTATGGGTTGTATCCCATATTGGATATTGAAGTCTCCACTTATATAAAGATTATAAAACTTTATCTTCTGTCCCTTGTGCAATGTCTTGATAGTGATGTGTTTAATTGATGAATTACATGTGCCTAGTTGATATTTTTCTTTGATAAATATGTTGTTTAAGAAATCGTGAAATAATGATATAATATTGGTAGAAAATTTTGAAATTGAATTGAATCCTTTGCTCATTGATTCACCCCCCCCCGCCTCATAGTGAGCATTGTGTCTAATAGACTGAAGTTTTCATTGATGCCAACAAGTGTTCTACAGCCGCCTTTGATTTTCTCACAAGGAGAACTTGATATTTTGGGCATTGGAACACTAGGTGGCCCAACTGGTCCAAATGAAAGTTGTCCTTCTACTGTGGAAAGCGATTAACACTATGTCAACAAATAATAGCTTAGTGGAGCATCGGGTCTATAAATAAAAATGAATTGGATAGAATCATTGTTGACTAGACCCTCTTGTTGCAATTATTATGGTTTAAATAAAAGGAGGAAGTTGCAAGGTTGTTAAATTCATTTCTAAGGTACATGACCCGAAGAATACAACTGTTATTTTGATCCTCAATGTTAGTTTGTATCCCCAAAAAAAATATGCATGCTTACCTTTTATGAATTTACGGCCAGATAATTGTTGTAGAGTATGATAGATCTCTCTAGTTTTGGATATGGTTGATAAAGAACTGTAGGCTCAATCCATGCTCAATCAATCAAAACTATAGAAAATGTGCTGAAAATGCATCAGTTAGGCGGTACACCGAATAGCCGATTCCATGCACATTCTCACATTACGCTTTCAATTATAGAAGGATTGAGTTTTTATCCTGGAGAATCTAGAGACACTTTGTATGGTTGTCAGAGAGGGGCTAGGAGGAAACTGATGCAGCTTTTTTATCGTTTTTATAAATAAAAGACTTCTTTCAGACATGTACCCCTTCACCCAGACTCAACAGCTTTGTAACACAAAATAAAATTTGAAATCTAAGTAGAGTTGTGAAGCTTCAGAAAAAAGAGAAGCCTACTCTAACTCAACAAGGATAATTATTAAAGCTGTTACAACTTGACCCATGCATAGACAGCCAAGATCTATTAATGCCATTAATTACAACTTGACCCACACATAAACATCCTTTGAAAGATGGCTTGGTTTCACGGGTCTGCAAAGATAGCCATATATCGTTGATATTGAGACGAAAGTTTGTTGAAAATTAAAAACATTGATATTGCCATGGTTTTTCCACCATGATAAAAAAAATGAAGTATTAATCCACCAATGTTCAAAACATGGAAGTATTTCATGGGAAAGACCGCCCAAATGTATTAGTGTATATACTTGCAAAATCATTTGTGTCTCTCTTTAAGCCCCAGTACGTTGATGGCCTCTTAAACCCTAGCCATAGTAATATTTCCTTTACAATAGAAAAGGTGAGCTTGCAATCATGCAGGTGGGTAATGGACAGAAAGCAACAAGTTAGGAAGATCATGGCTACTAAAGAAGGCGTAAGCCTGGGGAAAACGCACGTATGAAGGAATTTTTGTAAGTTAGGACGATAGTTCCTTGTGTCAATCCAGGACATATTGTAACCATTTTGTATGGTTGAATACAACCTATAGCATATGAGCAGTATTGATTCGACCCTGCATGGTCCTGTAGAAGTTATAAATAGGAAGAACACGTTCTGTAAAAGGGTTGGTTTTTGTCATTTTTTTAATGGTTGGTTGGTTTTTCATTCTCCAAGTCACTCAGTTTTGTTAAGAAGGTTAGGATTACAGGGAAAGAAGACACAGAGAAGAGTCTGGTAGAAGTAGAAGGCTATTGAGACGTGGATCTTGCAGCTCTATGCGCAGAAAGTAGGTAGAAGAGTCGATCCAGGCTATGTGTGGAACAGTAGTAGTAGATAGAAGAATAAACAACAGAACATGAGAGAAATAAGATTGAGTCAGAAAGACATCTGATAAGATCAGTATGGATATCACATACCGCAAGGTGCTATATCCATTTCTCATGCCATATGAACAACACCTTGGTGGTTTTTCCCAGATGGGTTTCCACATTATTTCTTGTGTTGAATGATTGATTGATGATGAATGTTTATGTTAATGTCAAGTAATTGCTTACTATAAGTTGATGAGATACTGTTGAATGTATGGCACTATATTATTAACCAGTGAATGAATGATTGTTAAAGCATCGCTGGAGTGTGTGAAAGATTTTATAGTTAATTTCCTAAGTTAAAGCATAAGTCGCACACTGGTTGTCAGTGCAAAGAATTAATTGTGTCGCACCAGTTGCGCCAGTTGTTAAGATTAAGGGTAGGGTCATTTCACATGTGCTTTCATAAAGTTGTGCCCAGTAGAGCAGTAAGAGACCCCATCGTCCTGTTTCCTTCATCGAGTGCCTTGGCCACGCGCCAAGAAACTATAATCCCTCGCTAATTGTGGAAACATGGTTCTAGCAGTTACCCATTAGATATCTCGGGTAAGACTACATCTTCCTTGTAGGTGTTGTTGACTAATCTTGTTCTGTCAAGATGATGTCTTGTGGTTTATTGTTGGTATTGTGGTGTTGTGGAACTGCGGATCGAGACAAGAAGGAGAAAGACGCAAACAATTATAGACTAAGCATATGGGTCAAATCAAATATATATATACACATATTTGGAATATATATGTAAGAATATAACTTGGAACTTGAATTACTTATAGCCATCGAAAATTTCACGACCGAATTGATCAATTAGGAGAAGTTCAAATGTGTGATCTCTACCATGAGTCATATCCCGCAGAATACAAGTACATGATACAAATACATATCCAATGTGCTTTCGATATATAAGAGAGGGAACTAATCATAGGTTCTCAGCTAGGAATGACATGGATCAAGATTTCAACCTCATGTCCTTGAAGTTCTCACACAAGTTGAAGATATGGTGATAACTCGAACAAGTCCAATTTTCAGGTAATGCATTCAATAGGTGGAAAACACAAATATCAATGACACACCATCAGTTTTCTGCAAGAGGTTAAAGATGTTTCTAAGAAATTTCCATGACATATTAACAACTTGGACTTAATGGCCATTGTATGAAAAAAGGATTACTATAACACCCCATTTTTGACCCCATTTGCATTAAGTATACATGATACATATATTGTAAATAATCATGGTGCAGAGCTAAAGGAAAAGGACCCACCATCGATTTGGTTATGTTATGTTTCGGATAGAAATTATCACCGATGGTATATCAGGACATGTTGCATACATATTAAGTTGTGGCATCATGTAACTATACATCTTTAATTAAATAACCCCAACCAGCTATGTTTACTGCAACCAAATTGAGAAGGGGCATGATTCCTAAGGATAAGGAGGGGGAATGCTGAATCTTAAGCCATGTGGGGGGAAAGCCATGTGTCACCACTCTTTTGCTCACCTTCCTTTGTCTCATCCAACCACCACCTTAGTTATTTTGTTGTTAGTTGGGACAACTATTGGCTGGCAAGAAAACCACTACTACGCCCACACCTGCACTCTATCCATGACACGCCTTTTGGGTTGCAGATGGTCTATCCACTATGGGGATCGTGAGTCTATTCATTTTCCATCACGCTGACAAGAGTTAAAAGGGGGCTACAATTCATTGATTGGGGTTGGCTCATTCTCCTCTGCCTCATGGATTGTTGGCTTGCAGGTTGGTTCTTCCTTCTCTCACGAAGTTGTTAGTCGGCGGTGGTGTTCACCCTCATGTTCACGCAGAGAGTCTATGTCTTTTACACCATTGTCAGATTGTGTAACGTTCTATTTTTCCATCATTGAATCATAGCTGTTATTTTCATCTACAGTTCTATGGGTTGTGTCATTTTCCCTCACGTTTAGATTGGGAGCATGTTCCTTTCCCATTTCGGTCGGTGTAAGTTCTCCAGCGATTGCATTAAGGATTGTGTGCTGTGGATTCATGGATGTTCGTGGGCTGTTGTTTGCCATGATTGTTGGACTGTTTTTTTCCTGTGTGATGCTATAGGTTGTTGTGTAATTTTTTTGGCCATGATAGGGCCAAGAACGATTCAGGGAGTTGTTTTCCCCTGGTAAAGCTTGAAGAGTTGTTTTGCTGCATGCACACAGTGGCTTTGTCCTCGGACTGCATTGGAGTGGTGAATGAGGGCCTGATGTGCTTGATAAACCTGGTGGTTTGGGAACCACACAAATAGATCTAGTGGGATGGCTTTCTTCTCCACAACCCCTGAATAGCATTGGAAGGGAGATCAGGGTCTGGGGGACTGCGTTGCAGAGAAAGGATTGATTTCCTTGTGTTGGGTGTGTGTGGGTGTCCTAGAAGCCAGGATGGTTCTAGTGTAGGTGTCCTTAGTTCTTCAATGAGCTCACCATCTTAGCATTTAGCCTTTCCCAGCTCCTGGATGGCCTAATAAACCCAAATTTGTTGGCTTGGCTAATCTATTGTTCACCTGATAAACCCAACTGTGTTGGCTTAGTTGAACTATGTACCCTTGTGGTATTGTTATCCTTGTCTATGTGTAAGCCTGTTAGTTCCTTATTTCTTAGAGAATCATGCCCATCTCGGGGGTGGTAGCATTGCTAAGAGATTAAGGAGCACGTGGGCCTATGGTTGGGTGGAACGTTGCAGCGATGTAGCTGGTTGCAGGACGAGTCCCTATTAAGATAAGTATTCTTTCCTAACTTGTGTCTGCAATCATATTTACCATTGATGAATGATAATGTACATAATGAATGCTGAATTGTATATGAATGCATTTTTTTTTTCGGTATGTATATGAATGATTAATGCATCGTAGTATGTTTTATGTTTTAAGTAATCTTGTTACAGCATTATATGTATGTATCTTCATGTTCATGGGGTTAGATGCCCTGATGATTGATGTATGGTAGCATCCTATTTGCCGGTCGGAGGGTCGGGGATGTTACAGTGTGGTATCAGAGCTCTGGTTGTAGCATGGGCCTGAATGGGCCATGAAGATGCAGTGACAGAGTGTATGTTGCAGCATTTGGGCCTTAGAGGGCCATGAGAAACAGCCAATAGAGGTAGGTTTCCTAATTCCTAGAAGAAACCAGGATAAATGGGTGATGACAAGAAAATTCCCAAAAATTTTCTAAGTGCTTGGCTATTGGCACATCGGAAAACTTAGACAGATGGACCTCCGATGCAGACTCCAATAGTGGCAAAATTACTTAGACGGATCGACGATGATTAGTTGATCACATCACCGATGCTTAGTTGATTTTGTGTCCATCATTGCAGTTGTTTAGAGGAATAACCTTCTGTGGAAATTGAACCAGGTGATAGATTAATTTTACTCACAACAATTAACAATTGATCATGCAAAATCACTCACAAAAGAGACTGAAATTGGAGTTGAACACTAAACTGTATTAAATCAGTGTACAATAGCCAACCTTGTAACATAATAGGTTGCTGAATAAATAAAATACATCAGGGATTTGAATGCATGAGGAGAAATTTGAATCTAGCATAAAGTAGGCTTACCAAAAATAAGCAAATCCCCCATAGGTGTAAAAGGCTGATCCCAAATCTGTCGTGGATCTCACGAATTGGAAAAATGGATTAGGCAAGATAAAGAGTGGTGGAATGGTAGCTCATACATGCTTTTGCAAGGAGAAAAGAGTGGAGTATGAAGAGGACAAAAAACTAGTTCACCTCACCTAGTCTAGCTTTTCCATTTGCCTTAAAACACTGAAAAAGAAGGGAATAAAGCAGAAAAAGCAGAAGGGCACCTAGGAGGCCATGAATAAAGTAGATTTGATTCCTTGGGCTTTCCCATGCACTACATGAGTCAAATAAGGCAATTTTTACCACTATGGATAGGTCAAAGACAACTTGCACAAGGTAGGACACATGAACTAGGCTAATAAGACAAAAATAATTAAATTAATGTCTAAGTGGGTAAACTATGGGTTGATTATTCTAACACCCCCCTTAAGCCTGACTTATGAGTAATATATCAGAAAATTATAGGGCCTAGCAACAAGGCTTAGTCACCCTTTTACATACTGCATGTCCATTTAAACAAGGAAAGAGGCAAAACCAACTTGGGAAAATCCTCCCTTAAACATGGATTGTAAAACAAAATTTTGGAATCTTGTCTTCACTCATGCTTCACGGCATGATCAGCAATCCCCAGCAGTGATTTGATATTTCTGAAGGTCTTCTCACAAAATGCTTTGGTGAAGATATCAGCTACTTGTTCTGAAGATGAACAGAAG
>LPNX010342058.1:77382-89244 GCA_001517045.1 Pseudotsuga menziesii
CAGTGTCCTTGTTCCCTGAACAAAGTTAAGGATCCTTTTGGCTGCTTTACAATGGATCTCATGAGGCTGATCCATGTATCTAGAAGCAACACTTACTGCATAAGAAATATCAGGTCTAGTATGTGTCAGATACAATAAACATCCAATCAATTGCCTATACAGTGTATTGTTTACCATAGGTGAAGAATCAGCTTCTTCCAGCTTCACTCCTCAAAGGAAAGGAGTTTTGCTTGCTTTACAATCCTTCATTCTGAATTTTTTCAGCAATTCCAAGGCATATTTGGACTGGTGCACCTTGATTCCAGCTTTGTTTTGAGCAATCTCAAGCCCCAAAAATTGACTTAAGAGCCCCAAATCTGTCATGGAGAAGGCTTGGTTCATAGCACCCTTTAAGGAAGCAATCTCAGCCTTTGAGCTTCCTGTAATGAGGAGGTCATCAACATATAAAACAATGATAATTAATGAACCATTAACTAACTTCAAATATACATTTGGATCTGATTTGCACCAAAAAAAATTCAGTGATAGCAAGAAGCTATCGATCTTGGCATACCAAGCCCTGGGGGCTTGCTTTAGCCCATACAATGAATTTTTCAACCTTCGCACAAGAGAAGGGTTAGTAGAAAAACCTTGAGTCTGCTGCATAGATATAAACTCAGTGAGATCTCCATTTAGTAAGGCACATTTTACATCCATGTGATGTACCTCCCATTGCCTTGATGCTGTAATGGCTAGAGCTAGCCTGATGGAATCCATCTTTGCCACTGGGGCAAAGGTCTCATTGTAATCTATGCCATGAACCTATGAGTAGCCCTTGGCTACCAATATAGCCTTGTACTTCAGTGGTGAACCATCAGCAGCAAATTTGGTCTTATAGACCCACTTACATTGGACTAACTTTCTCCCTGGAGGAAGATCCACTAGCTCCCATGTGTTGCTCTTGTAGAGTGAGCTGAACTCCTCCTTCATGGTTGTTTTCCATATTGTATCTCCTACTGCTTCTTCATATGTTTGAGGATCAGAATCCACCATCAAATATCATTTTTCAGAAAACATAGGATCCTTCATGCACAGACCACTCTCAAACTTAGATCTAGTCCTCCTTGGGTCATTGGGATCCCCAGCTAGCTCTCCTGCTGCATGTAGTGTCTTGGCTGCCCATTTTGGCCTTGTAGGGCTGTTAGGGTCTGTAATAAAATCATATCCATTAGAAAAATTAGAATCAGCATGTTCAACAAACTCTTTACTTACTTCCCGAGGTTCAGGTGGAGAAGAGGCTTCTCCAACTTCCACTGCTGCAAGGGGTTCTTCTTCAAACTGAACACACATTTCAATGAAGGCTTTGTTTGTACTCAAATTTATCAGCTTGTATCCTTTTGAATCTTTAGATTATCCAACAAAAATACACTCTTGGATTTGGGGATGCAAATCCTTCCTCTTCTCTGTTGGAATTCTAGCCCAAGCCTTTGAGCCAAAAATCCTGAAATGGGTCACATCTGGCTTGTGCCCACTCCATGCTTCGAAGGGAGTCATACCATCAAGCTGTTTATGAGGCACCCTATTCTGAATATAGGCTACACATTTGATAGCTTCGGCCCAGTACTTTAGTGGCAAAGTTTTTCCCTCCATCATGCATGTTGCCATCTCCTTCAGTGATCTGTTCTTCCTCTCAGCAACACCATTTTGCTGTGGTGTGTAAGGGATAGAATACTGCATCTGAATACCTGCATCTACACAATAATTAATAAACTCATACTTTACATACTCACCACCATTGTCAGATCTGAGGACCTTGAGTTTCCTCCCATACTGGTTTTCAACCAAAGCCTTAAAGACTTTGAAGAGGAAAAAAACTTCAAACTCGTGTTTCAGGAAGTAAACCCAGCAATACCTGGAAACGTCATCAATAAAATTCAACGTATATTTGGCTTGACTCATGGAAATATGAGGGAATGGCCCAACAACATCACTGTGAATCAGCTCGAGGGGTGCAGAGGTTCTCTCATGACTATCTCTCTCAAATTTGTGCTCTGGTTTTTTTCCTAGGATACAACCTTGGCAAACTCCTTTGGAGAATTTTATTTTGGGAAACCCTATGACCATCTCTTTTTCACTAAGATCAAAAATATATTTGTAGTTTAGGTGGTCAAATATTTCATGGCAAAGCTTGCTTGCTTCATTAGCATGAATCAGAAGAGCAGAGGGGTTTGAGTAGGGTAGGAAGTGTGAGAACATGTATACCTTTTGAGCATGATTTGCAACTCCTTTTGCAATGACTCTACCACTTGAGATCTCTGTGATCTCAACTTCATCAGGGGAGAATATGAATTTCTTAGGAGACCCAGTGTGGGTCATCTTGTACACTGAAAAGAGGTTGGAGGCAAGACCAGGCACATACAAGACATTGCTGAACTGACCATGATCAAGATCAATCCTCCCTTTGCCCAAACTTTCAGTGAGAGAGTCATCTCCCAGTACTATAGGTGGTCCTTTCGACATGTCAAGTGAGGAGAAAGCCTCCTTGGTCGAAACCATGTGTCTTGAAGCTCCAGAATCAATGATAAAATTGGGTGAGCTTGATGTGCCAGCAACTAGAGCATGAACTCTCTCTCTGTCTTTTGAACTTGATCCTCCTTCTCTCTTCTTTGAGCTGTCTGGAAGGGAGATGCCATTCTTCTCCAGGATTTGGGTCAGCATGTCTATTTTCTTTTTCATACAAGAGCTTTCAGTATGATTTCCCTTATTGCAGTATGAGAACTTGCTCATTTCTCGTTTGTTTTTCTTCTTCTGGTAGTTCTTCTTGGAACCTTGTGGCTCCACTGGAGACTGTTTCTTGTCTCTCTTTTGCTCAGGTGGATTTTTAGCTTTCTTTTTGCTTTTTGAATCCACCTTCGAATCTCCAGCAATCAAAGCTTGATATTTGGATGGTTTGATGGTGCCCATCATCACCAGCTTATCTTGTTCTTGTGTGAGAGATTCCATGAAATCTGCAAGGCTAGGCATCTTCTAGGTTCAAGATGTTAGTTTTGTGGCATAGAAGGTCGAAACAAACACTGAATAGTCAGGGCCTAGCTTTGAGAGGATGGCCAAGATGAGCTGATCATCTTTCTTTTCGATCCCACACTATTTCAGCTGCAAAACTAGTGCTTTGAACTTGGAGAAATATAGCTGCAGGGATTCAAATCTTGTTGGACTCAGAGAAATCAGCTCATTTTCGATTTGATGTCCCCTCATCTCATCTGTCTTTCCAAAAAGATCAGCAAGCTTCTCCCATACTTAAATCGGTGATTTCAATCCATCAAGATGGAAAAGGAGGTCTCTGGAAATACTCAGACACATGAGACCATAGGCCTCATCCCTCCTGTTGTGCCATTTAATCTTCTCTGCAGCTGCATTGGGCTATGCTTCTATTGCCATAGTCACCTTGTAGAGGCCTTTCACTCTTAACAGTATCTCCATCTCTACTTTCCATTCAAAGAAATTGAAGGGAGTCAAGATAGTTTTCTGTGATTGATCCATAGCTTAGAAAATCTGTCCCGGCTGTCAGTAGAAGGATCCCAGTCACTGATGTCAAACCTGCAAAACAATTTTTGAAGGAGAGAAACAATCTACAATGGCTCTGATACCATGTGGAAATTGAACCAGATGATGCAAAATCACTTACAAAAGAGACTGAAATGGTGAAAGGATAGTTGCTCCGACGACCGATATGGTGAAAGACAAAGTAAGAAGAAAGTTCAAAAAAAATTCTAAGGCACGAGATCATCGACCATTGGGAGATGTTAGTGGATTGGATCATCGATCGAAAAAGTTTCAATGAAGGTGAACCGCAGTTGCAGCTTCCTAGTCAACTATCCATCCTATGTCGCAATGAACAACTACTCCAACAACCGACAAGTGCCTCGTGGAGACCATAATGACTCTGCCGCCTGCCATTGCAGCCACATAAAGAACTAATCACCCGACGTGAATTGCATCTGAGCATCGATGTCGCTAGAGACTAGTCACTCTTACCATCGACAAAGTCATGAGCTGTGAAAGACATAGAAAGATCATGGGCCGACATTTCGAAAGTCGAAAGGAATAACCGACCAATGCGTAGGGCACCCGGCTGCCGACGCAGCAGTTAGTCTATGTTATAGTCTATGAAGTTCGGAGCAATAGATGATTATGGACCTGATATGGCAGACGAAATTAGACCAATGGATCGCCGATGAAACTTGGAATAGTAGACCACTGGAAGCTCGATACGACAGAGATAATTAGATGTTTTGGCTATCGAAATGTCAAAAGGTTAGTAAGGAGAAGACCCGATGAGCAGTCATTGACACCGCTGATGCAGATCAAAAGTTTAGACAATTTTCCCGTCAAAACGCTGGAGAGTTACCAGGGAAGAGACCCAATTAGAGGAAAATTTGGAATATTTTGTTTGAGTATAAAGTCATCAGAAAATTATTAAGGATCAGGCTACCGATAGGAAGGAATCAAAGGATTGTAAATCCGCCATTGCAGCAGTCCAAAGCACTATCCACCCGATGGATAGTAGGTTCGATAGCCAATAGATGTCCGTGGAGACCATAGTGAGATCACTTTCCGCTGTTACGGCTACCCAAGGGACTACACACCTGACGAATAACGTGTCCGACCGCCGATACCACAGAAAACCATAGCTGATGAAACTACCAATGGATAGACCTTGGCATCATCGTTACAGTTCAGAGGATTAGATCACTATGGGCCGACACACCGGAAAGAAATAAGCAAACAGACTGTCGATGAGCTAGATGTTTTGACCAACGAAGTGTCGGAAAGATGGTTGGGAGGAGGTCCGAATTGGCCAAAGGAGATTTGGGTTCTCAAGAGAACTTCTTAGCAATTTTTCAAGCAATTTTCAACTATATTTTAGTAGTCTTGCAGCAGATTATCAGTGGTCATAGGGATGAAAAGGGAGAGAGGAAATTTTGTGTTTTGAGCAAAAAGAATAAAAATAAATAAAAAAATTGTTGTTTTATGAATTTCCAAAAGAGGAAGGTAAGTAGTTTTGAATTATATTAATGGTATGTATCTAACAGTTTGCTACTAACATGTTTGCAGAATTATAGAAATCTTCAAGAGTAGTACTCCAGAAATAACAGTGTGGTAAAGCAAGAGGTAATTCAGTCATGAGAACCCATGATGGATATGATGCTCAGGATTCTTATGAGCGTGCAGGAGATGCCATGGGAGAAAATGTTCGTAATGGAAATGATGACATAGAGTCTAATGGAAGGAGATTCGAGGAGACATCGTCCGAGGTTGCAGCCACCATGAGAAGCTTGATTAAAGCCCTGGAAGAGAAGCATCAATTGAATGTTGTGATGTTGCAGAGTTTGACATACTTGCAGAGAAAGATAGATTCTGGATGAGGTACATAAAGACCAGAAGGCAATAAGAGCAGCACTAGGAGGAGGAGAAAGATTTCTAGTGGATCATCTGACTTTGAAGAATCTAGTGGAGATATAAGTTCATCTTCTTGTAAAAGGAAAAGAAGAAGACACCATAGGGATCGCTCTCGGGATGAATTTAAGAAAGCTAAGCCTCCTACATTTGATGGTGAGATAAAGACTGGACAAGAGGCTAAAGCTTGGGTTCTTGGGATAAAGAAGTACGTTGAAGTGTGGGATTATTCAGGAAACATAAAGACAAGAGTTTCCATATTCAATCTAAATGGAAGAGCATCCATTTGGTGGTAACACTTCAAGCAAGTAAAGAATATCAGTGAAAAGAGAATGAAGTGGAAACAGTTCAAGAAGTATTTCAGGTAGAAATACCTCTCTGACAAGTATTATGATGACAAGATCAAGGAGTTCCATGAGCTGATATTGGGACAACAAACCATGGATGAATATGCAAACAAGTTCTTGGAATTTTTGAGGTACGTTCGGTACATCAGAGATGAAAAAGTGAAGTTCCAGCGGTTTCTAAGTGGGTTTCCTTAGTCTTACAAAGATAGAATTGAGTTTTATGAACCTAGGACTCTTGAAGAAGCAATAAGGAAGGCTAAGTATTGCTATGAACAAATCAAATCTAAACATGATTACCATAAGGCATGGAAGGACAAGAAGGACGAGAAATTTGACCAAAGAAGGAAAGGTTTCCAACTTTCTAGATTCAGGAATCAGCAGAAGCAGCCATCCCAAGCTGCGAGTAATCCAGTTGGAGTGACAGGTGGAAAGCCTAAAGAGACACCACAGAAGAAAGGTCCACTCAAATGTTGGAAATGTGAAGGACCCCAATTGCACAGATATTGTCCACTCGAGAATGGAAGTGCAAGGCCATCTTATAACATTCAAGAAGTAGAAATAGTGGGTCAGGTAGCAAGAGCAATCCCTAGAATTATGTAGGACTGGAGGACTGCTAGGAAGATCACCAGTCAATGGTGGTTGAAGTTGCAGGTAAGATTATTGAACAATTTGTTTCTATTTTGATTGACCCTGGTTCTACTCACAATTACATTACTCCTAGAGTAGTGGATATTTGTGCTTTTAAGAAGGTAAATCATAGGAAATCTTGGTTAGTTCAGCTAGCCACTGGAACTAAGAGAAAAGTCAATGAAGTAGTGGGAAAATGCCCATTGGCTATGAATGGATTGATCACTTGTGTAGATTTGAATGTTATACCGCTTGGTTCCTATGATATTATCATTGGAATGGACTAGTTAGAATCTTACAAAGTAAAGCTTAACTATTACAACAAGACTTTTGAATGCACAGATGAAGAAGGAAACCCAGTAGTTGTGAAGGGTATTCCAAAGGTAATTTCAGTAAGACAGTTTTCAGCAATGCAGTTGAAGAAGTTCTGTAGGAAAGTTTTCCAATTGTATGCATCTCATATTCTGGAACCAACAAGAGATGAAAATCCTAGGTTGGAGGACTATTAGGTGTTACAAGAATTCAAGGATGTGTTTCTTGATGAGATTCTAGGGCTTCCTCCAAAGAGGGACATTGATTTCACCATTGAACTTGTGCCAGGAGCAGCACCAGTGTCTAAGACACCCTACAAGATGAGTACACTCGAGATGTTAGAGTTGAAGATGCAACTGCAAGAGTTGTTGGAAAATAACTATATCTGGCTAAGTGTGTCTCCTTGGGGAGCACTGGTTCTGTTTGTAAAGAAGAAAGATAGGACACTCAAGTTATGTATTGATTACAGACAGTTGAACAAAGTTACTATGAAGAATAAATATCCTTTGCCTAGAATTGATGACCTCTTTGATCAAATGAGAGGAGCAATGTTGCCAATTGTATCCAGAGCAAGGTTGCCAATTGTATGCAACTCATATTCTGGAACCAATAGGAGATGAAACTCCTAGGTTGGAGGACTATCAAGTGTTACAGGAATTCAAGGATGTGTTTCCTGATGAGATTCCAAGGCTTCCTCCAAAGAGGGACATTGATTTCACCATTGAACTTGTGCCAGGAGCAGCACCAGTGTCTAAGACACCCTACAAGCTGAGTACACCAGAGATGCTAGAGTTGAAGATGCAACTGCAAGAGTTGTTGGAAAATAACTATATCCGGCCGAGTGTGTCTCCTTGGGGAGCATCGGTTCTGTTTGTAAAGAAGAAAGATGGTACACTCAGGTTATGTATTGATTACAGACAATTGAACAAAGTTACTGTGAAGAATAAATACCATTTGCCTAGGATTGATGACCTCTTTGATCAAATAAGAGGAGCAAAGGTATTTTCCAAGATTGACTCGAGATTTGGTTACCATCACGTGAGAATCAAGGATGAAGACATTGATAAGACAACCTTCAGGTTAAGGTATGGACATTATGAGTTTGTAGTGGTACCATTTGGTCTCACAAATGCACCAGCTACATTTATGTGCCTTATGAAGAGTGTCTTCAGCTAGTATTTGGACAAGTTTGTTCTTGTTTTCCTTGACGACATTCTTGTTTATTCCAATAATGAGGAGGAACATGAAGAGCATTTGAGATTGACATTGCAATTGCTCAGGGAACATCATCTGTATGCAAAACTGAGCAAGTGTGACTTCTATAGAGATAGAATTCAGTATTTGGGTCACATTATCTCAGAAGAGGGTATATCAGTGGACCCTAAGAAGATTGAAGCCATTATGAATTGGCCTACTCTAAGAAATGTAATGGATGTAAGATATTTTATGGGAATTGGAGGATACTACAGGAGATTCATTGAGGGATTCCCCAAGGTTGCACATGCCATCACTTCTTTGCAAAAGAAGGGCAACAGATTGTTAATCATGTTGTCGGAGATGAATTATATGAGCAGGTAAAAGACAAATTGTAGCAACAAGGTATTGAGAAGAGGTATGAGGGATATAAATTGGAAGAAGATGGAATTCTTATTTATAAAGTCAGAATTTATATTCCAGATGTAGTAGATTTGAGGAGAGTTGTTATGGATGAAATCCATCAAACTCCGTATTCTGGTCACCCAAGGTACCAGAAGACAATTGCTACAGCTAGAAAGAAGTACTTTTGGCCAGGAATAAAAAAGGACATGGTTGAATACATTTCAAGGTGCATGAAATGTCAACAGGTAAAGGTTGAGCATCAACATCCAGCAGGCTTGTTGTATCCTTTGCCAGTTCCAGAATGGAAATGGGAAATTATTTCCATGGATTTAATTACGGGATTGCCGATGACTTGGAGACAACATGATTCCATCATGGTTGTGGTAGACAAGTTGAAAAAAGCAGCACATTTTATACCGGTAAAGTCTACGCACAAGACTGATGACATTGCAAACATATTCATGAAGGAGATTTTCAAATTGCATGGATTGCCAAAAGCAATAGTCTCTGACAGATATTTCAAGTTCACTTCCAATTTTTGGAAGGGATTGTTTGTGGACTTGGGTGCAAAACTAAACTTCAACACTACATACCATCCTTAGACAGATGGGCAGACAGAGAGAGTTAATCAGGTGCTTGAAGATATGCTTCGCATGTATGTGATGGACAAACCAACCAAGTGGGAAGATTACTTACACTTGGTAGAGTTTGCTTATAACAATGGACAGCAGGTATCCTTGGGGATGAGTCCATATGAAGATTTATATGGAAGAAGGTGTAGGACACCAGTGACTTGGGATAACCCAGTGAATAGGGTTGTGCTTGGACCAGAATTGCTTAAGGAAATGGAGCAAGAGGTTGTAAAGATCAGACAAAATATGAAAGTAGCACAGCATAGGAAGAAAAGCTATGCGGATAAGCATAGGATGAATAGAGAGTTCAATGTTGGGGATCATGTTTACCTCAGAGTAAAAGCAAAGAAGAGTTCCTTGAAGCTTGGAAGTTGTTCCAAGCTGTCACCTAGATATTGTGGGCCATTTGAAGTGCTTGAAAGAATAGGGCCTGTTGCATATAGAATTGCATTTTCTACTAGTACTAGAGCTCATAATGTTTTTCATGTTTCTTTTCTTAAGAAATATGTACATGATCCTAACCATGTGATAAATTGGGATGTGATTCAGGTGGAACCTGAGGGAGAGTTCCAAATCGAGCCAATGCGCATCCTTGATAGGAAGGTCACAATGCTCCAGAACCGAGCCATAGGGCACTTAAAGGTGTAATGGGAGCACTACAGACTTGAAGAGGCTACGTGGGAGCTGGAGGATGCCATGTGATTGGCACATCCATTTTTTTTTAATTCTTATGGAACACTAAGGTGGTACCAGTGTAGCATTTTGTTCAAATTTTGTAAAGCACTGAGGACAGTGCTATTGAAGGGGGAGGGGATTGTAACACCCCATTTTTGACCCCGTTTGCAAAAAATATACATGATACATATATTGTAAATAATCATGGTGCGTAGTTAAAGGCAAAGGCCCCACCATCGATTTGGTTATGTTATGTTTCGAATAGAAATAGTCACCGATGGTATATCAGGACATGCGGCATACATATTAAGTTGTGGCATCATGTAACTATACATCTTTAATTAAATAATCCCAACCAGCTATGTTCACTGCAACCAAATTGAGAAGGGGCATCATTCCTAAGGATAAGGAGGGGGAATGCTAAACCTTGAGCCATGGGGGGGGGAAGCCATGTGTCACCACTCTTTTGCTCACCTTCCTTTATCTCATCCAACCACCACCTTAGTTATTCTGTTGTTAGTTGGGGCAGCTATTGGCTGGCAGGAAAACCACTACTACGCCCACACTTGCACTCTCTCCACGATGCGCCTTTTGGGTTGCGGATGGTCTGTCCACTATCAGGATCGTGATTCTGTTCATTCTCCCTTGTGCTAAGTGGAGTTAAAAGGGGGCCGCAATTCATTGATTGGGGTTGGTTTGTTCTCCTCTGCCTCATGAATTGCTAGCTTGCGGGTTGGTTCTTCCTTCTCTCACGAAGTTGTTAGTCTACGGTGGTGTTCATCCTCATGTTCATGCACAGAGTCTGTGTCTTTTCCACCAATGTCAGACTGTGTAACGCTCTGTTTTTCCATCGTTGAATCGTGGCTGTGATTTTCATCTACAGTTTTATGGGTTGCATCGTTTTCCCTCACGTTTAGATTGGGAGCCCGTTCCTTTCCCATTTCGGTTGGCGTAAGTTCTCCAACGATTACATTAGGGATTGTGTGTTGTGGGTTCATGGATGTTCATCGGATATTGTTTGCCATTATTGTTGGACTGTGTTTTTCCCATGTGATGCTATAGGTTGCAGTGGAATCATTTTGGCCATGATAGGGACAAAAATTATTCAGGGAGTTATTTTCCACTATTAAAGCTTGAATAGCTATTTTGCTGCATGCACACAGTGGCTTTGTCCTCGGACTGCATTGGAGTGGTTAATGAGGGCCTGATGTGCTTGATAAACCTGGTGGTTTGGGAACCACACAAACAGAGCTAATGGATTGGATTTCTTCTCCACAACCCCTGAATAGCACTGGAAGGGAGATTAGGGTCTAAGGGACTACGTTGCAGAGAAAGGACCGATTTCCTTATGCTTGGTGTGTGTGGGTGTCCTAGAATCCAGGATGGTTTTGGTGTAGGTGTCCTTAGCTCTTCAATGAGCTCACCAGCTTAGCATTTAGGCTTTCCTAGCTCTTGGATGGCCTAATAAACCCAACTTTGTTGGCTTGGCTGATCTGTTGTTCGCCTGATTAACCCAATTGTGTTGGCTTGGCTAAACTGTGTACCCTTGTGGTGTTGTTATCCTTGGCTATGTGTAAGCCTATTAGTTACTTATTCCTTGGGGAATCATGCTTGGCTCGGGGGTGGCAGCGTTGCTGAGAGATTAAGGAGCACACAGGCCTATGGTTGGGTGGAACGTTGCAGATACGTAGCTGGTTGTGGGACAAGTCCTTATTAAGATAAATATTCTTTCCTGACTTGTGTCTACAATCGTATTTACCATTGATGAATGATAATGTACATAATGAATGTTGAATTGTATATGAATGCATGTTGTTTTGCTTTTGCTATGTATATGAATGATTAATGCATCGTAGTCACTGTTTTATGTTTTAAGTAATATTGTTACAGCATTATATGTATGTATCTTCATGTCCATGGGGCTAGATGCCTGGATGATTGATGTATGGTAGCGTCCTCTTCACCAGTCAGAGGGTCGGGGATGTTACAATGACAAGGATCCAATTACAATTTTACTATTAGGAAACAAAGAGTTATGGATGCATTATTATATAAGATTTAGAATGTTCCATATTATCGAGATGTTCAAGTTATTATAACGTAGTATAAGAGTTACCTGAAAATGCAAAATATATCTCACATATGCTTAATTATGGACTAAGCATATGGATCAAATCAAATATATATATACACATTTTTGAGAGATATTAGTAACAAGAAAGCATGGAACTTGA
>LPNX010342061.1:2420-14843 GCA_001517045.1 Pseudotsuga menziesii
TTGCAAATGAACTTATGGTCTCCCAACTTTTGGAACGTCTTCATATTGGGAGACTTGAACTATTTTATCTCATGTTGCATCCTCATGTTAGTAAAGACTTGTGTATTGTTATGGTTTTGTAATTTGATTATTGCCTTAAGGGGAGGCTGTGCCCACTCTGGGAGCTTATCCAGAGATGTTTTATTGTATGGGCCTCACGACGAGGTTTCCTCTTTCTTTGTAAAAGAAGCTGATGGCACCTCAATTATGATGGATATTGTAAACCCTGAGCGGTGATTTTTGATTAATAAAGAAGAAGAACTAACCTTTGGTGGACGTAGCCTCGTGGACGAGGTGAACCACGTATATCGGTGCCTGGATGTGTAGTACTTGTACTCTGTCCTTTGTTGTATGTTGTTTATCTTTATGTCCTTGGATGCTCTTGATCTATCTCCTTATCTGTCATGATGTATATAATGGAATGACCTTTCTATGAATGTTTTAATTGCAAGGAAGGATATGGTTAAGAGTAGATACTGCGTCGTACTGAGAAAAGGGTAGTAAGTTCTAACCACATAAATTGTAGCAGGAGCAAATGGTCGTTTTCTTTTAAATAGTAATGACTAATGCTGATATATAAATAGATAACCAGAATTCTTTCAGATAATGCTGTTGGCTTACGTTTAATCGCACGGGACACGCTTCCCTATGATGCACATGTTTTTGACACAATGATTTAAGATTTCTTGTAAGTTGTTGCTAACATGATGAACCTCTTTGTGGTAATAAAGATGAATAAAAAAAAAAAATTATCATTTACCCCTTTTTTGCACTCATTCGCATCAAGGACCTACAGGGACATTACATTGAACATATATACAGAAATGTCATGAAGTCACCCACCATGGAAGATATAGAGAGAATCACTTTAGTTCTAAAAAACCATGGAAGAGCTAAAGGAAAAAACATGTTTGATTGATTTCAGAACTTTAACGCGCGGGAGATAGCGCTTCGTAAATGGGCATCAAAATCATCACACTCAGTGACTGGACTGAAAATGAGTGTCATTTTAATTCCAGTCACTGTGTGTTATGATTTTGATGCCCGCTTGTGAATCGCTCTCTCAGGCATGTTAAAGTTATGAAACCAATAAAACACGTTTTTTCCTTCAAATCTTCCATGGCTTTTTTAGAACTAAAGTGATTCTCTCTATATATCTTCCACAGTGGACAACTTCATGACATTTCTGTATATATGTTTAAGTATTTCTTTCTACTGTAAAGTTGGTTTCCATCTTGGAGTAGACGAAATACCTTGAGTAATAATGTTTTCTACAATCAAACATTAAAAAGCAGGGTAAATCAATATTAATGCAGCACTCAAATTTGTGTTTCCAATAAAAACACAACGTATTTAGATTGTCAATAAAATAAATTGAACAATTACAACAGTACCTACAATACCTTTACCGGCCATGTCTTATTTCTTTTGGTCCGCTTTTAGTTAGATCGCTAGATCTGACAATCACCAACATTACAACAGAAAGAAATACTTGAACATATATATACAAGAATGTCATGAAGTCGCCCAGCGTGGAAGATATAGAGAGAATCACTTTAGTTCTAAAAAACCATGGAAGTGTTGAAGGAAAAGACGTGTTTTATTGGTTTCAGTACTTTAACGCGCAGAAGAGAGCACTTCATAAACGGGCATCAGAATCATCACACTCAATGACTGGACTGAAAATGAGAGTCATTTTCAGCCCAGTCACAAAGTGTGATGATTCTGATGCCACCTTACGAAGCACTCTCTCGGGCACGTTAAAGTTA
Source organism: Pseudotsuga menziesii (assembly GCA_001517045.1). NCBI lineage: Eukaryota > Viridiplantae > Streptophyta > Pinopsida > Pinales > Pinaceae > Pseudotsuga > Pseudotsuga menziesii. The sequence goes on from LPNX010342061.1 coordinate 4,229, forward strand.
TGAAACCAATAAAACACGTTTTTTACTTTAACTCTTGCATCGTTTTTTATAACTGAAGTGATTCTCTCTATATATCTTCCACGGTGGATGACTTCATGACATTTCTGTATATACCTTGAAGTATTTATTTCTTCTGTAATGTTGGTTTCCATCATAGAGTAGACGGGATACCTTCAGTAGTACTATTTTCTGCAATCAAACATTAAAAATGAGGGTAATCAATATTAATGCAGTACTCATATTTTTTTCCAATAAAAACACAACATATTTAGATTGTGAATCAAAATAAATTGAACAATTACAACAGTACCTACAATACCGTTACTGACAATGGATTATTTCTTTTGGTCCCCTTTTAGTTAGATCGCTAGATCTGACAATCACCAACATTACAGCAGAAATAAATACTTGAACATATATACAGAAATGTCATGAAGTCAACCACCATGGAATATATAGAGAGAATCACTTTAGTTCTAAAAAACCATGGAAGAGATGAAGGAAAAAACGTGTTTTATTGGTTTCAAAACTTTAACGCGTGGGACAGAGCGTTTCGTAAACGGGCATCAGAATCATCACACTCAGTGACTAGACTGAAAATGAGTTTCATTTTCAGTCCAGACACTGAGTGTGATGATTCTGATGCCCGTTTGCAAAGCGCTCTCTTGGGCACGTTAAAGTTATGAAACCAATAAAACACGTTTTTTCCTTCAACTCTTCCTTGGTTTTTTAGAACTAAAGTGATTCTCTCTCTATATCTTCCACGGTGGATGACTTCATGACATTTCTGTATATATGTTGGAGTATTTCTTTCTGATCTAATGTTGGTTTCCATCTTGGACTAAAGGACATACCTTCAATAGTACTCTTACTCTTTTGTGCAATCAAACATTAAAAAGCAGGGTAAATCAATATTAATGCAGTACTCAATTTTTTTTTTGCAATAAAAACACAACGTATTTAGATTGCCAATAAAATATATTGATAAATTACAACAGTACCTGCAATACCTTTACTGGCCATGGATTATTTCTTTTTGTCCCCTTTTACTTAGATCGTTGGATATGACAATCACGAACATTACAGCAAAAAGAAATACTTGAACATATATACAGAAATGCCATAAAGTCACCGACCGTGGAAGATATAGATAGAATCACATTAGTTCTAAAAAACCATGGAGGAGCCGAACGAAAAAATGTGTTTTATTGGTTTCATAACTTTAACGCGCGGGAGAGAGTGATTCGTAAATGGGCATCAAAATCATCACACTCAGTGACTCGACTGAAAATGAGTGTCATTTTACTCCTACCACTGAATGTGATTATTCTGATGCCCGCTTGTGAAGCGCTCTCTTGGGCTTGTTAAAGTAATGAAACCAATAAAACACATTTTTCCTTCAACTCTTCCATGGATTTTTAAGAACTAAAGTGATTAGATCTCTATATATATTCCACGATGGACGACTTCATGACATTTATTTATATGTGTTGAAGTATTTCTTTCTGCTGTAATGTTGGTTTCCATCTTGGAGTAGACAGTATACCTTCAGTAATACTATTTTCTGCAATCAAACATTAAAAAGCACGGTAAATTAGTATTAATGCAGTACTCACATTTTTTTTTCCAATGAAAACACAATGTATTTAGATTGTCAATAAAATAAATTGAACAATTACAATAGTACCTGCAATACCTTTACCGACCATGGATTATTTCTTTTGGTCCCCTTTTAGTTTGATCACTAGATCTGACAATCACTAACATTATAGCAGAACGAAATACTTGAACATATATACAGAAATGTAATGAAGTCGCCCAACGTGAAAGACATAGAGATAAGCACTTTAGTTCTAAAAAACCATGGAAGAGTTGAAGGAAAAAACGCGGTTTTTGGTTTCAGAACTTTAACGTACGAGAGAGAGCGCTTCGTAAACAGGCATCAAAATAATCACACTTAGTGACTGGACTAAAAATGAGTGTCATTTTTAGTCTAGTCACTTAGTGTGATGATTTTGATGCCCACTTGTGAAGCACTCTCTCGGGCACATTAAAGTTGTGAAACCAATAAAACACATTTTTTCCTTCAACTCTTCCATGGTTTTTTAGAACTGAAGTGATTCTCTCTATATATCTTCCACGGTGGATGACTTCATAAAATTTCTGTATATATGATGAAGTGTTTCTTTTTGCTCTTATGTTGGTTTCTATCTTGGAGTAGAGGACGTACCTTCAGTAGTTCTGTTTTCTGCCATCAAACATTAAAAAGAAGGGTAATTAATATTAATGTAGTGACTAACATTCTTTTTTCCAATAAAAACACAACATATTTAGATTGTCAATAAAATAAATTGAACAATTACAACAATACCCGCAACACCTTTACCAACCATGGATTATTTCTTTTGGTCCCATTTTAGTTAGATCGCTCAATCTAACAATTACCAACATTACAGCTGAAATTAATACTTGAACATGTATACAGAAATGTCATGCAGTCTCCCACCGTGGAAGATATAGAGAGAATCACTTTAGTTCTAAAAAACCATGGAAAAGGTGAAGGAAAAAAATTGTTTTATTGGTTTCTGAAATTTAACACGCGGGAGAGCGTGCTTCGTAAACGGGCATCAGAATCATCACACTCAGTGACTAGACTGAAAATGAGTGTCATTTTTAGTCCAGACACTGAGTGTGATGATTCTGATGCCCGCTTGCGAAGCACTCTTTCAGGCACGTTAAATCTATGAAACCAATAAAACGCATTTTTTCCTTTAACTCTTCCATGGTTTTTTAGAACTAAAGTGATTCTCTCTATATATTTTCCATGGTGGACAAATTCATGACATTTATGTATATATGTTGAAGTATTTCTTTCTGCTGTAATGTTGGTTTCCATCTTGGACTAGATGGCATACCTTAAGTAGTACTGTTTTCTGCAATCAAACATTAAAAAGAAAGGTAAATCAATATTAATGCAATACTCAAAAAAAAATTTCCAATAAAAACACAACGTATTTACATTGTCAATAAAATAAATTGAACAATGACACAAGTGCCTGCAATACCTTTACCTGCCATGGCTTATTTCTTTTGGTCCCCTTTTAGTTAGATCGCTGGATCTGACAATCACCAACATTATAGCAGAAAGAAATACATGAACATATATACATAAATGTCATGAAGCCACCCACCATGGAAGATATAGAGAGAATCACTTTAGTTCTAAAAAACCATGGAAGAGCTGAAGGAAAAAAATTGTTTTATTTGTTTCATAACTTTAACGTGCGGGAGAGAGTGCTTCGTAAATGGGCATCAAAATCCGCACACTCAGTGACTGGACTGAAAACGAGTGTCATTTTAAGTCCAGTCACTGAGTGTGATGGTTCTTATGCCCTCTTGCGAAGCGCTCTCTTGGGAACATTAAAGTTATGAAACTAATAAAACACATTTTTTCCTTCAACTCTTCCATGGTTTTTTAGAGCTAAAGTGATTCTCTCTATATATCTTCCATGGTGGATGACTTCATGACATTTCTATAAATTATTTCTTTTTGATGTAATGTTGGTTTCTGTCTTGGAGTAGACAACATACCTTCAGTAGTACTATTTTCTGCAATCAAACATTAAAAAGCAGGGTAAATCAATATTACTGGAGTACTCACATTTTTTTTCCCAATAAAAACACAACGTATTTAGATTGTCAATAAAATAATTTGAACAATTACAACATTACGTGCAATACCTTTACCGGCCATGGCTCATTTCGTTTGGTCCCCTTTTAGTTAGATCGTTGGATCTGACAATCAAATGAAATTGATCAAATGGAGATCATTGGATCTGACAATCAACGCCATGTATCAACCACTAAGAAGGGTGTTTCAAGTGACTAGGAAATGCAAACCAAATAGTTTATAAAGAGTAGGAGGATTGGAATTTATTAGTTTTAAAAGCACGAGATAACCATTTAAATGCAATCACAAGGATAACAACCTCCGTGATTCAAGAAAAATATAATATTATTGCACACCCAGACATCAATACTAAAAGAAATATTGTAATATTCTTGCACACCCTTACATCAATAGTAAGGCCACACCCAGACATCAATACTAAGTCCATGGTTCATTATAATTCATAGAGTATTTTAATTTATGTAGGTTTATAAGAAATCATTATAAAAAAAATTTAATCTAACCATTGAAAACAATCACATGGATGACCTCTGTGATTCTAGCAGCAAAAAGTAATATTCTTGCACACCTAGACAACAATACTAAAAGCAATATTTTTTCACACCCAGACATCAATACTAAGCCCACACCAAGACATTGATACTAAGGCCATGGCCCATTACAATTCACAGAGTATTTTAATTTATGTAGATTTATAAGAAAGCAATATAGTGAATTTGAATGCTTCGTGACCATTAGTTGTTTGGTTGTTTGTGGGTGTTTTTTTATAAAGAAATTAGAATTATTGTGTAGCTAGAAATGACCTAGATAAAGATATGTTAAATAACCTTGCAATGTTAACTGAAACCTACATCTAGCAACTGATTACAAACAAGGTCATGTATATCATATACATGTTTTAGTGATTATTTGAGGGTTGTGTTTCAATTATAATTACGCCAATAATATTAACTTTTCCCCTATACACACGATCGCATGCTTTTAATAGCAATTAGGTTTGCATAGCCCAGATTGAAGGAAATCAGATATTCTTCATCCATGTACCAAATTGGATGGTCGGATTTGCTCTAAGCATGGGAGTGGAGTGCGAAGAGTTTTGGATTAACTAAATAGGAGTGCGTTACTTAAATTAACTAAACGAGAGTTCAAAATTTGAGTATTTTGTTGTGATTGTCTATTTTTCCTTGACATTGCTCTGTGGGCCAAATCTAATTTGATTTGATAGGGTTTCAAAAGACCTTTAATTTGGCATGCTATCTTCTAGAAGATGTATTGTGAGTTCAGATGGATAACGAGGCCACAAAATTATGTTGCAGGTTGATTTATTTGCTGGAGTTCTCTGGATTCTTTTTTTTTTGTAAGTAAGAGATTCTATTATGATACAAAAATGTTACAGAGATGGCTGGTCCTCTAGTCGAAAAACATGACCTACATCCCGGAAAGGCAGAAACTGCCTTTAAAGACAAAAGGAGAAGCAGGCTTAACTATGCCTGGTTCTCAAACCACTAATTACAAAAAAGAAATATCCATGCCATGCCCCGCACAGCCTTCCTAACAGAGACCACTGTTTACAAAAACCTATACCATCGAACCAAAATGGGACCAGAGCAGCTCAGAGGCCATTAGCAGAAGAAGAAATTGGGATCAAAATAAAGGCAAGGGAACCCACCGAGCGTCACCAAGAATACCCACGACCTTCATCCCGCATGACCAAACTAACATCCGATATCACTGGGGGTAGTGCCTGGGAGTTCCTCCCTGAGAGGATGCATAGCTGGGGAGTTAGCAGGTGTGACCCCTGATTTCTCGGGCATGGCTTCTGGGTTAACCAGCATATTCTGTGCAATTTGATCCAACAGTAGGAATTTGGCCACGCTCTCCTACTGACCGTGTCATATAGTCTCCATTGCCTCCCGGATGCCTTGTGCAGTTTGAATTGTAGCTTGAATGTCTCGAGCCAATAGAATTCGTGCAGAACAGAATGGGCTGGGAATAAGGGAGCATCCCATTATCGATTCAAACTCCCTCAGGAGGTCGATTTCCTTGATAGCAATATAGGCTTCTACCGCTGAAGGAGTTTCAAACAGATATTGGTCACCCCAATTAAAAGGAGCGGCCGCTTGGGGTGTAGGCTCAGCATCAGCAGAGGCCTCACTGAAATTGCTCCCTCAGTTGTGGCCTCTGGCTCTAGATATAACCCTCCACAGTCTCAGCATGGCGTTGTCTTTTCAAGGATCAAAAGATAGAAACAGGAGGGGGAGAAGATAAGTGAAAGTGACCATAGCCTCCAACGAAAGGGTATAAATAGGAAAATCCTCCAACGAGGTTCGGCCCCTGCTTTCACCTGCCTTAACGGACCCTGACCCTATCATTATTCTCTGCACCATGCCACGGGTGGGGTGATCTTGCATCCACTATGAGCGATTCACCATTTCAATATTTGTGGCATTCCAATGGGTACGGTCCGCCTTCATAGCTTCCAGACCGTAAATATTCCTATCAAGATCAGTACTAGCTCCTCTAACATCTTTCCTTCCCACGAATCCATTTTTATGGCCAACGTCGCGGAGAAGTAAAAGTCGATTGACCCATCCATCATGGAGGTTATCTTGTGCTTGGACCACGTGCCGCATACATCTGCCGCGTGTAGAGCTTCGAAAAACGGGAGGGATCTGCATGTTTGGGCTGCAAGGCTATATGCTGAGATGGACTTCCTCATGCCCCAGCTAGTGGATGATGGCTCTCATTTCTGGCCACAAATGTCGATCCAGCGAAGGTGGGCCCAGCTTGGATGATGACACTCTAGTGACAGAACACGCCCTAGATCTGGGCCATCTGTCCATCGCATGTATGGCATGATTCGAGTTGCCTCACGTCTTCCTCCGCCACCTTGGAGCACCCATTCCAAACTTGGTGAGACTTTCCTTCATCGTCCTTACTCTCAGCATGAAATGAGAATTCACTCTCCACGCCTGAATTAGCCATGGCGTCTACTACCCTATTCCCTTCCCTCTTGACATGAGTTAACAGAAGGGCTTCCTCTCCTACTAAGATCTTCTAGAGGGTTGATAATCTGCTTTCCCATCGCCAATTTTTGGAAACTTGAGTCATGAGGGATCCTGCTTGGAGCTTGCAAGCCATGTTGATGATGATTTGGGAGTCCCCTTCCACCAGCAGCAGGAGTTTTCCAGTTTGTTTAGCCCAGATTAGGCCATTGATAAGCCCTTCCAGCTCAGCCATGTTATTCATGTTTGTCCCTATGGAACCCCAGAACAGGCTAATGATGTCACCCCTCCAATTCCTAATTACACCCCCATATCCAACTGGTCCTAGATTACCTTTAGCAGCACCATCGAAATTGAGTTTGAAGGTTCCAAGGGGTGGAGGGATCCATATCAACGGGCTGGAGACTAGCACCTGCCTCGTGTGAGCAATGGAGTTATCTGGAGGTAATTCATCAACCCCAAAATCCTGCAAAATAGTTCGTTCATTGCATTCTGCACTGAATTCTTCCTGTGACCAAGACTCCAGGGTTATAGTTTCTTTCATATGTCTTGTAATGGAGTCCCATGTCTCATCTGGTTTCCTTGCTTTGTCTTCAAATATTTTTTTGTTTCTAGTATTCCATATTTCCCAGATTGTGAAGCGAGGGAAAAGTTCCCATAACCGGTTCACAATTTTGTTTTTGAAGCTATTAGTGGGCCATTCTGCAATGGATAGGTCTGGTCTTCCCCTGTGTCTATTGTCTATTCTGAATATGGTCACCCCCCTCTCCCATCGGGCAGTGGCCACCCTACATTCGTCCAACAAATGGTTAATAGTCTCTCCCTTCTCCTCGCATAGGTAGCATCGGGATGGCCCAATAAAACCTCTGACCTATAAGTTGTCCCAGGTTAAGATGCGGCATTTTACAACTAGCCAGTAGAAGATAGAAACTTTGGGCCACCAACCGTCCTTCCAGATTTTATTCCACTTAGCTTATGGGAGTACATTGAGGGTTTCCATTAGCAATCCTATGGCTTCTTTTGGATTGTAATTACCGGAATTAGAATACCCCCACCTTAGCTTGTCTGGTTCAACACTTAATGGGAATCTTTTTGTGGAGAGTTCTACTAGGAAGGTTTCTAAGTCTTCCCCTGGTGCCTTGTCTTGCCACCATCTCTTATCCTTCCATCTTCTAAACCTCTGATCATCCATGTTATGATCCCAGAATTCTGCCACTTTTGTCATTGCACTGTTTTGAAGGAAGGAGTGTAACAGGGGTGTATCATCCCCACATGTGATAGTTGGTTCCTGGTTCATTGCTTTGCTCGAGAATCTTGCATTTTGACCGTTCCTGAATTCCCAAAAACTATGTTTTTGCACCAACCCCCGATTTGCCTGAGCTGTTTTCCAGATGCTGGATCTGGGGGGGTCTTCCCCAAACCTGACCAGGGTTTGGTAATGCCATTGTGGAGCATATTTCAAATGCCACAATTTGGCCCACGGTTCTTCATGGTAATTCACCCATCTCCACCAGATCTTGGTACTCAATATTTTGTTAGTATCCACAGGATATTTGAGACCTAGGCCTCCTAAACTCTTTGGGGTACAGATGGTTTGCCAGTCCACCAAAGGCCATTTTCTAATATCTTTAGTACCCCACCAAAGGAAATGTCTCTGTAGATTTTTTATCTGTTTTAAGATGGATTTTGGGGCTACCAATACTGAAAAGAGATACATTGGCATCGCCTGTAGGACCGACTTCACCAGGATCAACCTACTTGGAAAATTAAGGGTTCTATAGTTCCATAGGCTGAGTTTTTTGTTGATCTTGTCCAGTAACTCTTTCCAAGAGACTTGTCTGATAGTAGATTCTGCCATTGGGGCACCAAGATACTTAGTGTTGAAATATTGTAACTTCGAAGAATATTCTTTATGTATCTTTTGTGGTCCCCGATGGTCCAACCGGGAGAACCACTTGTATTACATTGTACCCTGATGCTCCTAATCGGAAGAACTAATAAGAGTCATGAGGTAGTCCCCTCTATTTGTAAAGGTGGGTCATCAGCACCCCAGTGTGGTTACTTGAGCCTACATGTGTAACTCGAGCCTACATGAGTTAACTTAAGCCGACATGTTGATTGAGTAAACTTTAAGTAAATGGATGAATATAAATAGAGGTGTAGTGCTCCTCATTTGTGACACACACACTCACTTGGAATAGCGCACTTGTGGAGGAGAGGAGTTGCTGGAGAAGGAGGAGAATCAGGTTTTTGATCTCCTTGTTGGTTTTACCTTTTTCCCTTTTGGGGAATCTATATTGAGGAAGTTTTTTCTGGGTTTTTCCCTTTAGGATTTTCCCAGGATAAATCTGTGTTGTTCTTGTGATACTGTTTCTTTCAGTGATCCTGCTTTATATGCTTTTATTATGAAAAATGAAATGATATACTTATGTCTTAGTTAAGCATATGAAAATTCAACATGGTATCAGAGCTAACCTGAATAGGGAAGATTTCACAAGTTACAGAAGCTAGGGCTTCTTATTTTTGGTTCTCTCTCCACAATCAATCAGCAAAATAAGGCTAGGCTGACTCTCCTTTGAAGGGTGCATCGTTCTCTCGAAGCGGAATTCGATTCTGAGCATTTTCAATTTTCGTTGTGGAAATTAGGGCTTTCTACAGAAGAGGAATTTTTGAGTGAGACCAGCATAGGATTTTTATCCTCATCAAAACTGAAGTTTAGAGACCTGGATCAAGTTTTTTGGTTGGGTGAATCTCCGGGAAAGTCAAACCCTAGTTTGACCCCAAGCTAGAAAAACCCTAAATACTAAAAATGCTATGTTTTGTCCCATTCGATATATTTCGAGATTGGCGAAGGATCAGGAGCTGAAAATTGCAGGGGATGAAGATACAATCCTGGTGAACACTGTATCCAAAATTCATCCACAGATTCATTGTATTCCAGTAGATATGTTCTCTCCAAGTTAGGGTTCCAGCCTCTTCCAGAATTCATCCCTAAACAGGACACCTGGGGAGAATTGCAATATCTTGGGCTACAGAGGTCCAAATGGAATTCCTGAAGATGTTCAAAAAAGGGCACAGACTTTAATTTCGGTGGTCCAATTATCAGACTCAGAAGATGAACCAGTCACACGTGGCATGCCATACAACTTCGCTGTTCTGAACAGTCCTGTAATAGGTCACCTTGGGAAAATGATCATAAATCCCAAATGGTGAAACCAATTCTCATTAAACCTACGGTTGTGGATCAGGGAGATGTCATTTTACCTCAGTACAAAATTTTAGACATATAGGATCATAAATTTCGGAGATATCATAGAAACAGTAACAAGAATTTCTGCAGAAGAAATTGGAAAATTAGGGCTTCCTGTTCCGGGAGCTTCCCTCCACTGTTTTCAGAAATGGAGTACATTGGACAGCTCCATTTGAAGAGATATATATGTATATCCAATCAGATATGAAAGATTCTGAGTTTTAAAATTAGGGTTTCTGTGACAAACCCTAGATCAGCCAGCTCCGGAACCAGGACGGACACCTCAAATCGGTAAGATCTAATCCTTTGCTATGTTCATTTGAGGTTCTCTTTTCAAAGTGATCTATGACATCAGCTTGATGATAAGCTTGGTGATGTTGAAAACTTCCAAGCCTAGAAGTATATGATCTCTCTGAAGAAAATGGATTGGACACCTACATGAGCATAGAGGATCCAGTTTCAGAGGGAGATGAGGCTAGAAGCCTTTCTCAAGAAGAACTTCGTCAAATCCGAGAAGATCATTGATGATTCAGTTTCGAGTCAACTTGTACTACAAGTGTCTTCCGTAAAGACATCGATGAGGTTTGATTCCTTGACCAAGCTATTTGAAGGGAAGATCATAGATCAGATTATGACCTTAAGAAACCAGCTGAAGAATGTGAAGATCCA
>LPNX010342061.1:29957-63312 GCA_001517045.1 Pseudotsuga menziesii
ACCGTAATTTTAACTGCGAGATTTAGATTCAAATTGTTTTCGGTTTATAAATTATAACTAGTTGATTCGACTCAAATGATCATATACGGACAGTGGACCTGAAACTGAATGACCGTGGATTTGGTATTGAGAATGTGTAGTTTAGCTCTATACAAAAAGGTTACATCATACATGTAATTATTACACCAACAATATAGCAACAAGCACCGGTGAGTAAATTCTAAAAACATAATTAACTCCACGTTATGGCACCGGTGAGTGAATTCTAAATTTTGGGTTGTTCAATTCAAATGTGCTCACTCAAATTTAAGTCGCACCGCGCTTAAATTCTGGGCTGTTCAATTCAAACTTGCTCAGTCTAATTCAATTCAAACTCCAGAGAAGCAAATATGGCCACGTTGAAACTCACTCTAATTCAATTCTCTGTCTTGAAACCGTCCACTTTGACGCGCTCACATGATGTTTATTGGCCCATGGTTTCATTTTATGTGTGCAGCTCAAATATGTCAAGCCAACCCTAGTTTTAACCTCTTTAAAATACACATCTCTGCGTAAATCAGTGCAGGGTCGATTTGAATGCCAACAGACTACGGCGAAATAGATTGAGGAGCTGTTTTAATGCAAGGCCATTGTATAGCTAACATAACAAACTAAGAGGAGCTCTGCGTGCTGTATGAGAGAGCCACTGTGCAAACTCAAGCTATCAGGGCATGAACTTAAGGTATGGTCCTTTGGGTTTTTGATAGTTTGTTGAATAGCGAATTATTTGTTTATATTTTGATATTTTGTTGAATAGCGAATTATTTGTTTGAAAACGAATGGTCATTGAATAATGTTGTTTGATTTCAGTTGCTTTAAGTTCGTTACGGTTTAGTGTTGCTCGATTACCAGTTTATAATTTGCAGTCTTACTCAATCTCAGATGGGATTCAGCATGTAGGTTGATGTGCTAAAACAAGCATTAAGCGCTGTAATGGACTCTAATGTTCATTAGTGAATATCGGCAAAACGGGAAATCGTCCGTTAAAAGCTTTTCATATAATTTTCTGTTCCAAATACAACTGAATCGAAATCATTGGAGCGTGATTACCTGTTTATAATTCCTCTCTCTCAGTATCTCTATATTCAGTGTATGTTGTGTTCAATCTCTATTGTCTAATCTTTAACTCGACCCTCAAGTCTAATCTTTAACTCGACCCTCAGTAGAGGCCCAAGATAATGAAGTTTAGGTGATGTGTTAGTTCTCTTTACAGTAGGGGATAGAGTAGAGACTTTGATTGTGCTCTGTTTTCCTTTGTGGAAGGCTGTAATATAGGAATTATGAATATGTTGTGAAAGGTTGTTTGTTGTTGTCTTTTAGTACTCCATGATTGCAATGATGTTGTCTATTGTGCGCCTTTCTATTGTTATTGATTATCTGCAATCACCGTAAAAACATAGATGAGATGAAGCTGATAAATGAAGTAGATGAAGCTGATAAATGTCCGCAGCAGAACATAAGTTGCCTGTTAAAATTCTTTTATAGTTTTCTGTTACACATACAACTGAATCTAAGTCATTGAAGCCTGATTACCCGCTTATAATTTCTATATTCTCATTATCTTTATATTCATTGCAGTTGTGTTCAATCTTTAACTCCAGTGAGAAGTCTAATCTTTAGCTCCCTGGAGGCCCAAGATAATCAGGTTTTTGTGATGTGTTAGTTCTCAGTACAGTAAGGGATAGAGCAGAGAGTTTGATTGTGCTGTGCTTTCCTTTGTGGAAGGTTGTATAATGTATACTGTAGGACAGTAGGAGTTAGGAGTTATGAATCTGTTGTGAAAGGTTTTATTATTTCCTTGAGTGCTCCATGATTGCAATGATGATGTCTATTGTGTGTCGATATGCTTTTATTGATCTGCTACTATTGATATGCTTTCATTGATCTGCTACTATTGATTATTGATTATCTGAAATCACGGTAAACTCCGTGATATGCCCCCATCTTTGAAATTGTAAAGAGAGTCCCAGTCAAAGTGTGTCTTTGTACAGCATTTTGCACAAATTAGCGTCCATGCCAAAGGATAGGCTTTTGAGATGCATCATATTTTCACATATCAAGGGGAAGAATTCACCATATGGAAAGTTATATTCACTAAGTAACACACCGTGCTCTACTGTACATGACGCCATGTGCGAAGATCTATCAGATTCAAATGTGAAGATTAATATCAGCTACAGACTGGTCTTAGTGAAGAAGAGCCGTCGCAGCGTTTTGGCACGGACATAGCCCATCACACTGACAGCCCACTGTTAAAGAGCCCCCTAATAAGTCCAAGAGTTTGATTCGCCCACATGCAGCAGAGACGCAATATTTAACCTAATATAGTAAAAAGTAACACGTGTTAAAAGGAAGTTGTTCAAAGGTCAATATGTATTTTGAGGTATTAAGAATCAGTCCCATTTCGTTTGAATTGTCTTCTCAGAAATGCACCGAAGGATTGGGAAGATGATAGATACAGACTACAGTATAGGAGGTCAGTGGTGGCACATAAACACGAGACTATGGATGTAGAGGATGATCCAAAAAGTTTCCACCCTACATCAAATAGGTTGAAATCTTTTCAAGATTCATGTAGGATATGTTTCTGGACTAATAGTCGAAATCTTTTCAAGATGCATGTAGGATATGTTCTGGACTAAAAGTCGAAATCTTTTCAAGATTCATGTAGGATATGTTTTTGAACTAAAAGTTGGATATGCCTGCCAGTCTTGATTTCTGCTAAGCAATAAAGGTTTACATAGACCTCTTTAGCCAATATAGTTTTCTTAGACTACTTTGCGCACGTAAATATTATCTAGTAAAGTTTGAATAAACCCCACCTTGTGCTATTGGCTACCAACAGTGTATTTTCTGTTGGAAAAATGTAATTATTCGCAGATCTATATTTGATCTCCAGCCGATGTGTCTGTAGAAGCCATGATCTTGTCTGTCAGTCTCACAAGAAGGAAAAGTCCACATGTAGGCAGCGTAACTTAGTCAAATTTATTTCAGAAGTTAAGTTGTTAGGTAGATAGTTATTGCAGTTTTTAATGAAAAGTAAGTCGGCAAGTAAGTCGGTCTATGCTGTAGCAATCTTCAGGTTGTCTATAAATAGAAGAAGCATTTTGTAAATCAGTTGAGAACACGAACACAGGAACACAGACACAAGAGAGACATTAGACAGCAGAGGAACTTCGGGTGAGAAAGAAAAGTCGAAGCTCAAGCTTCTCAGCATTTGATTTAGTCAAAGAGCTGAAGCTTTGTGGATTGACGAGTTTGTAAGAGACAAGTTTGTATTATTTTGTATTTCCGCATAGTTAAATATATGAAATAGTTTGTGGTTGAATTCATGATTATTTGGCCGCTCATATTTCCAGATTTACTTCTGTAAATGTCTTTTACAATTACTGATAAGTAAAAGAACAAGAATCGATAAAAATCTCACCGTGTGAAAGTTCGAGGTTTTACGACATCTTTGGTCGATTCAAATCTTCCTACATATTTGGGCATATGTTTTTATTATAAGTTATTTGGATTTGTAAAAGTGGGTAGTTTACTTCATTTTACTCACACGTAGAATCATTTGTAATTTCTTAAGTCTTTAGACTAAGAAACATATTCTATCAACCTAGTCGCAGATAAGTTGATCGCATCACGCATCAACTTGATCGCAGATAAGTTGATCACATCAGGCATCAACTTGATCGTAGATAAGTTGATCGCATCAGGCATCAACTTGATCGCAGGTATTAACCTGATCGCATCGCAGGTATTAACCAGGTCGCAGCACCAACTTGATCGCAGCTATCAACTTGGTCGCATGCACAAAGTTGATCGCAGATAAGTTGATCGCACATATCAACTTGATCGCACATATCAACTTGGTCGCAGTAAAAAGGTGGTCGCACTAAAAACAGGTCAGAGTTAAAAAAAAGTGAAATTATTTTCTTTTAAATATTGACTGAGCCCTAAACCCAAGTTTAGTCGGCTCGGTTTTGGCTATCTCGTATGAGAGTAAGGTTATATCAGAGCAAGGTTTATATTATCCCAATATTTTAGGAAAGAAATCTTGTCTTAAAAGGTGGAAATTAATTTTCTACGGAAAGTTAATTAAAAATTAAAAAATGGCTTCCACTTCTGGTTCATTGCAACCTCCAAGTTTTACAGGAAAGAATTATGAATATTGATCTTTAACAATGAAGGCTTTATTCAGAGGACAAGATGTCTGGGAGATAGTTCAGCATGGTTATGCAGAACCAGCAGACATGGCTGCATATAACAATCTCACACAGGCTGAGAAAGATGTCTTGAGAGAACAGAGGAAGAAAGATGGAAAAGCTCTGTTTTTCATACATCAGGCTATGCATGAGAGCATACTCCCAAGAATAGCAGCAAAGATTAATGCCAAGGAAGCATGGGATACATTGGAGACTGCCTATCAAGGTTTGGATAAGGTAAAGACATCCAAGCTACAAATTCTGAGAAAAGATTTTGAATCTCTGTGCATGAAAGATTCAGAGAATGTAGACACATTCTACACCAGAGTTGTTGGGTTGATGAACCAACTGAAATCTCATGGAGAACCCGTATTAGACCAAAGGGTTGTTGAAAAAATTCTCAGAAGTCTTCCCCCAAGATTTGAAAATTTGGTTGTGACCTTAGAGGAACACGCAAACATGGCGACATTTAGCATTGATGAGCTGCAAGCTTCACTCATCAATCATGAACACAGAATCAGCAGATCACAGACATCATTGGAATGTGCATTTGCAGCACAGTCATGCATAAGCCGTGGTAGAGGCAGGGGGAGAAACAACTTCAGAGGCAGAGGAAGAAGTTCTTCAAGAGGAGGACGAGGCAGAAGTCCTGCAAATGTCGATGGCAGAGGAGATAACTAGAACCCAAGTCAGCCAAGTGGCCAGAGGTTTGATAAATCAAAAATTCAATGTCATTACTGTAAGAAGTTTGGTCATTATGCATATGAATGCAGGAAGAAGCAATATGACCAAGGAAGACAAAGCCCAAGTCAGTCAACCAGCACCAACACTTCAACAGGTGTAATGTTAATGGCATCGACATCTCCACTTGAATGCAATGCTGTTCAAGAAAGTCCACATGACATATGGTACTTAGACTCAGGATGCAGCAAGCACATGACTGGTAATTTAAATCTATTTTCTAGTCTAGATACTTCAGTTAAAACTGATGTTACACTTGGAAACAATGTCCATGTTACTGTCTTAGGAAAAGGCACTGTTGATATTATAACCAAACAGGGGGAGAGTAAGTATATCCCTAATATATATCATGTCGAAGGTTTGAAACATAATCTTTTAAGCATTGGACAGTTGTTACAAAAAGGCTACAGAGTCTACATGGAAGATGAACAATGTGTGATCAAAGACAAGCGTCCAAGCGACCAGCTGATAGCAAAAGTGCCAATGACAAGCAACCGCTTGTTTCCACTAAGGATAGTTCCCAACATAAAAGGGAAGACAAAGACAGAAGCTGCATTCAAGACAGAAAGTGAAGAAACAGTCGAGATCGTCGACAAGAGAGAAAATTGCAGCTCTAATTTGTAAGCTGCATTTCAGACAGAAGTTCAGGATGAATCCTGGTTGTGGCATTTCAGATTTGGACATCTGAATTTTGGTGGGCTGAAGCTACTACACACAAAGAATATGGTGAAGGGATTACCATTGATCGATAGACCAGAGAGGGTTTGTGAAGGCTGCATTTTTGGCAAGCAGCACAGAGAGACATTTCCAGTTGGAAAGTCCTATAGAGCACGCACACCACTTGAGATTGTGCACTCTGACATCTATGGTCCAATGCAGACATCATCCATTGGTGACTGCAAATATTTTCTAACCTTTATTGATGACTACTCAAGAAAGACATGGGTATATTTCTTGAAACACAAATCTGATGCATTTGGTTATTTTCAGCAGTTCAAGGCACTCGTGGAGAACCAGAGTGGTCACCGCATCAAGATCTTAAGGACCGACAGAGGAGGTGAATATGTTTCAAAAGAATTTCTGAATTTTTGCAAGACCCATGGCATACAGAAACAATTCACTGTACTGTATACACCTCAGCAGAACGGTATTGCCGAAAGAAAGAACATAACCATCATGGAGATGGCACGCAACATGTTGGCAGCCAAGCATTTGCCAAATGAGTATTGGGGTGAAGCAGTCGCAACTGCTGTATATATTATGAACCAATGTCCAACAAAGAGTGTGAAGAAAAAAGTTCCCCAAGAAGCATGGACAGGTATGAATCATAGTGTCTCACATTTAAAATTTTTTGGTTGTGTTGCATATGCTCATATTCCAGATGAGCTGAGAAGGAAGCTAGACAAGAAGGGACAGAAATGTATTTTTGTAGGCTATTCAGAAGACACAAAAGAATACAAGTTGTATGACCCCGTTACAAGGAAAGTCATAATCAGTCGGGATGTTCAATTTGTCGAGAACGAATCATGGGATGGAACGGTCGACACAAATGTCAAGATTGTGTCGAACATCGACAACGATGATATGGAAGAGGAAGTGGTTCAAATACCACATCTAAGTCAACCGGTCGGAGCACCGTCGACTC
Source organism: Pseudotsuga menziesii (assembly GCA_001517045.1). Lineage (NCBI taxonomy): Eukaryota > Viridiplantae > Streptophyta > Pinopsida > Pinales > Pinaceae > Pseudotsuga > Pseudotsuga menziesii. The sequence continues at coordinate 36,582 of LPNX010342061.1, forward strand.
CCATGACACCAAGACATGGTTCAACACAAGGACCATCGACACAAGTAGCAGCTCAAGCTACACCGACAAGTACACTAAGAGGACAACAAGCTCCATCAAGCATTTCATTAAGGTTAACATCGACAGAACCGGTGAAGACAAGAAGTCTGCGAGAAATACATGAAGTTGGTACACCTAATTCATTCTCTCTCTTTGCATTATTTTCTCCTATATATGATCCACTAACATTTGAAGAATTTGTTGAAGAAGAAGTATGGGTGCAAGCCATGGATGAAGAAATAGAATGCATTGAGAAGAACCCGACATGGAAACTGGTTGATGTACCAAAAGACAAGGTGTAATCAATGTCAAATGGATTTACAAGACAAAGCAAGATGCTGATGGGAATGTGCAGAAGCACAAGGAAAGAATGGTAGCAAGAGGGTTCACACAACAACCTGACATCTACTTCAATGAAACGTTTGCACCTGTTGCACGCATGGATACAGTCAGAACAGTTTTGGCCATTGCTGCACAAAACAAATGGCAAGTTCATCAGATGGATGTCAAGTCGGAATTCTTAAATGGCTATCTAGAAGAGGAAGTATATGTGGAACAACCACAAGGGTATGAAGTTCCAGGTCAAGAGCACAAAGTGTATAGGCTGGAAAAGGCACTCTATCGTTTGAAGCAAGCTCCTAGAGCTTGGTACAGTCGTATTGATTCCTATCTCATTGAAAATGGATTTCACAGAAGTGAAAGTGAATCGACTTTGTACACCAAAGTCGATGAGCAAGGTAAGATGTTAATTGTCTGCCTGTATGTAGATGATTTAATATTTACTGGTGATTATGGCATAGCAGATTTTAAAACAGTCATGGAAAGTGAATTTGAAATGACTGATCTGGGGCTTATGAAGTTTTTTCTGGGCATTGAAGTTAAGTAGTCTGAAAGTGGTATTTTTATATCACAGTCTAAGTATGCAAGTGAAGTTCTAAAAAGGTTTAACATGTCTAACTGCAAGACAGCCCCAACACCAGTGATAACAAGTTTAAAACTGAGCAAGGATGATGAAGGATCCACTGTAGATCCGACGCTGTTCAAAAGGCTTGTTGGCAGCCTTATGTATTTAACAGCAACAAGACCAGACATTATGTATGGTGTAAGTCTGATCTCAAGATTCATGGAGTCACCAAAAGACTCACATTGGAAAGCAGGTAAAAGAATTCTGAGGTATGTAAGTGGCACAAAAGACCTTGGTATTATGTATTCAACTTCAGAAAATTTTAAACTCATTGGTTACACTGACAGTGACAATGGAGGCAGCATAGATGACAGGAAAAGCACATATGGATACACATTTCATTTTGGTACAGGTGTTGTTTCATGGGCTTCAAAGAAACAGCCCATAGTAACTCTATCTTCAGCTGAAGCAGAGTATGTTGCAGCAACAAGTGCTGCATGTCAAGCTGTCTGGATGAGGAGAGTCTTAAAAGACTTGTCACAGAACCATCAAGAACCAACAACAATCTTCTGCGACAACAATTCAGCCATAGCATTATCAAAGAATCATGTGTTTCATAAGAGAACCAAGCACATCGACACAAGGTTTCATTTTATAAGAGAGTTAGTGAACGACAAAGAAATTTGTTTGGAATTTTGCAGGTCTGAAGACCAACTTGCCGACATATTCACAAAGCCATTGGCAAATGACACATTCCAGTATCTGTGTAGTTATCTTGGAATGACAAGTTCTCCACAGTGAACTCTGTCATGAACAGAGCATGTCTAAGCTCTAAAACATTTTGTAAAATTTTGTTTTAAAAACTCCATCTGCTTATAATTAAGGGGGGAGTGTTGGAAAAATGTAATTATTCGCAGATCTATATTTGATCTCCAGCTGAATCTGTCAGAGTCTGTAGAAGCCACGATCTTGTCTATCAGACTGACAAGAAGGAAAAGTCCACATGTAGGTAGTGTATCTCAGTCGAATTTATTTCAGAAGTTAAGTTGTTAGGTAGATAGTTATTGCAGTTTTTAATGGAAAGTAAGTCGGTCTATGCTGTAGCAATCTTCAGGTTGTCTATAAATAGAAGAAGCATTTTGTAAATCAGTTGAGAACACGAGCACAGGAACACAGACACAAGAGAGACATTAGACAGTAGAGGAACTCCGGGTGAGAAAGAGAAGTCGAAGCTCAAGCTTCTGTGCATTTGATTTAGTCAAAGAGCTGAAGCTCTGTGGATTGACGAGTTTGTAACAGACAAGTTTGAATTACTTTGTATTTCCGCATAGTTAAATATATGAAATAGTTTATGGTTGAATTCATGATTATTTGGCCGCTCATATTTCCAGATTTACTTCTGTAAATGTCTTTTACAATTACTGATAAGTAAAAGAACAAGAATCCATAAAAATCTCACCGCGTGAAAGTTCCAGGTTTTACGGCATCTTTGGTCGATTCAAATCTTCCTACATATTTGGGCATATGTTTTTATTATAAGTTATTTGGATTTGTAAAAGTGGGTAGTTTACTTCATTTTACTCACAGGTAGAATCATTTGTAATTTCTTAAGTCTTTAGACTAAGAAACATATTCTATCAACCTAGTCGCAGATAAGTTGATCGCATCAGGCATCAATTTGATTGCAGATAAGTTGATCGCATCAGGCATCAACTTGATCGCAGGTATTAACCTGATCGCATCGCAGGTATTAACCTGGTCGCAGCACCAACTTGATCGTAGCTATCAACTTGGTCGCATGCACAAAGTTGATCGCAGGAATCAACTTGATCGCAGATAAGTTGATCGCACATATCAACTTGATCGTACATATCAACTTGGTCGCAGTAAAAAGGTGGTCGCACTAAAAACAGGTCGGAGTTAAAAAAAAGTGAAATTATTTTCTTTTAAACATTGACTGAGCCCTAAACCCAAGTTTAGTCGGCTCGGTTTTGGCTATCATTTTCTAAAAGTTACTAAGACAATATTTACAACAAAGACAGGAGCAAGGAAGAAACCCCACCTTGTGCTATTGGCTACCAATGGTGTATTTTCTGAAAGTTACTAAGACAATATTTACAATAGAGACACTAACATGGTAATTCTCATGAGAGGAGCAAGAAACTGATATATGATCATGAACTCACTCCAAAGAATGCAGTAGTGAAGAATATCTAGATGAAAAAAAGACCATGTTAGATTAATCCGGTCATGTGATGAATTGCATTCTATGCATAGGTATGATGTACTCTACATTGTAGGAAATTCCTCATTAGAAAAATGACAAGCAAGTTAATTGGTGCTTAAGTTCAAACTAAGGCAGAAACCAAATCAACTTCCTCTAGTTTCTCACATTGTCTTGTTTAATAATATTTTAAATGTTCAAAATACAAGTGTAAACAAGGAAGCCATTAGGGAAGGACCACACAAATTTCTTAAATGCATTGTAAATTTTGTAGATAGTGTTCATCCTCTTATGATTTGAAATACCTTTTTATTGTGCAATATCCATATTGGTTCCAAAAACATTTGCGAGAAGGATGTGGTTGTTTTGGAGGAAGTACTTATGTTGAGAATAGTTTTTGTGTTAGAAGAAATAGAAGAGAATTTCCTTACAAAGCCAATGTGACATTTGTTAAAGCAATGTTAGTAGTGTATGAGTGTGGTGCTAAATTTAGATGCTCACCAACTTACACATGTAGGATTTCTTAACATGGGTTTAAGCACAAGATTGAGATTTTTGGGACTCCAAATAAGGGTTGAGGAGTTCTGACATTGGCATTCATACATAAAGGTCCATTTATTTCTGTACACAAGTGGTTTTGTTGTAAATCCCTCAGAGAACAACTCACTAAGATAAATTTATTCATAGAGTTGTTGAGGGAGGGATCTACTTGTATACTGAGAAATAAATGATCCTTCATGTATGTATTCTATTGTCTTTACTCCTCAATCTTTATTTGGAGTCCTTAAGATCTAAAGCTCATGCTCCAAGCCATCTTCAACAAGCCTATATGTGCCTATCTATGGCCTACATGTACATTCATTGCCACACTCATACACTACTGTCTTAGCTCTAACAAGAGTCCCAATGGATCTCTAAAGAAATTCTTGTTCATTTCTTCTAACTCAAACACATTATGAGCGTCAGTACACCCTACAATACAATGAAAACCTTCTAGCAATTATGGTTTATGCAACCAATGTGGACATTGCATAGTAAGGAAGTATTTGAAATCATCAAGAGTATGGATATTGCCTATAGAATTCACGAAGCCTCTACGAATTTTGTGTGTCCTTCCCCAATGTCTTCCTTGATTACACTTGCTTTCTTAACATGTGAACTTCCTCTAATATGGACAATGTGAGAAACCAGATATCATGTTGCTTGTCCATTTTCTAACCATGAGGGCCTCTTCATTGTAGAGTCCATCATACATAATATACCCAAAAGGTAATTCCTCACATGACCTTACTAACCTAACATGTTGTTTCTTCACATAGCTATTCCTCAGGGCTACATTCCTTGGAGTGAGCTCCTCATCATAAATTTGTTTCTTTCTCTTATCATGAGTATTCACTCCTCACCATGAATATATTATCACATGTATGTTGTTAATATTGTCTTAACCTCAAGAAGAGGCAATACTAATAATGCTAATAGCGAGTGGCACCATGTGGCATGCTTCTTGAGGGTTTAGATAATATATACCTCCCTAAATAGGTCTATGCAAACCTATTCAACATACATACACACTTGAACACCTCTCCAACTTATACTCTAGGGACATATCCTAAAAGACTCTTGCAAAGGTTTTGCCAAAATTATTTCAACCTATATGACACTTTCTAGACTAATTTTTTGGATTTTGGATCATCCTATAGATCTGTACTTTCATCTTTTTGGGCGACTCTATGGACTAAAGCATAGAACATTAACACCATTGATCTCCTATCATGTGGCTCTTGTGAGAGGCATCTTTAACCTATTTCCCATCCTTTGGCTTATTTCTCTAACCATATTCTGAGTCTTAAGGTCTGCCTTTAACAATAGAGTATCCCACATGGAATTCAAAGGAAATAGGTTTGACATCTAATGCCAAATTAGCGTTTGATGTATGATGTGTGGATCCTAAGGGTTGTATGGGAGCCTTTTGTTTCCACCCTCTTCATTGCAAAATGGCATGAGAAGAGCTCCCAGAAAATTTGTCAAATACCATTTTGTGGGATTCACTCCATAGTGAAGAAGGGGAAGAGAAATAAGCAAGGCCAAGAAATAAAAATAGGGTAAACATAGGCCAATAAGTAGCACTGTAAAAGATTTCAAGTACTGAACCCAAAGCCACAAATTATTTGTAGAGTCCATCAAATGAGAGGTTTCTTACACCAATTATCCATCACCAATTTTCCATACCCAACATGGACACAAAACAAAGAAACCTCTACTTGGCAGCCGGTAATGCAGGAAGACTAAACTCAAACAAACTTAATGGAAATAAAATCAAACATGTTTCAATGACCACAAAATTACAATATGTGTTTTACATGAACACATATTATATTGATTCCCCACTAGTTTTCAAAGAAAAGCTTCATCATTCAACAAAATATCAAAAAAAAAAAAATGGCCTACCTTAAATCCATGCCGAGATATCTTGAGTTTGCACAGTGAGTTTATCATACAACACATAGACTATTTCATATCAACTACCCCATGAATTGAACTCCAAATCCTAGTTCGCTTTAGTTTGTTTCCATTAAAATCCACATTTGCAAGTTGCTCTTCTTTATATGTTTTGAGCTGTAGCCAGCTCCTAAACGTAATGGAATAGCGACCACCCGGAAGGAGACAGAGTGTAAGAAAGGGCAAAGAAAGACCCAAATTAAAGTCAATATAAGTTCATGGGAGCTTAGAAGGAAGAAAGATTCATGCCTCGGTGCCTGGGGTTTAAATATCCTTAGTAGTGGTTGATACGTGGTCTTGATTATGAGATCCAGTGATCTCGAGTTCATCAATCTCATTTGATTGCTCATCGATCTCATTTGATTGTCAGATGCAGCTATCTAACGAAAAGGGGACCAAAGAAATAATCCATGGCGAGTAAAGGTATTGCAGTTACTGTTGCAATTGCTCAATTTATTTTATTGACAATCGAAACAAGTTGTGTTTTACTCGAAAAAAATTGTGAGTACTGCATTAATATTGATTTACCCTGTTTTTAAATGTTTTACTGCAGAAAACAGTACTACCCAACTTATGTTGTCTACTCCAAGATGGAAACCAACATTACAACAGAAATAAATACTTGAACATATATACAGAAATGTCATAAAGTCACCCTCGGTGGAAGATATAGAGAGAATCACTTTAGTTCTAAAAAACCATGGAAGAGTTTAAATAAAAAGGGTGTTTTATTGTTTTCAAAACTTTAACATGCTGGAGAGAGTGCTTCGCAAGCCCCCATCTGAATCATCACACTCAATGAATGGACTGAAAATGACACATTTTCATTCCAGTCACCGAGTGTGATGATTCTTATGCCCACTTGCAAACCACTCTCTCGCAGTGGTTAAAGTTTTGAAACCAATAAAACACGTTTTTTCCTTCGAACACTTTCATGGTTTTTTAGAACTAAAGTGATTCTCTCTATATTTTCCACGGTGGATGACTTCATGGCATTCCTATATATATGTTCAAGTATTTCTTTCTGCTATAATGTTGGTTTCCATGTTGGAGTAGAAGGCATACCTTCAGTAGTATTGTTTTCTGCAATCAAACATTAAGAAGCACGGAAAATCAATATTAATGCAGTAATCACATTTTTTTCCAATAAAAACACAACTTATTTAGATTGTCAATAAAATAAATTGAACAATTACAACAAACCTGCAATACCTTTACCATCCATGGCTTATTTCTTTAGGTCCCCTTTTCGTTAGATCATTGGATCTGACAATCAAATGAGATTGATGAAATGGAGATCATTCGATGTGACAATCAACGCTAGGTATCAACCACTACGAAGGGTGTTTCAAGTGACTAGGAAATGCAAACCAAATAGTTTATAAAGAGCAGGAGGATTGGAATTTATAGAGAAAAATTAGAAGTAGTTTTAAAAGCACGAGATAACCATTGAAATATAATCACAAGGATAATGACTTTGTGATTCCACCAGCAAAAAGTAAAAATCTTGCACATGGAGACATCAGTACTAAGGCCACATCAATACTAAAAGTAATATTTTTGCACACTGAGACATCAATACTAAGGCCACACCAAGACATCAATACTAAGGCCATCGCCCATTACAATTCAGAGAGTATTTTAATTTATGTAGGTTTATAAGAAAGCAATATAAATTTCTTTTAATCTAATGAATTCGAATGTTTGGTGACCATTAGTTGTTTAGTTGTTTGTGGGTGTTTTTTTTAAATAAATTAGAATTATTGTGTAGCTCCAAATGACCCAAATGAAGATATGTTAAATAACCCTGCAATGCTAACTGAAACCTACATCTAGGAGCTCATTACAAACAAGTTCATGTATATCAGATACATGTTTTATTGATTATTTAAGGGTTGTGTTTAAGTTATAATACTTGATGCACATGAAATTGTACCCCTTTGTCATAGACCTGAACTTGTTGTTGGATTGAATGCTAATTAGATGATGAAATATAGTGCTCCACACTATGACTAAACATAGTGCTTGCATTTAGAAAGGATGATCAATGGATTGTCGTGGAACTCTTGTATTTTTCTTGTAACCAATGGGGCCTCCTTAGAGGTAATTATGTCAAGTATTTGCTTTAAGATTGTTCCATGGGTTTTCATGTGTAAGGATATTTTAATAACAAGCATTTCATTTAAAATAGTCTTATGGGTTTTCATGAGTATTTAATTTTTAATAATAAGCATTTCATTTAAAATAGTTTCATGGGTTTTCATACTTAAAGATTTTTTTAATAATGTTGTTAGTTTTATTTGCATTAAATTCAAAGTAATTTGAATTAATTAATTTTATATCAATATTATTTATACTTAGTTCTTTGTTTTCTATTCAACACATTGTTGTGTCAAGTGAAACAATTGATGTTATATTAATTTATTGAATTAAGTGTTTCTTTGTTGAAAATTCATGTGTTTCTTTATAAAAATATTTTATCAATACATTTTGAATACTTATATTATATACTTAAAATTAAAATTTTAAGGGATAATTAATATTATGAGAAATTGAAAATTAAATAAATAAGATATATACTTTTATAAATGTAAAGAAAATGAATTTCCAATTTTATTATAACCAACCTAAATCCATATAAATTCAGTATCTATCATGGGTTAAGAGGGATCAAGTCCTTAGTGGTGCAATCTTCTTCTTTACTCTCTATCTCTTGTTGGGAAAGTTTGCACCTCAAAGTATTTGATCCCTCTCTATACATTGAGGATCTAGAGTTTGATGGATCTAGGATGGTTGCAGCCTCGAGGGGTCACATTAAATTTGTATATGATGATGATTATGATTATGATGTATGTAAAAGGAAACTTTAGAAATGTCATGAAGTCGCCCACGGTAGAAGATATAGAGAGAATCACTTTAGTTCTAAAAAACCATGCAAAAGTTGAAGGAAAAAACATGTTTTATTGGTTTCAAAACTTTAATGCGCGGGAGAGAGCACTTCGTAAATGGGCATCAGAATCATCACACTCAGTGACTCGACTGAAAATGAGTATCATTTTTAGTCCAGTCACTGAGTGTGATGATTTTGATGCCCGCTTGCGAAGAAGCGCTCTCTCGGGGACGTTAAAGTTATGAAACCAATAAAACACGTTTCTTCCTTCAACTCTTCCATGGTTTTTTAGAACTAAAGTGATTCTCTCTCTATATCTTCCAAGGTGGACGACTTCATGACATTTATGTATATATGTTGAAGTATTTATTTCTACTATAATGTTGGTTTCCATCTTGGACTAGATGGCATACATTCAGTAGTACTATTTTCTGCAATCAAACATTAAAAAGCAGGGTAATAAATATTAATGCACTACTCAAATTTTTTTGAAATAAAAACACAACTTATTTAGATCGTCAATAAAATAAATTGAACAATTACAACAGTACCTGCAATACCTTTACTGGCCATGGATTATTTCTTTTGGTCCACTTTTAGTTAGATCGCTTGATCTGACAATCGCCAACATTACAGCAAAAAGAAATACTTAAACATATATACAGAAATGTCATGAAGTCTCCCACCATGGAAGATATAGAGAGAATCACTTTAGTTCTAAAAAACCATGGAAGAGGTGAAGGAAAAAAAGTGTTTTATTGGTTTGAGAACTTTAACAAACGGGAGAGAGCACTTTGTAAACAGGCATCAGAATCATCACACACAGTGACTCGACTGAAAATGAGTGTCATTTTCAGTCCAGTCACTAAGTGTGATAATTCTTATGCCCGCTTGTGAAGCACTCTCTAAGGAACGTTAAAGTTATGAAACCAATAAAACATGTTTTTTCCTTCAACTCTTCCATGGTTTTATAGAACTATAGTGATTCTCTCTATATATCTTCCATGATGGACGACTTCATAACATTTCTGTATATATGTTGAAGTATTTCTTTCTACTATAATATTGGTTTCCATCTTGAACTACATGGCATACCTTCAGTAGTACTGTTTTCTGCAATCAAACATTAAAAAGCACAGTAAATCAATATTAATGCAGTGCTCAAAAAAAAAATTTCCAATAAAAACACATCGTATTTAGATTGTCAATAAAATAAATTAAACAATTACAACAGTGCCTGCAATACCTTTGCCGGCAATGGCTTATTTGTTTTGGTCCCCTTTTAGTTAGATCGCTGGATCTCACAATCACCAACATTACAGCACAACGAAATACTTGAACATATATACAGAAATGTCATGAAGTTCCCCACCATGGAAAATATAGAGAGAAGCACTTTAGTTATAAAAAACAATGGAAGAGCTGAAGGAAAAAACGTGTTTTAATGGTTTCAGAACTTTAACGTGCGGGGGAGAACACTTCGTAAATGGGCATCAAAATCATCACACTCGTGACTCGACTAAAAATGAGTGTCATTTTAAGTCGAGTCACTGAGTGTGATGATTCTGATGCCCGCTTGTGAAGCGCTCTCTCGGGCACGTTAAAGTTATGAAACCTATCAAACACGTTTTTTCATTCAACTCTTCCATGGTCTTTTTAGAACTAAAGTGATTCTCTCTATATATCTTCCACAGTGGATGACTTCATGACATTTCACTATATATCTTGAGGTATTTCTTTCTGCTGTAATGTTGGTTTCCATCTTGGAGTAGACGACACACTTTCAGTAGTACTATTTTTTGCAATCAAACATTAAAAATCACGGTAATCAATATTAATGCAGTAGTCACATGTTTTTTCCAATAAAAGCACCGGCGTATTTAGATTGTCAATAAAATAAATTAACCAATTACAACAGTACCTGCAATACCTTTACTGATAATGGATTATTTCTTTTGGTCCTCTTTTAGTTAGATCGTTGGATCTGACAATCACCAACATTACAGCAGAAAGAAATACTTGAACATATATACAGAAATGTCATGAAGTTCCCCACCGTGGAAGATATAGAGAGAATCACTTTAGTTCTAAAAAACCATGGAAGAGCTGATGGAAAAAATGTGTTTTATTGGTTTGAAAATTTTAACGCGTGGGAGAGAGCATTTCGTAAACGGGCATCAGAATCATCACACTCAGTGACTGGACTGAAAGTGAGTGTCATTTTCAGTTGAGTCACTGAGTGTGATGATTCTGATTCTCACTTGTGAAGCACTCTCTCGGGCACGTTAAAGTTATGAAACCAATAAAACACATTTTTTCCTTCAACTCTTCCATGGTTTTTAGAACTAAAGTGATTCTCTCTATATATCTTCCATGGTGGACAACTTCATGACATATATATATATATGTCGAAGTATCTCTTTCTGTTGTAATGTTGGTTTCCATCTTGGACTAAATGACATACCTTCAATAGTACTTTTTTCTGCAATCAAACATTAAAAAGCAGGGTAAATAAAATTAATGCAGTACTCAAATTTGTTTCCAATAAAAACACAATGTATTTAGATTGTAAATAAAATAAATTGAACAATTACAACAGTACCTGCAATACCTTTACCTGCCATGGCTTATTTCTTTTGGTCCCCTTTTAGTTAGATCACACGATCTGACAATCACCAACATTACAACAGAAAGAAATACTTGAACATATATACAGAAATGCCATGAAGTCACCCACCGTGGAAGATATAGATAGAATCACTTTAGTTCTAAAAAACCATGGAGGAGCTGAGCGAAAAAATGTGTTTTATTGGTTTCAAAACTTTAATGTGCGGGAGAGAGCGTTTCGTAAATGAGCATCAAAATCATCACACTCAGTGATTGGACTGAAAATGAGTGTCATTTTAAGTCCAGTCACTGAGTGTGATCATTCTGATGCCCGCTTGCGAAGCCCTCTATCAGGCACGTTAAAGTTATGAAACCAATAAAATACGTTTTTTCCTTCAACTCTTCCATTGATTTTTTAAAACTAAATCGATTCTCTCTATAAATCTTCCATGGTGGATGACTTCATGACATTTCTGTATATATGTTAAAGTATGTCTTTATGCTATAATGTTGGTTATCTTGGAGTAGACGGTATACCTTCAGTAATACTATTTTTTGTAATCAAACATTAAAAACCACGGTAAATCAATATTAATGAAGTACTCACATTTATTTTCCAATGAAAACACAACGTATTTAGATTGTTAATAAAATAAATTGAACAATCTCAATAGTACCTGCAATACCTTTACCGACCATGGATTATTTATTTTGGTCCCCTTTTAGTTTGATCGCTAGATCTGACTATCACTAACATTACAGCAAAAAAAAATACTTGAACATATGTACAGAAATGTCATGAAATCACCCACCATGGAAGATGTAGAGAGAACCACTTTAGTTCTAAAAAACCATGGAAGAGTTGAAGTAGAAAACATGTCTTTTTGGTTTCAGAACTTTATCGCGTGGGAGAGAGCGCTTCGTAAACGGGTATCAGAATCATCACACTCAGTGACTGGACTGAAAATGAGTGTCATTTTCAATCCAATCACTGAGTGTGATGATTCTGATGCTCTCTTGCGAAGCGCTCTCCCGTGAATGTTAAAGTTATGAGACCAATAAAACACTTGTTTTCCTTCAACTCTTCCATGGTTTTCTAGAACTAAAGTGATTCTCTCTATATATCTTCCACGGTGGACGACTTCATGACATTTATGTATATATGTTGAAGTATTTCTTTCTGTTGTAATGTTGGTTTCCATCTTGGAGTAGTCGACATATCTTCAGTAGTTCTATTTCCTGCAATCAAACACTAAAAAGTAGGGTAATTAATATTAACGCAGTACTCACATTTTTTTTCCATTAAAAACCCTGCGTATTTAGATTGTCAATAAAATAAATTGAACAATTACAACAGCTCCTGCAATACCTTTACCCGCCATGGATTATTTTTTTTGGTCCCATTTTAGTTAGATTGTTGGATATGATAATCACCAACATTACAGCAAAAATTAATACTTGAACATATATATAGAAATGTCATGAAGTCGCCCACAGTGGAAGATATAGAGAGAATTACTTTAGTTCTAAAAAACAATGGAAGAGTTGGAGGAAAAAATGTGTTTTATTGGTTTCAAAACTTTAACGCACGGGAGAGAGCACTTCGTAAACGAGCATCAAAATAATCACACTCAGTGACTGGACTGAAAATGAGTGTCATTTTCAGTCCAGTCAGTGAGTGTGATGATTCTGATGCTGCTTGCAAAGAAGTGCTCTCTCAGAAATGTCATGAAGTTTCCCACCATGCAAGATATAGAGAGAATCACTTTAGTTCTAAAAAACCATGGAAGAGCTGAAGGAAAAAATGTGTTTTATTGGTTTCAAAACTTTAACACGCGAGAGAGAGAGCTTTGTAAATGAGCATCAGAATCATCACACTCAGTGACTGGACTGAAAATGAGTGTCATTTTCAGTCCAATCACTGAGTGTGATGATTTCGATGCTCGCTTGCGAAGCACTCTCTCGAGCACGTTAAAGTTATCAAACCAATAAAACACATTTTTTCCTTCAACTCTTCCATGGTTTTTTAGAACTAGAGTGATTCTCTCTATATATCTTCCACGGTGGATGACTTCATGACATTTCTATATATATGTTGAATTATTTCTTTTGACTATAATGTTGGTTTCCATCTTGGAGTAGACGATATACCTTTAGTAATATTGTTTTCTGCAATCAAATATTAAAAAGCATGGTGAGTCAATATTAATGCAGTACTCACATTTTTTTCCCAATGAAAACAAAACGTATTTCGATTGTCAATAAAATAAATTAAATAATTACAACAATACTTGCAATAGCTTTACCGGCAATGGATTATTTCTTTTGGTCCCCTTTTAGTTAGATTGCTCGATCTAACAATCACCAACATTACAGTAGAAAGAAATACTTGAACATATATACAGAAATGTCATGAAGTCACCCACCGTGGAACATATAGAGAAAATCAATTTAGTTCTAAAAAAACATGGAAGAGCCGAAGGAAAAAACATGTTTTACTTGTTTCAAAACTTGAACATGCGAGAAAGAGCACTTTTTAAATGGGTATCAGAATCATCACACTCATTGACTCGACTGAAAATGAGTTTCATTTTCAGTCCATTCACTAACTGTGATAATTCTTATGCCCACTTGCGAAGCACTCTCTCGGGCACGTTAAACTTATGAAACCAATAAAACAACTTTTTCCGTCAACTCTTCCATGGTTTTTTAGAACTATAGTGATTCTCTCTATATACCTTCCATGGTGGAGGACATCATGACATTTCTATATATATGTTGAAGTATTTCTTTCTGCTGTAATGTTGGTTTCCATCTTGGACTAGACGACATACTTTCACTAATACTGTTTTCTACAATCAAACATTAAAAAGCAGGGTAAATCCATATTAATGCAGTACTCAATTTTTTTTTTCCAATAAAAACACAATGTATTTAGATTGTCAATAAAATAATTTGAACAATTACAATAGTACCTTCAATACCTTTACCGACCATGGCTTATTTCTTTTGGTCCCCTTTTAGTTAGATCGCTCGATATGACAATCACCGACATTACAGCAGAAAGAAATACTTGAACATATATACAGAAATGTCATGAAGTCACCCACCATGGAAGATATAGAGAGAATCACTTTAGTTCTAAAAAACCATGGAAGAGCTGAACGAAAAAACGTGTTTTATTGGTTTCAGAACATTACCGTGCGGGAGAGAGTGCTTCGTAAATGGGCATCAAAATCATCACACTGAGTGATTGGACTAAAAATGAGTGTCATTTTTAGTCGAGTCACTAAGTGTGATGATTCTAATGCCCGCATGCAAAGCGCTCTCTAGGGCACATCAAAGTTATGAAACCAATAAAACACGTTTTTTCCTTCAACTCTTCCATGGTTTTTTTAGAACTAAAGTGATTCTCCCTATATATCTTCCACGGTGGATGACTTCATGACATTTCTGTATATATGTTGATGTATTTATTTCTCCTGTAAAGTTGGTTTCCATCTTGGAGTAGATAGCATACCTTGAGTAATACTGTTTTCTGCAATCAAACACTAAAAAGCAGGGTAGATCAATATTAATGCAGTACTCACATTTTTGTTTCGAATAAAAACACAACGTATTTTGATTGTCAATAAAATAAATTGAACAATTACAACAGTACCTACAATACCTTTATCAGCCATGGCTTATTTCTTTTGGTCCCCTTTTAGTTAGATCGCTCGATCTGACAATCACCAACATTATAGCAGAAAGAAATACTTGAACATATATACAAAAATGTCATGAAGTCTTCCACCATGGAAGATATAGATAGAATCACTTTAGTTCTAAAAAAACATGGAAGAGCTGAAGGAAAAATATGTTTTATTAGTTTCAGAAATTTAACGCACGGGATATAGCGCTTCGTAAATGGGAATCAAAATCATCACACTCAGTGACTCAACTGAAAATGAGTGTCATTTTAAGTCCAGTCACTAAGTGTGATGATTCTGATTCCCGCTTGCGAAGCGCTCTCGTGGGCACGTTAAAGTTATGAAACCAATAGAACATGTTTCTTCCTTCAACTCTTCCATGGTTTTTTTAGAACTAAAGTGATTCTCTCTATATATCTTCCATGGTGGACGACTTCATGACATTTCTATATATATGTTGAAGTATTTCTTTCTGCTGTAAAGTTGGTTTCCATCTTGGAGTAGACGGCATACCTTGAGTAATACTTTTTTCTGCAATCGAACATTAAAAACGAGGGTAAATCAATATTAATGCAGTCCTCACATTTTTGTTTCCAATAAAAACCCAACGTATTTGGATTCTAAAAAAAATAAATTGAACAATTACAAAAGTACGTGCAATAACTTTACCAGCCATGTCTTATTTCTTTTGGTCCCCTTTTAGTTAGATCGCTAGATCTGACAATCACCAACATTACAGCAGAAAGAAATACTTGAACATATATATATAGAAATGTGATGAAGTCACCGAGCATGGAATATATAGAGAGAATCACTTTAGTTCTATTAAACCATGGAAGAGTTGAAGGAAAATACGTGTTTTATTTGTTTGAGAACTTTAACGCGTGGGAGAGAGTGCTTTGTAAATGGGCATTAGAATCATCACACTCAGTGACTCGACTGAAAATGAGTGTCATTTTCAGTCCAGTCACTGAGTGTGATGATTCTAATTCCCACTTGCGAAGCACTTTCTTGGGCATGTTAAAGTTATGAAACAAATAAAACACGTTTTTTGCTTCAACTCTTGCATGGTTTTCTAGAACTGAAGTGATTCTCTCTATATATCTTCCATGGTGGACGACTTCATGACATTTCTGTATATATCTTGAAGTGTTTATTTCTGCTGTAATGTTGGTTTCCATCTTGGAGTAGATGGCATACCTTCAGTAGTACTATTTTCTGCAATTAAACATTAAAAATGAGGGTAATCAATATTAATGCAGTACTCATATTTTTTTTTCTAGTAAAAACACAACATATTTATATTGTGAATAAAATAAATTGAACAATTATAATAGTACCTGCAATATCTTTACTAACAATGGATTATTTCTTTTGGTCCCCTTTTAGTTAGATCGTTGGATCTCACAATTGCCAACGTTACAGCAGAAAGAAATACTTGAACATATATACAGAAATGTCATGAAGTTGCCCACTGTGGAAGATATAGAGAGAATCACATTAGTTCTAAAAACCCATGGAAGAGCTGAAGGAAAAAACGTGTTTTATTGGTTTCAAAACTTTAATGCATGGGATGGAGTGTTTCGTAAACGGGAATAAGAATCATCACACTCAGTGACTGGACTGAAAATTAGTGTCATTTTCAGTCCAATCATTGAGTGTGATGATTCTGATGCATGCTTGCAAAGTGCTCTCTTCGGCACGTTAAAGTTATGAAACCAATAAAACACGTTTTTTCCTTCAACTCTTCCACGGTTTTTTAGAACTAAAGTGATTCTCTCTATATATCTTCCACGGTGGATGACTTCATGACATTTCTGTATATATGTTGAAGTATTTCTTTCTACTGTAATGTTGGTTTCCATATTGGACTGAACGACATACCTTCAATAGTACTATTTTCTACAATCAAACATTAAAAAGAACGGTAAATCAATATTAATGCAGTACTCAAATTTCTTTTCCCAATAAAAACACAATGTATTTAGATTGTCAATAAAATAAATTGAACAATTACAAGAGTACCTGCAATATCTTTACTAGCCATGGCTTATTTCTTTTGGTCCCCTTTTAGTTAGATCGTTGGATATGACAATCACCAACATTACAGCAGAAAGAAATACTTGAACATATATACAGAAAATCCATAAAGTCACCCACCATGGAAGATATAGATAGAATCACTTTAGTTCTAAAAAACCATGGAGGAGTTGAAGGAAAAAAACATGTTTTATTGGTTTCAGAACTTTAACACGTGGGAGAGAGTGCTTTGTAAATGGGCATAAAAATCATCACACTCAGTGACTGGACTGAAAAATAAGTGTCACTTTAAGTCCTACCATTGAGTGTGATTATTTTGATGCCCTCTTGTGAATTTCTCTCTCGGGCACATTAAAGTTATGAAACCAATAAAACATGTTTTTTCCTTCAACTCTTCCATGGATTTTTTAGAACTAAAGTGATTCTCTCTATATATCTTCCATGGTGGATGACTTCATGACATTTTTGTATATATGTTGAAGTATTTCTTTCTGCTGTAATGTTGGTTTCCATCTTTGAGTAGATGGTATACCTTCAGTAATACTATTTTCTGCAATCAAACATTAAAAAGCACGGTAAATCAATATTAACGCGGTACTCACATTATTTTTCCAATGAAAACATAATGTATTTAGATTGTCAATAAAATAAATTGAACAATTACAACAGTACCTGCAATACCTTTACCGACCATGGATTATTTCTTTTGGTCCCCTTTTAGTTTGATCACGAGATCTCACAATCACTAACATTACAATAGAAAGAAATACTTGAACATATATACAGAAATGTCATGAGGTCGCCCACCGTGGAAGATATAGAGAGAAGCACTTTAGTTCTAAAAAAACATGGAAGAGTTGAAGGAAAAAACATGTTTTTTTAGTTTTAGAACTTTAACATGTGGAAGAGAGCGCTTCGTAAACGGGCATCAGAATCAAAACACTCAGTGACTGGACTAAAAATGAGTGTCATTTTCATTCTAGTCACTTAGTGTGATTATTCTGATGCCCACTTGCGAAGCGCTCTCGGGCACGTTAAAGTTATGAAACCAATAAAACACGTTTTTTCCTTCAACTCTTCCATGGTTTTTTAGAACTAAAGTGATTCTCTCTATATATATTCCATGGTGGACGACTTCATGACATTTCTGTATATATGTTGAAGTGTTTCTTTCTGCTGTAATGCTGGTTTCTATCTTGGAGTAGAGGACGTACCTTCAGTAGTTCATTTTTCTGCAATCAAACAATAAAAAGTAGGGTAATTAATATTAATGCAATACTCACATTTTTTTTTGCAATAAAAACACAACATATTTAGATTGTCAATAAAATAAATTGAACAATTACAACAGTACCTGCAATACCTTTACTAGCCATGGATTATTTCTTTTGGTCCCCTTTTAGTTAGATTGTTGGATCTAACAATCACCAACATTACAGCACAAATTAATACTTTAACATATATACACAAATGTCATGCAGTCACCCACCGTGGAAGATATAGAGAGAATCACTTTAGTTCTAAAAAACCATGGAAGAGCTGAAGGAAAAAACTTGTTTTATTGGTTTCTGAAATTTAATGCGCTGGAGAGCACGCTTTCGTAAACGGGCATCAAAATAATCACACTCAGTGACTCGACTGAAAATGAGTGTCATTTTCAGTCGAGACACTGAGTGTGATGATTCTGATGCCCTCTTGCGAAGCGCTCTTTCACGCAGTTAAATTTATGAAACCAATAAAACACGTTTTTTCCTTCAACTCTTCCATGGTTTTTTAGAACTAAAGTGATTCTCTCTATATATTTTCCATGGTGGACAACTTCGTGACATTTCTGTATATATGTTGAAGTATTTCTTTCTGCTATAATGTTGGTTTCCATCTTGGACTAGATGGCATACCTTCAATAGTATTGTTTTATGCAATCAAACATTAAAAAGAAGAGTAAATCAATATTAATGCAATACTCAATTTTTTTTTCCAATAAGAACACAACGTATTTAGACTGTCAATAAAATAAATTGAACAATGACAACAGTACGTGCAATACCTTTAGCTACCATGGCTTATTTCTTTTGGTCCCCTTTTAGTTAGATCGTTGGATCCCACAATCACCAACATTACAGCAGAAAGAAATACTTGAACATATATATAGAAATGTCATGAAGTCACCCACCCTCGAAGATATAGAGAGAATCACTTTAGTTCTATAAAACCATGGAATAGTTGAAGGAAAAAATTTGTTTTATTGGTTTCATAACTTTAACGTGCGGGAGAGAGTGCTTCGTAAATGGGCATCAAAATAATCACACTTAGTGACTAGAGTGAAAATGAGTGTCATTTTAATTCCAATCACTCAGTGTGATGATTCTGATGCCCTCTTTTGAAGCGCTCTCTCAGGCACGTTAAAGTTATGAAACTAATAAAACACGTTTTTTCCTTCAACTCTTCCATGGTTTTTTAGAATTAAAGTGATTCTCTCTATATATCTTCCATGGTGGACGACTTCATGACATTTCTGTAAAGTATTTCTTTCTAATGTAATGTTGGTTTATGTCTTGGAGTAGATGACATACCTTAAGTAGTATTGTTTTCTGCAATCAAACATTAAAAAGCAGGGTAAATCAATATTAATGGAGTACTCACATTTTTTTCCAATAAAAACACAACGTATTTATATTGTCAATAAAATAAATTGAACAATTACAACAGTACGTGCAATACCTTTACAAGCCATGGCTTATTTATTTTGGTCCCCTTTTAGTTAGTCCCCTTTTAGTTAGATTGCTAGATCTGACAATCAAATGAGATTGATGAAATGGAGATCATTGGATCTAACAATCAATTGATGAAATGGAGATCATTGGATCTAACAATCAACGCGAGGTATCAACCCCTAAAAAGTGTGTTTCAAGTGACTAGAAAATGCAAACCAAACAGTTTATAAAGAGCACGAGGATTGGAATTTATTGAGCAAAATTAGAAGAAGTGGTTTTAAAAGCACTAGATAACCATTTAAATGCAATCACAAGGATAACGACCTCTGTGATTCAAGTAAAAAGTAATATTCTTGCACACCAAGACATCAATATTAAAAGTAATATTGTAATATTCTTGCACACCCGGACATCAATACTAAGGCCACACGGAGACATCAATACTAAGGCCATGGCCCACTATAATTCACAGAGTATTTTAATTTATGTAGGTTTATAAGAAAGCATTATAATTTTTTTTTAATCTAACCATTGAGAACAATCACAAGGATGATCTCTGTGATTCGAGGAGCAAAAAGTAATATTCTTGCACGCCTAGACATCAATACTAAGGCCACACCTAGACATCAATACTAAAAGCAATATTTTTGCACACCTAGACATCAATACTAAGGCCACACCTACACATTGAAACTAAGGCCATGGCCCATTACAATTCACAGAGTATTTTAATTTATGTAGATTTATAAGAAAGCAATATAATTTTTTTTAATCTAATGAATTTGAATGCTTGGTGACCATTAGTTGTTTGGTTGTTTGTGGGTGTTTTTTTTATAAAGAAATTAAAATTATTGTGTAGCTTGAAATGACCTAGATGAGGATATGTTAAATAACATTGAAATGCTAACTCAAACTTACTTCTAGCAACTGATTACAAACAAGGTCATGTATATCATATACATGTTTTAATGATTATTTGAGGGTTGTGTTTGAGTTATAATTACACCGATAGGCGTAATTATAGTATTAACTTTTCCCTACACACGATCGCATGCTTTTAATAGCAATTAGGTTTGCACCGTCCAGATTGAAGGAAATCAGATATTCTTCATCCATGTACCAAATTGGATGGTCGGATTTGCTCTACTCATGGGAGCCGAGTGCGAAGGGTTTTTAATCATGAGTGCGTTACTTGAATTAACTAAACCAGAGTGCAAAGGGCTTTGGATGACCAGAGTGCAAAGGGCTTTGGATGAAGTAAACCATCTCGCACCTGAATTGGAAGGGACGCGAGCGCACAGGTACGGAGAGGAAAAAGAAGGGTTTATCACCCTGATTACCATGGTTTCAGAAGTTGAGAAGTTTCCTCTGATTACTATTCATTCACACTATCCAACTTATCGTGTCTTTTAACACCACCTTTGTTTCTATGGAAAATTGTGACCTAGTTATTGCAAATCATTCTTAGCATTGCGATCTGTATGGATTTATTTTTCCTTACAACTATGAGCCAACCCTAAAATTTGAGTCTTTTGTTGTGATTGTCTATTTTTCCTCGATGTTGCTCTGTGGGGCGGTGTTTCCTCTAGTGTGCCGAATCCAATCTGATTTGATAGGGTTTCAAAAGACCTTTCATTTGGCATGCTTTCTTTTAGAAGATGTATTGTGAGTTCGGATGGATAACGAGGCCACAAAATTATGTTGCAGGTTGATTTATTTGCTGGAGTTCTCTGGATTCTTTTACTTTGTCTAGTCAGTTGGATTTCTTTCAAAAGTTTAGCATATTTTCATTTTGATAAGCTATTGGTTTCACAATATCTATATACATTGAATTTGTGAAAAGTAAATGAAGTATTTGCTTTAGAGTCAAGTTTTAGGGTTCAGTTTAGAGTGCACTGATGAAAGTTCATGACTTTATGGCAAAAGCAAGGAATGCCCATATGAGTTTTGGTATTGGATCTACTATACTCTGCTTTGTCTGTGGAAGGATTAGATTTATTGTGTGCATAGTGGAACATCCGTTTTTTATTTTTATTTTTTTACTATTTAATTGACATTTCCAGATATCTGGAAAAAGGGTTTTGGATCTATATACCTTGAAAGACTTTTGAATATCCTATTAGCCAGCCAAGAAATATCTTACTGTGTACGATGTTAACTTTATTCGTTGTATTTTGTTTCAGAGGGTGCTCGTTTTTTAATGCGGCACTAAAATCAGCCAGGTCTTCATTTCAACTTGCATGCCCTGTAATTCTTAGAACATAAAGAAAATAGTTCAATTCAACTTGCATGCCTGGTAATTTCTTTGTTCAAATATTCTAATCTGAGTAGCCTTGGCATTCATCCGTTCCCGCTATCATGTTTTAGGTGAAGAAGCCTTTCTTTATATTTTTTATTTGGTGGGATATTTGTTCACGCGGTTTGCCTCAAATGTCCCAATTCAAGTATTTCATTACAGGGTAAGTTAAAATCTAGACGCATCTAAAATTTGCTGGTTTTTTTAAGGTAAAATCTGGTTAAAATTATACAAATATTGGTTTTTGGTTGCTGCAATTGTATAATCAAGGTACTTGTGTTTGAGGTGGGAGGTTGTTGAATTGATTCTTGAAGTGAAAATTGTAATTTCATTAATTCAAATTATAATTTCTAGTTATTGAATCTATTTCTGTGATCAAAATTGCAATTTCAGCAATTTAAATTGCAATTTTAATAATTTTTCAAAAAAGATTGTTAAATTCATTCTGTTAGTCAAAATTACAATTTCAATAACTAAAATTACAATTTAATATTTAAGTAATATCGATTCTGGAAAAAACGGTTAAAAATATACAATTTAATTCACTCCATTCATTGCCATTGCCAAAGCCATAGCCGTATCTTTTAGTGCTTGCGTTGTGTTCTAGGTGGAGCTCGATTTGGAGACATGGAAGCAGGGGCGAAGTCAGGTATTGGTTTCATTGGTGCATGAGGTGGAGAGGGATGGAACATGATGGAATCTGAAAGGATTAAACTATTTTATGAGCAGAATCTACAATCTACTGCGCAGTGGTCCTTAATCTGAAGATTACGGGATCAATCATAAATGGGTGTTTTTTCTGGTTTTCATTTATACAACTGGGCAATGCAGCAAAAAATATTTGCAAAGCTTTGAATTAAATCCCACTATATGTAGACACACAAAAACGTGTCTTTAATTATTTAAAGAATTAAAGAATTAGACAAAATTAGGGGGAAGAAGTTTTCATGTATTTATTTTAGTTTGTGATAATTTGTGTGTTGGTTATGGGTGAAGGGAATAATGTAATATATCATAATCTGTTTGAAGAAGTTTTGATGTATTTATTTTAGTTTGTGATAATTTGTGTGTTGGTTCTAGGTGAAGGGAATAATGGAATATATCATAATCTGTTTTATTTCCACTTAGAAATTTCTCAATGACTTGTCTTGCAAACTTTGTAAATAAAGTTTCTACATTGGTTTTTGCAAACCTTGTAAATAAAGTTTCTACATTGGTTTTTGACTAGTAATTTGGATTCCAAGTCAAGGTGACTAATTCATAGGTAAATTTAAACACAACTTGTTCTTGAGGTGCAGGAATCATTCATCAATGTATATAAGAAATGACCTTCTTTTCTTACGGGTTTTTGCATGATTGAAATAGCACGGTCTTGGATCTATGATGTTAGACGAAAGAAAGATCCATGGAAACCTCGAAAACCGCATGCAATTATTCTTGTTTGGCCACATTTTCATTCAGTACCAAAAGGGGATTTAGAACACTTTGAGTCTTTTTGTTGGAGTGAGTTGCTCTTATACAAGCCTTTTCGAAACATTGAAGAGGAAATTGGTTTGGATTCAAACACAATTATGGAAAATTGGAGGAACCTTCGCTATCGACAAAGTTATGTTGTGCATGCTTAGACATGCATGTCATCGAGAAGCTGGTCGAACACTAAGGAGAGAATGGTTTTCAAGAAAACTTGGACGACATACGTTTTGAATTTAGTTGGTGTTGTGTATTCCATCAATCTGGATGCATATTAGAATAATTTTTTTAAATGTGTATTCCTACAACTTTTTGTACTTCTCTTGTTTTTTTTATGGAATGATGATAAGACATTTATTACATTCATTTTTACAACCGCTTGAATTTTTCTTCTTCGTATTCTTGGAAGAGTTACGTAATTTTGATTTTTAATGCTTGTATTACACTTTTTGAATAAGTGTGAAGTTGGATGACCAAGGATATATGTTTAACTCGTTTTCTATTTTCGTGCAATGATTCTAAAATATTCTTTCCATTTATTACTTGTTGTACTATTGCTTAGATGTTGCTTGCATTTTGTAAGACATGCATTATATTTCCCCTTTTATTTATTCTCGCAATACTTACCTCCTTTTCACTTTGATGTCATTTATTCCTTTTTGTCAATTCTCATTTCTACTTTAAAGCATTTTTAACTCTTTAACCAATGCTACAATGACAAAAATTTCTCATGTGAACTGTACGTACATTCTACCTATATGTAATTTTAAGCTTCCCAATAAGTTCAATTTTCGATAACGCAACAAAAAAGTGCGTGTTATTTCTATGTTTAAGCTATTGCAATTAATTTGATTACATCGTATGTATTTTTCCTTTTTGCTAATTTACATTTCTACTTTAAAGCATTTTTTAACTCTTTAACCAATGCTATAATGACAAAATTTTCACATCTGAAGTGTATGTACATTCAACCTATATGTAAATTTAAGCTTCCCAATAAGTTCAATTTTTGATGACGCAACATAGAAGTGCGTGTTATTTCTGTGTTTAAGCTATTTCAATTCACTTCATTACATCGTATGTATTTTCCCTATAACAATGTAATCTGAATCATGCCATCGTGTTTTGTTTGTTGACAGTTTCCTGCGTTCGGCTCTCTAGATTCGTAGAAACACCGAATTCAAAAAACAAAAAAAATGCGACCTCGTAGAGAAATGTCTCATCGAACCTGTTGTCGCCTTCATGGATTCTATAGATTGCAGTCCACAATCGTTTCTTTGATGGACTATGTTCGTTATTTACGCATGGAATCCAGAAACGTAACAGATGCATGGGATTATTGGAGCCGCAAACAAGATGAGAACAATGTCGATGACTCGATAGGTCACCAACAAGTGAATCAGGTATTCAACAATGAAATAGAACGTTTGAAAAGAAAACAAATAGAGTTGGAAGAAAGGGTGAGCTACATTGAAGGGGACATGAACATTGTAGCACACCATGGAGGCATACCAAAAGCTACCAAAAATACAGTGACTTTTAACTTCCTCCATCATTAATATACAAGTAACAAATCCTCGATACAAGACAACACAATCATTACGGAATGCGTTGTCGAACCTTGAATTTATCATGTCCATGACAGTTAAATTTCCTTTCTTGTTTTATGCAATTGAAAGATTGAAGCTTTACTCTATTTCAATAATGTTATTCGTGAATGAAGTTGTTTTGCTACAATTATTTAGTACTTTGTCAACAATGTGGGAAAAAAATGTCTGTCAAATGTAGTTGAATAAAAAAAATTTACATTTTCAACTGTGTGTTTCTACTTTTGAAAGAAAAAAATGATGCCTTTATTTTGTTTGCAATTGGCAGTACTATACTATGGTTTCTTTTTCATTTCTTTCAACATGTTAAATGGCAAGTAAATGTGGTTGTGTTCAGTTCAGGATATCACACTACACTATTGATATTGTTATCACTCAAAACTTACAATATTTGTTGCCCAAATTGTCAAAGTGCATATTCATTTATGACATACTTTCAACAAATATAGCAACGAATTTTTTATATAATAAATATTTATTTTTACCATATTATTTTATAATCATAGAACAATGGAGACCAACTTTTCTTATACAGACAGAATTTGCATATAATAAAGAAACAGTGCGGCAAGCTTGTCATAGATCCACAAACATTTCATATCGTGAGAAACGTTTGATATGAATAATGTAAATACTCTAATGCCATTCATGAAACAATTTCAACAAACTTTTAATATACCGTCTAACTTTAAATATAGTGACAACATGTTGATACAATCGCCAAAATTTGGAATTAACCATAAAACCATACTGAACAACTTTTCATATTGGGACAAACTTGTGAAATAACAACTTTTTTTAATTCATCATAAACCCATAGAATTTTGATATACCGACAAACTTGACATATATGGACAAAGTTTTGATTTTGCGAACAACTTCTTATGTAGCGACATACTTTTCACTTAATCATAAAACATGGAGACAATCTTTTAATATTGCGCGAACCTTTTTAGGGTAGCCACAAATTAGATATAGGGACAAACTATTCAGTTAAGCATAAAACCATTGCGAGAAACATTTCATGTAGCAACAAACTTTTTTTATGGCAAGAACCTTTTCATAAAGCGCCGAAACTTTTGACATGAGAAATAAACCATAGCGTCCCACTTTTAATATACACACAAACTTTTCATATAGTGACTAACTTTAGATGTACCGAGTAAGTTTTCATATACTGACAACCATTTCATAGATCACGGCATCTTTTCGCTATACCTTCAAAATTTTCATACATTCGTAAAACCATAGCTTCAAGCCTTTTAATATAGCGACAAATTCTTTCTTTAGTGCCATACTTTTGGTAAAATGACACATTTACCAAGTGAAACAAATTATCTAGCATCTTTTAATGTAACGCCACTCGTTGTATATACTGACCAACTGTTGGTATAGTGAGAATTAGCGACATACTTTTCATATAGTGCCAAACTTTTGATGTAGCAACATACTTTTCATATAGTGCCAAACTTTTGATATAGAGACAAACTTTTTTTATAGCGACAACCTTTTGGTGTCATCATAAAACGACAAAAACCACACAAACTTGTGATATACTCAGAAAACCATAGCAACTAACGTTTACTTTATCAACAAAGTTTCCATATCGCGACAAGCATTTTATACAGTGACTAACTTTTGATATAGAGACATATGGGTCAGTGCAAGAAGATGATGGACCTTTAAGATGCAATCCTAGTTTTCAAAAACAACATCATGCTACCAAAAAATACATCAACCCGAGCCTGA
>LPNX010342092.1:0-10624 GCA_001517045.1 Pseudotsuga menziesii
ATATATATAATTGAAATAATAATATTTTTTGGAAAAGGAAAAGGGTTATTTAACCTAATAAGAAGAAGACAAAAAGTAGTCAAAGGAATGTTAGATTTTTATCATTCAAGATAGCATTATCTTAGGATCTTATCTAATAGAATAACATGCACATCAATAAACTCAAGAGACAAGAGACACAAAGAATTTTCCTCAGGGAAATCATAAAAGAGAAAAGCCCGCAACTTCCTCAGAGATAGAATGAGCACCAATGGCAGCAATAAAACCTGAAAATAGAAAAGATGGTCTCCATAGCTTGTTCTCTCTCTCACAATTGAGAGAGCTTCTCCTCTCTCACTCATGTGCCTTAGTGAGTGAGTGTGTGTGTGATAAATAGAGAGACTCACTCTCTATTTATATTCTCTCGTTCACTTGATGTCCACTTCAACATGTCGGCCCCACTTAACAATTACTTACTAGGGCCGACATTTCTAGGAGAGTCCAACTGTTAGATTTTTATCATTCAAGCTACCATTATGATCTTAGGATCTTTAACTGAGAGAATGACATGCACACCAATAAAACACAAGCACAACACAAGAGACAAGAGACACAAAGAATTTTTCTCGGGGAAACCATAAAGGAGAAAACCCTGTGACTTCCTCAGAGATAGAATCAACACCAAAGGTAAAACTGGAAAATAGTAAGATGATCTACCGACAACAGAAGTCTCTCTCTCTCACACTAAGAGAGCTTCTCCTCTCTCACTCATGTGCTCCAATGAGTGAGTGTGTGTATCATAAATAGAGAGACTCGCTCTCTATTTATATTCTTCCGTTCACTTGGAACCCACTCCATCATGTCAGCCTCACTTAATAGTTACTTACTAGAGCCAACATCTCTATGGGTTGTCTAATAACCCTAGTGCCCCACAACTTGTGGGGACTTTGCCTCCTCCGACCAACAATGAGGTTTATCCTTAACACAATGGTGGGGACTATTGCCTCGACTTACAATGACTCACCTAGGGTCGAATTCACTAGAATAGTCTAATAACCCGAGGGCCCCATAACTGTGGGGACTTTAACCCTTGACCAATAGGAGGGTTACCGACAATGACTTGACATGAATTTCTCATTATAGAAACCTCCCAGAATAAACATCGGGGTATGAAATGACTCAATTACATCACAAATACATCTCGAAATAAACATCGGGTTACAATACATAAGAAATACAGATGAATACATTCCGAAGTTACAATTACATCAACACTCCCTCTTAACTAGGAAGGTATTCTCTTGACACAATTTATTAGCACAAGTATTCTTCTTTGTATCATCTAGGTCATAATCAAGTCCTCATCATCTTCAAGTCATCTTCATATTCAAGTCATCTTCATCTAGATCTGGATCATCATCACTCGATCTGGATCATCATCACTGGATCTGGATCATCACTGGACATTGTCACTAGATCTAGATCATCACTGGATCTGGATCATCACTGGACATCGTCACTGGATCTAGATCATCACTCGATCTGGATCATCATTGGGCATCATCATTGGATCTGTATCATCACTTGATCTGGATACTCATTGTTGGATCATCATCACTGGATCTGGATCATCACTTGATCTGGATCATCACTGCTGGATCATCATCACTGGATCTAGATCATCATTGGGCATCATCATTGGATCTGGATCATCACTGCTTGATCATCATCACTAGATCTAGATCATCACTGGATCTGGATCATCATTGGCCATCATCACTGGTGCTATCTCATGACTCTTCTCATCACAGGAAGTTATACAGAGCCAAACCTTTTTCATGCTGGTTGTAGGCGTAGCCTCCATGTAGGTCTTCTTCAGCACTTATATCTGACCTACTCATCAGAAAGGCATAGTACTCACATCCATCCAAGCTGGAACCACATCCTACCACAATGACGGAAGATCTATGTTCTTCCATCCAGGCCGGAACCACATCTTACCACAATGATGGAAGAGTTATGTACTTCCATCGAGGCTGGAACCACATCCTACCACAATGATGGAAGATTTTTGTACTTTCATCCAGGCCAGAACCACATCCTACCACAATGATGGAAGATCTCTATTCTTCCATCCATGCCAGAACCACATCCTACCACAATGATGAAAGAGTCTCATCCATGTTGGAACACATCATGCTCACAATGATGAAATATTTTTGCACTTACATTCATCCAGGCGGGAACACATCCTGATCACAAGGCTCTACACTTACATTCATTGTGGCAGGAACCTATCCTTCTCACAATGATGGAAGGGATCTGCACTCATATATGATCTTGTAGGAACCAATCCTACAGTCACATCAGAATGCCCCTTAGTCCTCCTCGACTAAGCTACCTGGTAACTGACCAGGTGCCTCCATTCTCCTAGAGAATGACAGTTTCCCTTACATCTAACCTGCAAATCGAAATGGCCAACACTCACATCTAACATGGGAGGAACTTAATCCTTTAGACATGATAGAATGGTTCATCCCTTATATCTGATCAAGTGGGAACACATCCCTCTATCACATCAAAATGGATACTCAGTCCTAGACCTAGTTCTCCTGGTACCTCACCAGGCAACTCCATTCAAAGAATGGCAATTGCCCTTACATCTGTTCTACTCAACAGAATGGCTAGCACTCATATTTGACATGGAAGGAAGCAATCCTCTCACCATGATAGAATGGATCAGCCCTTACATCTAACCTACTCATTAGAATGGCTATGGATCTCAGCACTCATATCTGACATGCAAGGAACCGATCCTCTCACCATGACAAAATGGCTCAGCCCTTATCTCAGACTTATTCTTCAGAATGGCTATGGATCCTAGCCCTCATATATGACATGGAAGCAACCAATCCTCTCACCATGACAGAATGGCTCAGCCCTTACATCCGACCATGGAAGGAACCAATCCTCTCACCATGTCAGAATGGATATGGGATTCATCACTTTCCCTTGGAGGAAACTTCGATCTGGAGAACACCAAAATTCTCCCTGAAGTACTCAAACTTCACCCTAGCTAATGGATTCATCAACACATTAGCTATTTGTTCCTCCATCACAACATACTGGAGATTCACTGCTCCCCTCTGCACCATATCCCTGATATAGTGATACTTGATCTCAATATGCTTCGACTTGTCATGGAACTCTAGACTCTCTAACAACTTCACGCAATTCTGGTTGTCACAATGTATACAAGTAGCATCCAGCAGGAGATCAAATAAATGAGACAGTAGCTTCCTCAGCCATACTGCCTCGCAACTAGTTGAACAAGTTGCGACATAATCTGCTTCAGCTATACTCAGTGCCACACAGGATTGCTTCCTACTAAACCAAGAGATCGCACCTGATCCCATACTGAAGCAACGCCTTGAAGTGATCTTCTTATCAATGGCACTGCCTGCCCAATCTGAATCAACATAACCCTCCAAGTTAATCTTCTGATTCGTATCGTACTTGATCCCATAATCAATTGTACCCTTCAGGTACCTTAGAATATGCTTTGCAGCAATCAACTGAACATGTCTCGGATCTATCAAGAACTGGCTCAAGGTGTTCATAGCAAAGAAAATGTCTAGTCTTGTGCTTGTCAGATACATCAAAGACCCAATTATTTGATGATACATCGTAGCATCAACCGTCTCTGATGAAGCATCACTTAACAGCTTCAGGCTTGATGCCATAGCTGTGGTCATGCAGTCCATCATCCTGAACCTATTCAGGATCTCTACTGCATACTTCCATTGTCCACACCTCCATGCCTAGAAAATAGTGTGTTGACACATAACATAAGCATCATTGGTCTTCCGCCTTCAACCTTGAGGAAAAGGTTGGAATCCACTTTACTCTCAGGAAATCCTAGAGTCATCAGTAATCTGTCCATCCTGTTGTACCATGTTGAAACACAGGATATTTTGCAGTCACTCCCTCTGAAGCATCATACTCCCTCTGTCTTCTATACTCTATGCAGTGAAACATTCTGTACCGGAGTGACAAGTAGTTTCCTATGCTACTAATCTTCTGTGTATCCATCTAGGATCACTGGATATCAAGATCCTCTATCTTGAACTTTTTCAAAAGTTCATCTCGCACCCATCTGTGAGATTGTCATCCTCTATCAACCTTGTAGCAAAGGTTTAGATCTTCATCAAGATCCTCATGTATGTGTTATCCCATGGGTGTCTTCTGAGCTCATACAAGGTGTTCTTTCATTTGCACACATGATTCTACCTGTCATGTGTCTCAACTCCCACTGGCTGCAAATGTCTCTTCGAATCTTACCTTGTATCCCACGATGTTTCCATCTACTGCATGATGGGACTACGAAATTCCCTTCATGTATCGATACTGCATCCTAGACATCATTCTTCTTGAATTGATCTTCCCTTTCTTCTCGGAATATTCTGCACCATTGATGTCGCTGTATTCGTCATATTATTTTTCATCTTTGAACTGTCGTCACTTGTTCTCCAGAACAAGTCTCATTCTTCTTTGCTTGTAGGCGATTATGTACGCGATCTTTCCTACAAGTCAAATGCATTTGTATGGTTAGAAAAATTTCATAAGGAATATTCATACTGGCAAGTTCTTATGCATAAATATATGGTCATGCAACTACTTTAGCCAATACAACATTCATCCATATCTCACAGAAACTTTTCTAGATTCCTTCCATCTCTACCAGGACAACATTGAGATTGTGCACTAATCCAATATGTCAACAAAGAGGTTTCATTCTAGATGAGTAGCAATGGAGATTTGTATAGCACCATGAGCTACTTACCCATCACATGCATATTAGTAGTATACTGTCGTTAATGCAAACATTCTATCATGCATAATACATCAACTGAATATAAACAAATGCATAACAAAAACAATATCATGAAATGACAATTGAATACATATCTTTATTTGTTTCGTGGGTAGGCTCTTTCTTGATCCTTTCACTTCATCATCTTCTTCATTCATGACTTCATGATTTCTTATCCAAGCTCTCAAGATGGATAAGAGGTTCTTCAAGAATCGATTCCTTCGTATTCTTCATCGCTTGAGGGATCTTCTTTCGATGGTGAGAGCTTGTTCTTCAATTGCTCCCATCTTCTCTTCTCTTCTTATGAGTCGATCTTCTTCTTCTTCCCAGAGTTTGCTGAATGTAATCACTTCCTTCTTGCACAAATTCCTTGAATGAATGAATCCCATGATCCTGGGAGGCCAGTCAAGGTGGACATCACCACTACTACATTCTTCACTTCTTCTTTTATCGCTACAAGTTCTTCTTTGATTTGAGAGACCCTTGTAAATTATGATTGCATGGTCTCTGCATTCTGGATCTTCACATTCTTAAACCGGTTTCTTAAGGTCATATTCCAATTTCTGTTCTTCCCTTCAAATAGCTTGGTCAAGGAATCAAACATCTTCGGTGTCTTTAAGGAAGACAAATGTGGTACAAGTTTATCCGTGACTGAATCAACCATGATCTTCTTGGCCTTAACCAATTTCTTCTTGTGTAAGGCTTCTAGCCTCATCTCCCCCTGGAATTGGAACCTCTCTACTCATGTAGGTGTCCAATTCATTTTCTTTAGAGAGATCATATACTTCCATGCTTGGAATTTTTCAACTTCACCAAGCTTATCATCAAGCTGATGTGATAGATCACTTTGAAATGAGAACCTCAAATGAAAATAGTAGAAGATTAGATCTTATCGTTTTGAGGTGTCCGTCCTGGTTTCGGAGCTGGCTAATCTAGGGTTTGCCACAAAAAACCTAATTTTCAAAACTTGGAATATTCCATATATTATTGTATATAAATATATATCTCTTCAAATGGATCTTTGCAATGTACTCCTTTTCTGAAAACAATGGAGGGAAGCTCCCGAAACAAGAAGCCCTAGTTTCCCACTTTCTTCTGCAGAAATGTCTGTTACTGTTTCTACAGTATATCTGAAATTAATACTCCTCTATTTCTGAAACTTTTCATTGATGTAATGTAACCTCGCATGTTCCTATTCCAACACCATAGGTTTCATCAGAATTGGTTTCACCAATTTGGATTTATGAACCTTTTCCCAAGGTGACCTGTTGCAGGACTGTTCAGAACAGTGAAGTTGTACAGACTTCCACGTGTCACTGTTTCATATTCTGGGTCTACAATTTGGACCACATAAATTATATGCCATACCCTTTCTATAAAATATTCATTAATTCTATTTGGACCTCGGTATCCCAATATATAGCAATTCTCCCCAGGTATCCTGTTTAGGGATGAATTCTGGAAGAGGATGGAACCCTAACGTGTAGGGATCATATATCCATGAATATAGTGAATCAGAGGCTGAATTGTGGATACAGTGTTCATCAGTATTTTATATTTGTCCCTTGCAATTTTTAGCTCCTGATCCTTCTCCAATCTTGGGATATATTGAATTTACCAAAACTTAGCAGTTTTAGTATTTAGGGTTTTTCTAGCCAGGGGTCAAACTAGGGTTTGACTTTCCCAAAGTTTCACCCAACCAAATTTATTGATCCAGGTCTCTAAACTTCGATTTTGATGAGGAGAAAAATCCTATGCTGGGCTCACTCAAAAATTTCTCTTCTGTAGAAATCCCTAATTTCTGCATCGAAAATTGAAAATGCTCGGAATCGAATTCCACTTTGACAGAAAGATGCGCCCTTCAATGGAGAGTCATCCTAGCATACTTTTGCTGATGGATTGTGGAGAGAGACCCAAAAATTAAGAAGCCCTATATTCTACAGCTGTACAATGTCTTCTTCTCAGGTTAGCTTTGATACCATGTTATATTTTTATCATTCAAGCTACCATTATGATCTTAGGATCTTTAACTGAGAGAATAACATGCACAACAATAAAACACAAGCACAACACAAGAGAAAAGAGACACATATAATTTTCCTCAGGGAAACCATAAAGGAGAAAACCCCGCAACTTCCTCAGAGATAGAATCAGTACCAAAGGTAAAACCAAAAAATAGTAAGATGATCTCTCGACAGCAGCAGTCTCTCTCTCTCTCACTGAAAGAGCTTCTCCTCTCTCACTCATGCGCTCCAATGAGTGAGTGTATGTGTCCTAAATAGAGAGAGGCACTCTCTATTTACATTCTTTCATTCACTTGGAACCCACTCCATCATGTCGGCCTCACTTAACAATTACTTACTAGAGCTGACATCTCTAGGAGTGTCTAATAACCCTAGTGCCCCACAACTTGTGGGGACTTTTCCTCCTCCGACCAACAAGGAGGTTTATCCTTAACACAATGGTGGGGACTATTGCCCCAACTTACAATGACTCACCTAGGGTTGACTTCACTAGAATAGTCTAATAGCGCAAGGGCCCCATAACTGTGGAGACTTTAACCCTTGATCAATAGCAGGGTTATCGACAATGACTTGACATGACTTTATCATTATAGAAACTTCCTGGAATAAACATCGGGGTATGACATGACTCAAGTACATCACAAATACATCTCAAAATAAACATCGGGTTACAATACATAAGAAATATAGATGAATACATTCTGAAGTTACAATTACATCAACACTAATAACCCTAGTGCCCCACAACTGTGGGGACTTTTTCCTTTGGTCAACAAGGAGGGTTAAAATTGACACAATTGTGGGGAATATTACCCTGACTGACAATGGAGGGTTAATCTCAATGACTTTACATGAATTTTTTACATTATTGAATCTCTCGATCAGAACATCGGGGCATGACATGACTCAATTACATTATAGATACTTCCTGGAATAAACATTGGGGTATAATACGGAAGATATACAAGTGAATACATTTCAAAGTTACAAATACATCAACACTCCCTCTTAACTAGGAAGGTATTCTCTCGACATAATTTATCAGCACAAGTCTTCTTCTCTGTATCATCTGGATCATCATCAAGTCATCTTCATCATCTTCATCATCACTGGATCTGGATCATCACTAGATCATCATCAAAACTGGATCATCAATGGATCATCATCAAAGCTAGATCATCACTAGATCATCATCATCATCACTGATTCCACTATCTCAATCAAATGGTGCTATCTCTTCATTCTTCTCGTCATAGGAAGTTCCACAGAGCCATCCCTTTTTCATGCTGGTTGTAGGCCTAGCCTCCATGTAGCTCTTCTTCAATGCTTATATTTGACCCTAATTCAGAATGGCCCACCCAGCACTTACATCTGATCATGAGAGGAACACATCCAACACCATGTCAGAAAGGCCCAGCACTCACATCAGATCATGGGAGGAACACATCCAAGAACCATATCGGAAAGGCTCAGTACTCACATCCGATCATGGGAGGAACACATACAAGAACCATATCAGAAAGGCTCAACACTTATATCTGACCATGATAGGAAACTTTATTCACACATCATGATAGGAAACTTTTATTCACACATCATCTCAAAAATCCTCTACACTTATATCTAACCACGATAGGAAAATTTATTCACACATCATGATAAGAAACTTTTATTCACACATCATGTCAGAAAGGATCTGCACTTATATCTAACGACGATAGGAAAATTTATTCACACATCATGATAGGAAACTTTATTCACACATCATGATAAGAAAATTGTATTCACACATCATGTCAGAAAGGCTCTCAACCCCAGGCTGAGTGTCAGTCCCAGACTGAAATAATTCCTGGTAACTGACCAAGTGCCTCCATTCTCCCAGAGAATGGAATTTAGCACTTATATCTAATCATGTAGGAACCAATCCTACAGTCACATCAGAATGGCTCAGCACTCATATCTGACATGGAAGGAACCAATCCTCTCACCATGATAGAATGGCTTAGCCCTTACATATAACCATGGAAGGAACCAATCCTCTCACCATGTCAGAATGGTTCACAGACTCATCAATTAGCCTTGGAGAAAACCTTGATTTGGAGAACACCAAGCTTCTCCCTGAAGTACTCAAACTTCAATCTGGACAAGGGCTTATTCAACACATCAGTTATCTATTCGTTCATCGCAACATACTGGAGCTTCATTGCTCCCCTCTACACCATATCCCTGATATAGTGATATTTGATCTCGATATTCTTTGACTTGTCATGGAACATTGAAGTCTCTAACAACTTCACACAACTCTGGTTGTTGCAATATATAAAAGTAGCATCCAACTAGAGATCAAATAAATCAGATAGTAACTTTCTCAGCCATACTGCCTCATAACTAGCTGAACAAGCTATGACATACTCTGCTTCAGCTGTACTCAGTGCCACACAGGACTGCTTCCTACTAAACCAAGAGATCACACATGATCCCATACTGAAGCATCACCCTGAAGTGCTCTTCCTATCAATGGCACTTCCCAATCTGAATCAACATCACCCTCTAGGTTAATCTTTTGATTCACCTCATACTTGATCCCATAATCAACTGTACCCTTTAGATACCTCAGAGTATGCTTTGCAACAATCAAGTGAACATGTCTAGGATTTGTCAAGAACTGGCTCAAGGTGTTCACAGCAAAGCAAATATCTGTTCTCGTATTTGTTAGGTACATTAAGGACCCAATCATCTGACGATACATCATGGCATCAACCGACTCTGATGAAGCATCACTCAAATGCTTCATGTTCGATGCCATAGGTGTGGTCATGGCCTTGCAATCCATCATCCCTTGTCCCAAGGAGATTCCATCTGCATTCTGCCACACCTCCATTCCTAGAAAGCAGTGCATCATATCCAAGTCCTTCATATCAAACTTGGCAGCAAGTCTCCTTCTTGCAACTTTAATGAGTTCCTCTTTTCTGTCAGGAACAAGTCATCAACATATAATAGGAGCATCATTGGTCTTCCACCTTCAACCTTGAAGAAAAGGTTGGAATCCTCTTTACTCTCAGTAAATCCTAGAGTCATCAGTAATCTGTCCATCTTGTCGTACCTTGTCGAACCTCAGGACCTTCTGCAGTCACTCACTCTGAAGCAGAGCATCATTCTCTCTTTGTCTTTCATACTCTATGCACTGAAATATTTTGTACCGGAGAGACAAGGAGCTTCCTCTGCTACTAATATTCTATGTATCCATCTATGGTCACTGGATATCAAGATACTCTATCTTGATCTTTTTCAAAAGTTCTTCTCGTACCCATATGTGAGCTTTTCATCCTCTATAGGCTTTCATCTTCAACCTTGTAGCAAAGGTTAAGATCTTCATCAAGGATTCTTTCTTGAACTGTTGTCACTTGTTCTTTGGAATAAGTCTCATCCTTATTTTCTTATAGGTGATTGTACACGATATTTCCTACAAGTCAAATGCATTAGTTGTATGGTTAGAAACATTTCATAAGGCATATGGCATAATGAAAAATTATTTTGCATCAAGATATATGATTATGCAACTATTTTATCCAATAGAACAATCATCCATATCTCATGGAAACTTTCTACATGCCTTCCATCTCTAGCAGGACAACATTGAAATTGTGCACTGATCCAATATGTCAGCAAAGAGGTTTCATTCTAGATAAGTAGCAATGGAGAGTTGTATAGCACCATGAGCTACTTACCCATTACATGCATATTAGTA
>LPNX010342092.1:10681-46200 GCA_001517045.1 Pseudotsuga menziesii
GAACTGAAAATAAACAAATGCATAACAAAAAACAATATCATGAAATGACAATTGAATACTTATCTTTATTTGTTTCGTGGGTAGACTCCTTCTTGAGCCTTCAGCTTCATCATCTTCTTCATTCATAATAGCATCGTTTCTTATCCAAATGCTAAGGTGGATAAGAGGTTCTTCAAGATTTGAGTTCTTCATATTCCTCATCGCTTGAGGGATCTTCTTTGGATGGTGAGAGTTTGATCTTCAGTTGCTCTCATCTTCTCTTCTCTTATTATGATTCAAGCTTCTTATTATTCCTAGAGTCTGCTGAAAGTAATCACTTCCTTCTGGCACACATTCCTCGCATGAATGAATCCCATGATCCTAGGAGCCCTTTCAAGGTGGCTATCACCACTTCTGCATTCTCCACTTCTTCTTTTACTGCTACAAGTTGTTCTTTGATTTGAGAGACCCTCGTAAAGTATGACTGTATGGTCTCTGCATTCTGTATCTTCACATTCTTCAATTGTTTTCTCAAAGTCATATTTTGATTTATGTTCTTCCCTTAAAATATCTTGGTCAAGGAATCAAACATCTCTTCAGGTGTCTTTAGGGGAGACATTTGTGGTATAATGTGATCTGTGATTGAATCAACAATGATCTTCTTGTCCTTGACCAAGTTCTTCTGGTGTAAGGCTTTTAGCCTTATCTCCCTCTGGAATTGGAACCTCTCTACTTATGTAGGTGTCCAATTCATTTTCTTTAGAGAGATCATATACTTCCATGCTTGGAATTTGTCAACTTCAATAATCTTATCATCAAGCTGATGTGATAGATCACTTTGAAATGAGAACCTCAAATGAAAATAACAAAAGATTAGATCTTACCGATTTGAGGTGTCCGTCCTGGTTTTGGATCTGGCTGATCTAGGGTTTGTTAGAGAAACCCTAATTTTAAAAACTTGGAATATTTCAGATAATATTGGCTAGAATTATATACCTCTTCAAGGTGATCTGTCGAATGTACTCCTTTTCTGAAAACAATGGAAGGAAGCTCCCGAAACAGGAATCCCTAGTTTACCAATTTCTTCTGTAAAAATTCATGATACTATTTCTGTGGAATATCCAAAATTACTACTCATATGTGTTTGAAATTTCTCACTAAGTTTTCCTCACATGTCCCTGTTCCAAACCATAGGTTTCATCAGAATTGGTTTCACCAATTGGGATCTATGAGTGGTTTCCCAAGATGACTTATTTCAGGACTGTTCAGAATATCGAAGTTGTATAGAATTCCATGTATCACTGTTTCATCTTCAGGGTCTGAAATGTCTACCACAAAAATTAAAGTCCGTTCCCTTTTTGAAACATCTTGAGAAATTTCATCTGGACCTTGGTAGCCCGAGATATAGCAATTCTCCCCAGGTGTCCTGTTTAGGTATGAATCCTGGGAGAGGCTGGAACCCTAACTTGGAGGAATCATATCTCCTATAATATAGATAATATGAGACTAAAACTTGGACATAGTGTACATAAGGATTTTATATTCGACTTGTGAAATTTTCAGCCCCTGAAACTTCTTCAATCTCTAGATATAACGAATTTTCCAAAACTTATCAGTTTTAGTATTTAGGGTTTTTTAAGCTCGGGGTCAAACTAGGGTTTGACTTTCCTGTAGTTACACCCAACCAAAAATATCGACCTAGGTCTCTAAACTTTGATTTTTATGAGGAGATCAATCCTATGCCGGGATCACTCAAAAATTCTTCTTGTGTAAAAAGCCCTAATTTCTTGCACCAAAACTGAAAAATGCCCGGAATCAAATTCCGCTTCGACATAAAGATGTGCCATTCAATGGAGAATTAGCCTAGCATACATTTTCTAATGGATTGTGGAGAGAGAACCAAAAAATAATATGCTTTAGCTTCTATATCTGCGCAATGTCTTCTTCTCAGGTTAGCTCTGATTCCATGTTAGATTTTTATCATTCAAGCTAGCATATCTTAGGATCTTATCTGAGAGAATAACATGCACATCAATAAACACAAGAGACAAGAGACACAAAGAATTTTCTTCAGGGAAACCATAAAGGAGAAAACCCCACAACTTCCTTAGAGATAGAATGAGCACCGATGGCAACAGTAAAACTCGAAAACAGAAAAGATGATCTCCACAGCTTGTTCTCTCTCTCACACTTGAGAGAGCTTCTCCTCTCTCACTCATGCGCCCTAGTGAGTGAGTGTGGGTGTGATAAATAGAGAGGATCACTCTCTATTTATATTCTTTCATTCACTTGATGTCCACTTCAACATGTTGGCCCCACTTAACAATTACTTACTAGGGCCGACATCTCGAGGAGAGTCCAATAACCCTAGTGCCCCACAACTGTGTGGACTTTTCCCTCCAATCAACAAGGAGGGTTAACCTTGACACAATTGTGGGGACTATTGCCCCGACTTACAATGGAGGGTTAACCTCAATGACTTTACATGACTTATTTACATTATTGAATCTCTTGATCGAAACATCGAGGCATGACATGACTCAATTACATTATAAATACTTCCCAAAATAAACATCGGGGTACAATACATAAGATATACAAGTGAATACATTCCAAAGTTACAAATACATCAACAAAGAAGACCATTTATCACCGAAAAAGTAAAAATAAAAGGAAGATTATTCGAAGAAGTGAAAGTCAATTGAATGCTCAACAAATAATTCAAAATCAAAATAACAACTATCTATCATTGAAGAAGTCAAAGTACATGGAAGCCAAATTAAGGAGTTATCAAAGAGTCAATGATGAATTGTGATACATGAATAACCAATTGGAAATAAGGATTAAAATACATGAGATTCAAAACGAGTTCAAAGAATGACAATTTTCGACCAAAAAAATGATATAGAAAAATTATCTGCGAAAATTGAGGAATTAAAAGACAAAAAGGATTTCAATCAAATATTAAAAAATAAGGATATAAAGAAACAATTAAACAAGTATAAAGAAGAAATAATATGCTTGAACAAAATCGTTAATGAAAAGGATGAAAAACTGACATAGATACAAAAGAAATTCAAAGGTCAACAATAAGAAGTTGGCTAGTGCGACAACAGATAAAAATTATTCAACAACAAAATGATGAATCTAAAAAGTCACACAAGTTGGAGATCACAAAAATTAATAAAGAACTATCCAATAATTTCAAATAAATTTTCAGATTAAAGAACCATAATAAGACGTTAGTCACGAAAATTAAGAAGTTGAAAAATAATCAGAAGGCAAGACACTCTATAGAAGACATTGAAGGAAAATTCTAGACAAGTAGAAAGAAAATATTTGCATAAAAAATCATAACGAAGATCTTAAGGAGCAAGTCAATAAGTCTGAAGATGACAGAAAGTTGCAAGAAGAATTGATTAAGAATTTTCAAAGTGACAACATGCAGTTAGAAAACATGTTGGAAAAGATACATAACGAAACATTAAAACCTAAAGGGATGAAAATACAACTTCCATATCGGATCAATGCTCAAAATACAACGCTATTAAATTGAGCACATAGATCTGTGGACCAACACACAACTCACAAGATAGATCACACAATTTTACACAGAAATTGAAGAATGAAACAGTGCAAAAATGGCTTGCAACTGTGAATGCTTTCATTAGTCAAAAGTAATTAGATAATTAATTATAATGAAGTACAATGGCTAAATAGCCTCACACAATTTGAATCCATGTGAGGAAATTCAAATTGGTTTGACTCTACTTAACTTAATGGTTAACTGACCTTGTCTAAACCATTATGGAAGTTCATCGGAGTTCAAAATCCAAAATCAAGTGTCTAATTCAGTGTTAACTAGTCTAACTAACTGAGGTAGGCGAGTAAATGTGCCTCACCTGCATGAAGCCATGCAAACCTAGCTCTATCTGAGTAGAACTGAATGTAATAGACTAGAAATGAATGTAATTGACTCGTAACTGAGCTTGACTAGTCACCAACTAAACTCAACTAATGGAGGTTGGTATCGGCACTCCCAGTGGCTCCTAATTTGTAGGGATTGATCTAGGAGGATCCTAAAATGACGCATGCAAGTGCAATCAGTGGCAGTTGGCCTCAATTAGTGCTCCCCACACTTTAGTAACTGGTACATGTGCCCCAATTAGGCCAAGTGGACCCAATAGTGCTAGTGACTAAAAATAGACAGAAAGGACTCATGATTTATACATAATTGAACAAATTGGACAAGGAAGGATTATAATCCTAACACCCCCCCTAAATGCTAACTTGGACAATTAGTGGGATTTAGTAACTAAGACCATAGGTCACCCATTACAACAAGTAAAGTAACTGCTCAACATAAGGAGTTGGGGAAAAAACCACATGGGAAACACCCCCCCCCCCTCTAACTAAGCAGATAGAATCAAGATTCAAGTTTTAAAAAATTGAAAATATGTTTCTCCAACCTTCATCTCTGTGATTTAGTGAGGAAACATGCATGATGCTCTATGCATAGGTATCCTGGTGCCTGGCATGTAGACTTCTCCATATTCTCCCAAAATGATGATGGAAGGAAGGAGGAATGTAACATTCTTCTATTTCTAGATGAAGAGGTGTATGATCCATTCTATTCTTCTAAAGGAAGTGTAACTGATCAGCCCTTGCCATGTAGCATCTCACAGGGAGTTTTTTGCATCTCTCTGAAGGAGGTAAGATTGTATGACATATCGCAAGGTTCTTTGTCTTCTGAGTGTCAGATGGATTTTCCAGTCATCTTCCTAGTTTCCTGCTTGGGTGTAGGGACTGGATCTGGATCTGGATCACCCTGAATCTCAATCTCATAAATTGATACAACTGGTTCTACAATATTAGTGGAAACTGCAAAAGAAGTAGATGGAGTGTTTTTACCTTCCCTTGCAAGTGGCTGCTGAGAGTGCACTGGTTCTGAAAATGGCATGAAGTGTGAGAACTCATATGCCTTGTAGGAATGATTTGCAACACCCTTCACTATGATGTTCCCAGTAGATATATCTATGATCTCCACTGAGTCAGGACCAAATATCACTCGCTTTGGAGAGCTAGTATGAGTCATTTGGTATACAGATAACATATTTGCAGCTAAGGAGGGAACATATAGCACATCATTGATCTTTCCATGTTCAATCTTGATAGAACCCTTCCCTTTGGCTCAAATTTGACTGTTATTTCCCATTTGAATACTAGGACCATCAAAATACTGCAAGGAAGATAATGATTCTCTGGATGCAACCATATGATTGGAAGCTCCAGAATCATTGAGAAAGGCATGTGCTGTTGAGAAGCTAGCCTTCACTACATGGCATGTCTCTTCATGTTCTTCAGTTTCTTCTCTATGTTCATCCTTCCTTGTGCTAGTAGGTACAGTAATGTTATGTTTCTTTAGAATAAGAGCCATCTCATCAATTGTTCTTCTCATACAGGAGCTTTCTGGATGAAATCCCCTTCCATAGTAAGAACATAGGGTGTTTCCTTTTCCATTATTCTTGCTTCTCTTTGAACCTGAAGGCTCATTTGACTGCTCTTCCTCCATAGGAGACTCATCCTTTTGATTCCCTTTATCATTCACTACCTTAGGTCCTCCAGTAACTGGTGCATGATCTTTGGAAGATCGAATGATCCCCATTTGGATCAACTTGTCATGCTCATGGGTGAGAGATTCAATGAAGGAGTTAAGAGTAGGCATCCTCCAATTTGGAGTAGTGAGATTCATTGAATGAAAGGTTGATACAAATACTAAGTAGTCTGCACCAATTTTTGAGAGAATGGAAAGGATGAGTTGAGGATCCTCCTTCTCAACCTTGCACAACTTCAACTGGAACACTAGATTCTTGAATTTGGTGAAGAAGTCATTTAGTGTTTTGAAATTGGCTGGATGAAGAGAAATAAACTCATTTTATAGCTAATAGATCCATATATGATCCTTCTTATCAAATAAGGAAGCAAGCTTATCCCAAACCTACTTGGGAATCTTCAATCCGTTTATGTGGAAGAGAATATCTCGAGGGATTGAGAGGCACAAGCATCCATATGCTTCATCAAGCCTATTCTAGTACTTTTCTTTGTCAACATAATGAATTGGCTCTGCCTCTATCTCCATTGTGAGTTTGAAGAGTATTTTGGATCATAGCTGCATCTCCATTTCCTCCTTAGACTGGTGGTAGTTGAAAGGAGTGAGAAGCTCCATTGGAGGGGCCATTTAGAATGCAGTGAAGGAGACTGAGCTGTTGTAGTGAATGCAATGAAGGAGACTGAGATGCTTGTAGAGAATGCAGTGAAGGAGACTGATAAACCTGTAAATTAGACAATCAAACAGACAAAGTAAGGTCAACAAACTGCACTTTTGGAATTTACTTTACTTGGGATATTAAGTGGTAAATTCTCCGCTTTTGGTGCAGTATGGTAAGGAGCAATTTTGCTAATTTTTTTTTTTTATCCAAGTATGAAATTTTAGTAGGAGAAGTGCCTTGTCCTACCGAGGCTTTGATACCATATTAAATTGAGCACATAGATCTGTGGACATGTTGGTCTCTATGGGCAGACCCGGGTTTACTGTAATGTACCAACAACACCCCTAGCTCACTGTCCCTTTCGGCGATAGACCGCGGAGCGGCCTGAAGTCTCACCCGAAGTGATTCTAATGGGTTGGCCAAAGACTCAAGTGTCTTTGAGTAGGTTTTGTGGCATCCTGTGTGCGTCTCGAAGCTCTTCTCAACCCATGAGATCTCTCTCTGCGATGCGCAGTTTCCTCTTACTCGCGATGACTCTAGCCCTTATAGCATCGCTGCATCCTGGGCAACACGTAACTCTCTCCTATGCTTGATCCTCAACCTATGGTACCATACACCACAGCTCCTCTAATGGTGCGATATCACCTCCCTGCGATATCCTACCGCTGCGACTCGGCGTACTTAGCGTTACTTGTGTTCGACTTACAGGACTCAACATACAAGACTGCTTTACACTGCTGCTCTTAACTGTCTTAAGTGAAACATAGAAAAACTCTTATATAGAATACTTAAAGGCTTCAACCTGCATTTATCCCTCTATAATGCTATGAACTGGATAACACATACATACATTAAACTGTAAGCAAAGTTCATGTAATGAGCAACAGATACAACAAGTGAATACAATCACATGAATCAATCACATAACAATTTGATTTTACATGGTTCACTTCCAAGGTAGAAGCTACGTCCACAGAATTGTGTTTTATTATATCTTGAGAGAGTACACAATTCTGCTACACCGCATATGCAGCTCAAGATCTTCTGGGTAACTCCGCACACTGCCTGGAACCCTTCTCTCTTAGATCTCTTTTCTATCTCTATATTGCCTTCTTACAATATTCTCT
This sequence comes from Pseudotsuga menziesii, assembly GCA_001517045.1. Lineage (NCBI taxonomy): Eukaryota > Viridiplantae > Streptophyta > Pinopsida > Pinales > Pinaceae > Pseudotsuga > Pseudotsuga menziesii. The sequence goes on from LPNX010342092.1 coordinate 18,057, forward strand.
CTCTCTCTCTGTTAATCCCTGCGGATTGTTACATACATCCTCAATGAGCTAGCTATTGGTTACAGTAAGATAACTACCACTGATAACAGAACCAAAGCTCAGCTTCTATGATATAACTGTCTAAAATGTCTGCTTGTCTAACTACCCAACCAACCAACCCTTTTACAATACATAATACATCCCTTTATAGGCAGCCCGAAGGTCTCTCCTTTACAACACTGTGGGATTGTCCCAACAGTAACCCAAAAACCCTAACTAGTGACAGTCAGCATATCTATACTTGGGGTAGCTACTTTTCATCACACCACTGCTCTCTGCAGTCTTCCATGCTTCCCGGCGTTGACCATGCGTACTGTGCACCACTTCCCATTCTGTCCTTCGTCTTCAATACCTCGGCCTCGTTGCTCCTTTTCATTAATGAGGGTAGCTGAGCCCTCCTATCTTTCGCCACTGCATTCAATGTAGTGGGTGAGCTCTCTCTTCTCGGCCGCTCAAGTACTGTCATCTTCTTTGACTTCACTGCCCCGGTAGTCATAGTTTTCGGCTCTGCTCTACAGCTAGAAACATGCTACGGCGTCGTATCTTTACCTTATCTCTTCATCTTCGCCAAACTGTCTATCCACCAAAATGGCATCTTTTCCTGTAGCTGCTGGACCCTACTCCAACAGTCCCCTAACACTTACTTGTGGCTCGTCCCCGAGCCACTACCAACAGGCTTCTCCTGCTGTAGCTTCTCCTTGGCTTCCTATGAAGTCTTTTGAAATTTGTCACGAATTCCTGCGACTGCATTCTCCATAGCTGCGACACACTCTCTATAGTTTCTGTAACTTAGTTCGTTGGGCTCTCTTATCTTTCCTTCCCTCATTCATTGTCTCGCTCTCGTCGCTTGTGAGACCTTTTAAGGATCTTCAGGTTTTGAGAAGTCTTCCACAGATATCCTTTACTCTTTATCTGGGTTAGAACTTTTATCACAAGGAAAATCTGTATCTTCCATCCTTCTCAAACATTTCATTCAGTCTGGAGCCTACTTATGTGAAAGGTATACAAACCAGGAATTCCATTCCGAGAACAAGCCTTTGTCTGCATCTTGAAGTTCTGCTTGTTCGGTTTGTTTTCCCTTTCACTTTCCTTTTCAGCCACTTGCTCCAGGTATTCATACTGCTTGGGTTCCACATATTTTCATTCTTGACCTTTGGAACCTCTTGTTCTTCTCTTAGCTGATGAGATAGGTCATCTTCCTTCTCCCATTGCCTTCTTTTTCTCACCTTTAATTTTTTCCTGACAGGAGATTTCTTCTCATCATTCCTCTGTTCTGCTTTCTTATCTTCAGTGATCAGCTCGGCATTCTTTCTCTCTTTAGCAGAGACTTTGATGACATCTTCTACATCCTGCGCTTGACTTCACATCCTTGGCGGTTGTCTGACCTGTGATGTTCCTAATTTCACAACCCTGGGTGGCATCGTCATAGCAGCTGTAATGCCACCACGTTCGAATCTTTCCAAAATCGCTTCTATGGGTTCCTCCTCGGATAGAACCCACTCGGTGTTATACTCTGGGTGGGCAATGGCTGCGAAATAGGGAAATCACAGCACTCTGTAATGAAATTAGCTCTGCACAGGGGAAGCTTAAGACTTACTCTACAGCTCTCGGCTCTTGCAAAAGTAACCGTCCTGAATGATTGATCTTTGCTTTTATGCTAAAGGCTATAATCCTGGATGCAACAGTCATCTAGGTTGAACCCGTCGTTCGTATTAATGCCTAGACGAGACCACACCTATCGTTTCGATCCTCATTAAATGCTGAAATCTGATCAAATTTCCCTCGAACCCTGTGTGTGCAGGCGTCGGTCTCGTCAAAGATTTACTAAATATGGAAAATTTAATATGCTATTGCCAAATCTATGGTAAGGTATACCGGTCATTTCTTCATTAACTGCCTATCAGAAGGTGACTTGACTGACCCTCTGTCATTTTTCAAAACTGGATACGTGGCACAGAGAAACATCGCATTGCTGCGATGAAACACCGCATCACCTGCTCAAACAACTTACCCTTTTTTTTTTTACTTGTGCAAAATGAACCGTCCTTATGTGATTCCTTATACTTAGAATACCTGCCGGTGTAGACTAATTCCCGGTGCGATGCCTCCTTTCAACTACACTGGACATCTTCACCCTCATAGGCTATCTGAGCTAAGGCTGGGGTATGAAGTGGATAGTACTGTAAAGCTTAAGCCTACTGCCATTAATGAAAGTGGGAAGAAGCTCCCCATTCAATTTGCTAAGCTAAATGACTCCTTCGTCTGTAACTTGTTGAATCTGGTATGGCCCCAACCAATGCATCTTGAACTTCCCTGGAAACTTCACAAACTTACTGTCATAGAGGTGGACTAGGTCTCCTATCTGAAAAATCTTGTTCTTGACATGCCTGTCATGCCAAGATTTTTCTCATGCCTTTTGCACTTTCTGATGGAATCCTGCGATGAACCTGTCTTCCTCTAAGGCAAGCAGCTGCGCTAGCCTTTCATGCACCGTGTCTGTATCAGCCATCCCGGTGATCTGAGCAATTCTTAAACTGGGAAGAATATACTCCATAGGCATAATAGCCTCCTGTCCATACACCAAGCTGAAAGGTGTGTGTCTTGTAAGTTTCTTGCATGTAGTCCTATACGCCCATAATACAACGTTAACTATGAGGTCCCAATCATTCCCTTGGTTGTTGTAGATCTTAGTAAGAGCATTTTGTAAAATCTTGTTAAAGGCCTCCACTGTACCATTAGCTTATGGGTGGTAGGGGTGCTATTTTGGTGCTGTATCTGGAATTATTTCGTTAAGGCCTCAATGGTGTGGTTCAAGAAGTGGGTGCCTTGATCACTCATCAAAATTACTGGGCATCCAAATCTACTGATAATGGTCTCAAAGAGGAATTGTGCAGCTGTAGCAGCATCACAATTTCTTACTACTTTAGCCTCCACCCATCTGATGAGGTATTCTATTCCTGTAATAATATATCTCGCACCAGTTCGTTTTCCCGGTGGGTTGATAGGACCCACAAAGTCTATAGCCCACTTGTCAAATGTGCGCAGCATAACCTACGGTCGTGGCGGCATTTCATCTCATCGTGAAGGTTTTCCTACCCTCTGGAAGATATCGTAGCATCTGCAAAATTACTTAGTATCCTTATGTAAAGTAGGCCACCATAATCCTGTGGTCAGGATTTTCTGCACAGTCGGCTTTCCTGCAAAATGACCTCCTGTGGTACCGAAATGTGCTTCTCTGATAATGGCCTCTTTTTCATGCGGCATCACACATCTGCGTAGGACTTCATCTAGACCTAACTTGTATAACTGTCCTACGATCAGGGTGAAGTCTGTTGCTTTAACAACCAACTGCCTCTTTTGATGCTTGGTAAACTCATCAGGTGCTCCTCCTGTAGTGAGAAAGTGGATGATATCAGCATAGAAAACAACTGTGCATCTGGCAAATTGTCCTCTAGATTACTTGGCTCTTCTCCTGAGTCTATTCATGACAGATGATCAGGTCCAGCATTCAATATTCCTGGTTTCACAATGATTTCAAAATCGTAATCCTGAAAGAGGAGTAACCATCTGTAGATTCTTCCCCCTAACACTGGCTTATTGACCAGATACTTTAATGCGGAATGGTCAGTAAACATATTGAACGAGGCACCGAATAGGTAGTGCCTGAAATTCTGTAGCGCATACACCATAACTAATCCTTCTCTTTCTATCGTGGTGTAGTTCTTTTCTGCCGTTGATAGCTTTCTGCTGGAGTATGCGATAGGATGATCGATACCTCCTTCTCCTGGTTGTGTTAAAACAATCCCTAGTGCGATGCCAGATGCATCCACATGTACATGAAACGAATTAGTCCAGTCTGGAAATACTAAAATGGGTGTTGTAACCATCTTTTCTTTAAGTGTTTCTAGACTCTGTTGATATTCCTCATTCCATAGGAATTTTACATCTTTCTTTAACAGTTTTTCCATCGGTGCTGTAATCTTTGCGTATCCCTTGATGAATTTTCTGTAGTAACCGGTATGACCAAGTACTGTCCTCAATTGTTTGACTGAGTTGGGTGCTGGAAGATTTACAATGATGGCAATCTTTGCGGGATCTACCATCAAGCCTTGCCTGCAAACAATGTGACCCAACAAGATACCAAATGGTGCACATAATATACATTTTTTCAAGTTTAGAGAAATCTGGTGCTGCCTACATTTCTCTAACATCAGTCTTAAATCTCCTATGTGCTTGTCAATTAATCCAAACATAGTCCAATCATCAAAATAAAATTCTAAGAATTTATGGATGTATTCTTTAAATACAGCAACTACTACTCTAGAAAAGATAGCTGGTGCATTCTTAAGACCAAAGGGCATTACCATATACTGGAATGAGCCCCATTCTGTTGCAAAAGTGGTCTTATGTCGATCTTGTGGGTGGATTCTGATCTGGTGATAGCCTGAAAAGCCATCAGTGAAGGAGTAGACCTCCTGTCCTCCCACATTGTCTAATACTTCATCAGTGAAAGGTGTCGGAAATGGATCATGAAGTGATGCATCGTTGAGTTTACGCAAGTCGACACAGATCCTAATGTCTCCTTTGGTTTTCTTCTCTTGCACGACCATGGGACTAACCCATTCGCTTTCTTCCACTGGATCAATAATGCTTGCCGCTAGCATCTTATCGATCTCATCCTTAACTTTTTCTTTATAGCGTGGATTTAATCTATAAGGACGCTGCTTAACTGGTCTAGCATCCTCTTTCAATGGTATCCTCATTACTCCCAGGTCTCTGACTATTCCCTTCATCTCTGTGAACTTGGTGGGAAATAGGTCTTGATAGTCATGTAACAAGTCTGCAATCTGTCCGACTGTTTCATCATTCCAATAGTCTCCAATAGAGGAAAACTTTGGTTCTGTGTCTGTGCCAATATTGATCTGTTTAATCTTGATAGGCTCCATGATAGCTGGAGTCTCTAGCTTTGGCCCATCAACATCGTGAGTCCCCTCTGTCTCCGGAATGTTGATGTTGCGAGGATCCTCATCCTCCTCCTCTGGTTCTGATGCAAAGTTATAACACTCTAGCACCTCTTCTAACTGGATGGCCCACTCGGGTTGAGCTGACACTGACAGGGTACAATCCTCAAATATCTTAATATTTATTACATCTAGGGCCTGATTAATGTTTGGATACTCAGATTCAAAAGCGAAGGTGACTAGAAAGTTGTCTATCATAAGTGGCCATGTAGTCATTCCCTTGTGCAATTCAGTCTCTGTGTGCCAATTCCTTGGAACTGTGTCCAAAGTGTGAATGAACCAGTGAACCCATTCATCCTCAGGAATGTCTGACCAATTCCATTCACACATCTAAATATGTGACCTAGGGTCACTTTCTCATGTGTATTTCTGCTGGATATACTCTCTATCGATAGAGAATCTGATCGCCATCAATCTCTTAATATCATCCCATGATGCGATATTCCCTTTATGTGCATACCACCATCTTGCAGGTGTGGCTCATACTGCAAGGTCCATAGCTGCGATCCTCTGGTAGTGAGGAATTTGTTGTTCAAACTGCGTGAGAAAGTCCTGAATATCTATTAGACCATGAAATGATCAAATCTTGTTGACCTCTGCGCCAATCCATCGTAGTGACTTGGTCATGTACGCACATCTGCGCGCTAAGACTTCGTAAAGTCTTTTCTGCCAGTTTTCTATACCAACATCCGAATCCGATGCACCGTTGAGCTGTCACATCGCCAACTAATGTTCCCTTCTACGGTTGGATTTATGTAGTTGCTTTGGTTCGCAGTCATCTGATAGAGACTGTCCATGTTGCGTGCCTCTTCCTCTGCTCGGATAGGTTCAATGTATCTAGGACCCTGAAGAGGATCTAACGGTGAGATGATCTGGATCTGCGCGTCCTCAAAGGTCATTTGTCTTCTCTTTAAGTCAATAACGGGCATGTTACCGATTTCCCAATCAATTCCTAATAATGCTGGATATGGTCTACTATCGCCAATAATTTCTATAACTTCAAAGTCCGCAGAGCTGCGAACTCCATCAATGTCAACTGGAAACTGCGGTAATCGACCCAGGGGTGATACCCACTGCTGATTAGCTAATCGCAGATGGATAGGTGATCTGACTAACTTAGGGCTACCCATATGTTCTCATGTTTGCTTAGTCAGAACATTTACCTCTAATCCTAGATCTAGGATCACCTCATCCATTTCAAATTCTCCAACCTGTGCTGTTAGTCACATCTCTCTTCCTATTCTTGTATGTCCCCTAATATTATGAAAAACACGATGTGCATTGCTCATGGAAGAAGATGGCTGACATTGATCTATGATGCGCTGAAGTTCTCCGATAGCTTGTTCATTTCTCACGAGTTTTAAACAGCTCCGCAGGAAGGATTGTACACTTCCTGCCAACTCATCCTCGTCACAAGCGCCCGATGTGGTAGTCTGTGATATCTGTACAGGGCTAATGCCACAAGGTGCTTGCTGCGGTACGCCCCTAGACGGTGGTACCTGCAATCTTGATTGCATAGGGTCATCAAAAAAATATTAGCTTCCTGAAATGTCTGTTTATTCTTATGTAGGTCAAGTGGTGTTGCTTTGTTAGGAGATTTGAGCACCCACTCCTGACCTGTGTTCTTTTCAGTATCCTACGATGTCCCATTGGTGGAAGCACCGCTGCGAGTCACAATGTTGACTCTCGGTTCTGGTTCTTCCTGCTTAGCAGCAATAAGCTGGATGTTCTGGTGTACTGTTGGCTTAGGTTCTCTGATCTTGGCTATCAAGGTAGGACATTCCTCTATAGTGTGGTCGTAATATTTACAATAATTACATGTCGTAGTAGGGCTCTGACAGTCCCTAGCATAATGTCCTAAACTCCACAGTTGTAACAAGTGATTGGTCCGCAACCACAGCCAAAGCCTTCTCCACGGCCAAAGCCTCCTCCACATCCTCGTCCTCTGAATCCTCCTCCACGGCCACCATAAGCCGGATCATGCTGTGGTCCTGCTGCTGGACCCTGTGTTTCTGATTGGATAATGTACAAGTCTTGCTTGCTCCCGACCATGAGATCATAAGCTCAGCAATCATGTTCATCATGGCCTACAGACTTACAGAAGACACAGTATAAGTTCTTAGGTGTCTGCACGTACTTCTGAAGTAGAGGGCATTGCTGAGGTGGGTGTCCTCTTGTTTTGCATATTTCACACCACGGCCCGTGGGTCTGTGGTAGGGGGTTAGGAGCCCCGGTTGCTAGATATTCTACAAAGACTGGACAATTGTATTTAGTATGGCCTTGTGCTTTACACTTTACGCACCATATGTCTTGCACAATCTCTTTCCCTTTCTTAAGCTTGTGCAATTGTAACGTGAGATTAGCCAACTGGTTTTGTAGGTTTGTCATACCTATGTTGGTTTCAGCTAGAGGTGAAGCCTCTAGTTTCATCGCCATCTCCAACGTGTCATCCTACGCCTGGAGTTTCTGCTGCATTAATGAGAGTCTGATGTGAGGGAGCAGGGCTGCAATAAACCATTCTTTATGCTGCTCCGGCGCAAACTCAAAGCTGACTTGGTCTATAAGGGCTTTGAAATTTTGATCGAAGTCCCATACTGACTCTGTAGGTAACTGTTTGATGTCTTTGAGCTCTGTAATGCACTGTGACTCAGACTTAGGTTTCTTAAACTCTTTAATCATGGTGGTCCTGACCTGGACAAGTGTTTTGGGTACCGCTGTGGCATACTTCATATACCATGTTAAGGCTCGTTCTCTTAGTGTGGTGACCAACTGTACAAGTTTAATATTATCATCATTGATTGCTTTAATGGTCCACACAGCTTCACAAAGAAACCAGTGCTGCTCTAGGTCCTCTGCCCCTGTACCCTTAAAGATAGGTAGCTTCATATCATCCCCCATTCTATTTCTACGTGGTGGATGTTGATTTTTTGTGTTACTACCACTCGGCGTTGTAGGTGGAGGTGATGTAGCGGTAGTATGTACTGTCTGGGAGCTACTAGATGGAGTTCCTATGGGATTGTTCTAAGTCCCGATCTGTTTCTGTGGGGTATAAGGGTGGTAAGGGATACCCCCTTCTGTTATGTATGTATGGCTATGACTCTGCTGTCTAGTACTATCTGAACTATCTTCAAATATGGGAGATCTGAAATCTACTTTGTATTTCTTTCCACTATGTGTATGTCCAATGTCATCGAAATCACTCTCAAACTCTTATGACATTACAGTTTGTTAACTTATTGATCTGAAACCATATCCATTACTCCTTTTTCATGTAATAACATCTTAATGGACAAGTTTAAAGATTTTAGGTACTTACGGCGATATCCTTTGAAGAATTACCGCTCAGCCTCGCTGAAGATTTTTCTCTGTTCAACTGCAAACTCCGTGACGAAGCCTTCTAGCACACTCACAAGCCAGAAGTCTACTGTCCTCGTGATGGGATTATCAAGGTTCTTCACGGTCTGAATCAGCTCCGGTGTCCAGACAATGTTTCTTTTCTTCTTGAATATGTTCTTATCAGTCAACTTTGATAACCAGTCGTAAAGCTCGTTTCCATAGGTCACAAAAAATATCGCATGCAGGTCTGTAAAGATATGTTTTTGTAACCAGTCCTCTATACTCAGTCTAGGACTCTTGTTCTTGTTTTCGGAAAACTCTTTCTCCTTACACCCAACCCACTGGTTGATTTCATCTCTAGTAGGATGCCAACAAAACATCAATGCTTAGTTTGTTCAAAACCGGCAACAAAACCATTTGTTGGTCTCTATGGGCAGACCCGGGTTTACTATAATGTACCAACAACACCCTAGCTCATTGGCCCTTTCGGTGACAGACCGCGGGGCGGCCTAAAGTCTCACCCAAAGTGATTCTAATGGGTTGGCCAAAGACTCAAGTGTCGACCACGTTCTATGGCATCCTGTGTGCGTCTCGCAGCCCTTCTCAACCCGCAATATCTCTCTCTGCAATGCACAGTTTCCTCTTACTCGCGATGACTCTAGCCCTTATCGCATCACCGCATCCTGGGCAACACGTAACTCTCTCCTACGCTTGATCCTCAACCTACGGTACCGCGCACCACAGCTCCTCTGATGGTGCGATATCGCCTCCCTGCGATATCCTACCACTGCGACTCGGTGTACTTAGCGTTACTTGTGTTCGACTTACAAGACTCAACATACAAGACTACTTTACACTGCTACTCTTAACTGTCTTAAGTGAAACATAGAAAAACTCTTATATAGAATACTTAAAGGCTTCAACCTGCATTTATCCCTCTATAATGCTATGAACTGGATAACACATACATACATTAAACTGTAAGCAAAGTTCATGTAATGAGCGACATATACAACAAGTGAATACAATCACATGAATCAATCACATAACAATATGATTTTACGTGGTTCACTTCCAGGGTAGAAGCTACGTCCACAGAACTGTGTTTTATTATATCTTGAGAGAGTACACAGTTCTGCTACACCGCATATGCAGCTCGAGATCTTCTGGGTAACTCCGCACACTGCCTGGAGCCCTTCTCTCTTAGATCTCTTTTCTATCTCTATATTTCCTTCTTACAATATTCTCTCTCTCTCTCTGTCAATCCCTGCGGATTGTTACATACATCCTCGATGAGCTAGCTACTGGTTACAGTAAGATAACTACCACTGATAACAGAACTAGAGCTTAGCTTCTATGATATAACTGTCTAAAATGTCTGCTTGTCTAACTACCCAACCAACCAACCCTTTTACAATATAGAATACATCCCTTTATAGGCGGCCCGAAGGTCTCGCCTTTACAACACTGTGGGCCTGTCCCAACAGTAACCCAAAAACCCTAACTAGTGACAGTCGGCATATCTGTACTTGGGGTAGCCGCTTTTCGTCACACCACTACTCTCTGCAGTATTCCATGATTCCCGGCGCTGACCATGGGTACTATGCATCGCTTCCCATTCTGTCCTTCATCTTCAATACCTTGGCCTCATTGCTCCTTTTCCTTTATGAGGGTAGCTGAGCCCTCCTGTCTTCCACCACTGCCTTCAATGCAGTGGGTGAGCTCTCTCTTCTTGGCCGCTCAGGTACTGTCGTCTTCTTTGACTTCACTGCCCTGGTAGTCATAGTTTCTGGCTCTGCTCTGCAGCTAGAAACATGCTACGGATTCGTATCTTTACCTTATCTCTTCATCTTCGCCAAACTGTCTATCCGCCAAAATGACAGCTTTTCCTATAGCTACGGGACCTTACTCCAACAGGACAAACACATAACTCACAAGATATATCACACAATTTTACTCACAAATTGAAGAATGAAACAATGCAAAAATGGCTTGTAACTGTGAATGCATTCATTAATTAAAAGTAATTAGATAATTAATTACAATGAAGTACAATGGCTAAATAGTCTCATGCAATTCGAATTCATGTGAGGAAATTCGAATTGGTTTGACTCTACTTTACTAAATGGTTAACTGACCTTGTCTAAATCATTATTGGAGTTCATTGAAGTTCAAAATACAAACTCAAGTGTCTAATTCAATGTTAACTACTCTAACTGACTGAGGTAGGTGAGTAAATGTGCCTCACTTGCATGCAGCCATGCAAACCTAGGGCTAACTAAGTAGAACTAAATGTAACAAACTAGAACTGAATGTAACTGAATCCTAACTAAGCTTGACTAGTCACCAACTGAACTCAACTAATGGAGGTTGGTATCGACACTCCTAGTGGCTCCTAATTTGTAGGGATTGATCTAGGAGGCTCCTAAGCTGATGCATTCAAGTGCAATCAGTGGCAGTTGGCATCAATTAATCCTCCCCACACTTTAGTAACTGGTGTTATATTTTTAACATTAAGCTAGCATAACATAAGGATCTTTAACTGAGAGAACAACAAGAACAACAATCAAACACAAGAGACAATGAACATAGTGTTTTTCCTCGGGGAAACCATAAATGGAGAAAACCCCACAAATTCCTCAGAGATAGAATCAACACCAAAAGTGAAACCCAAAAACAATAAGATGATCTCCCGATAGTAGTAACCTCTTTATTCCTTTCCCCAGTGTCTTTCTCTTCCTCAGATATGCGCTACAACTAAGTGTGAGTGAGTGTGTGATAAATAAAGAGGCTAGATCTCTATTTATACTAATTCCCGAATTGACTAAACCCAAATAGGGCCGACTTCACTAGGTGAGTCTAATAACCCTAGTGCCCCGAAACTACGGGGAATTTAACCCTTAGACAATAGCAGGGTTACCCACCTTGACTTGACATGACTTGTTTACATTATAGAAACTCCCGATAGGAACCTTGGGGCATGACATGACTCAAGTACATTACAAATACATCCCGAAATAAACATCGGGTTACAATACATAAGGAATACAAGTGAATACATTTTGAAGTTACAATTACATCAACACTGCCTCTTAACCAGGAAGGTATTCTCTCGACACAATTTATCAGCACAAGTCTTCTTCTTTGTATCATCTGGATCATCATTGAGTCCTCTTCATCTTCACCTTCAAGTCATCTCTATCTTCAAGTCACCTTCATATTCAAGTCATCTTCACCTGGATCTGGATCATCACTCGATCTGGATCATCATCACTAGATTTGAATCATCCCTTGATCTGGATCATCTCTGGAGCATCATCTCTGGATCTGGATCATCCCTTGATCTGGATCATTTCTATTGGATCATCATCACTGGATCTTCATGGGTGCTATGATTCTTCTCATCACAGGAAGTTCTACAGAGCCAGCCCTTTTTCATGATGGTTGTAGCCCTAGCCTCCATGTAGGTCTTCTTTCAGCACTTATATTTGACCCTAAGTCAGAATGGCCCACCCAACACTTACATCTGATCATGTAGGAACCAATCCTATAATCATATCAGAAAGGCATGCCGAGCACTCACATCTGAACATGTGGGAACACCTCCCACAACCCTGTCAGAAAGGCCTAGCACTCACATCCGTCAACCAATGTTGGAAAGGCTTCAGCACTTACACTCGGCCATGCGAGGAACCAATCCTCCATGCAGAAAGGCTCTGCACTTACATCTGACAACTAATGTCAAAAGGGCTCAACACTTATATTTGACCATGTAAGGAAGAAATCCTTCATGCTTAAAGGGCTCTGCGCTTACATCTGACAACCAATTTCAGAAGGGCATGCACTCACATCTGATCTTGTAGGAACCAATCCTACAGTCATATTAGAATGGCCCCCAGTCCCATATTGAGCTACCTAGTAACAGACCAGGCACCTCCATTCCAAGAATGGCATTTAGTGCTTACTTTTGATCATGTAGGAACCAATCCTATGGTCACATCAGAATGGCTTAGCACTCACATCTAACATGGTAGGAACCAATCCTCTCACCATGACAAAATGGATTAGCCCTTACATCTGACCATGGAAGGAACCAATCCTCTCACCATGTCAGAATGGCTCTGGGTCTCATCATTTCCATTTGGAGGAAACCTCGATCTGGAGAACACCAAGCTTCTCCATGAAGTACTCGGACTTCACCCTAGCCAATGGCTTTGTCAACACATCAGCTATTTGTTCCTCGGTCGCAACATACTAGAGCTTCACTACTCCCCTCCGCACCATATCCCTGATATAGTGATACTTGAACTCAATATGATTCAACTTGTCATGGAACACTGGATTCTCTAACAACTTCACGCAACTCTGGTTGTCATAATGTATACAAGTAACATCCATTTGGAGATCAAATAAATCAGACAGTAGCTTCCACAGCCATATTTCTTCACAACTAGCTGAACAAGTTATGACATACTCTGCTTCAGCTATACTCAATGCCACACAGGATTGCTTCCTACTAAATTAAGAGATCACACCTGATCCCATACTGAAGCAACACCCTGAAGTGCTCTTCCTATCGATGGCACTACTTGCCAAATCTGAATCAACATAACCCTCCAGGTTAATCTTCTGATTCACCTCATACTTGAGCCCATAATCAATTGTACCCCTTAGTTACCTCATAATATGCTTTGTAGCAATCAAGTGAACATGTCTCGGATCTATCAAGAACTGGCTTAAGGTGTTCACAGCAAAGAAAATGCCTGGTCTCGTGTTCATCAGATACATCAAGGACCCAATCATCTGACGATACAACGTAACATCAACCATCTCTGATGAAGCATCACTCAATAGCTTCATGTTCGATACCATAGGTGTGGTCATGGCCTTCCAGTCCATCATCCCAAACCTCTTCAAGATCTCTACTGCATACTTCCCTTGTCCGAGGGAGATTCCATCAGCATTCTGCCACACCTCCATGCCTAGAAAATAATGCATCAGACCCAAGTCCTTCATTTTGAACTTGACAGCAAGCTTTCTCTTCGTATTAGAGATCAAACCATCCATACCTATTACAAACAGATCATCTACATACAATAAGAGCATCACTGGGTTGCCATCTTCAACCTTGTAGTAAAGGTTGGAATCTGCTTTACTTTTGGTAAAGCCCAAACTGGATAGAAAGCTGTCAATTCTATCGTACCATGTCCTAGTTGCATGTTTCAAACCGTACATGGCTTTCTTCAATCTACACACATGAGAATCCATGTCATGTGTCTCAAAACCAAGTGGTTGTTCTACATACACTTCCTCTTACACTACACCATTCAAGAAAGCAGTCTTGACCTCGATTTGGTGTATCTTCCATTTCATCACTGTAGCCAAATCAAGTACTGATTTGATGGAAGTGTATCTGGCTACAGGTGCAAAGGTTTCTTCATAGTCTATTCCTTATTTCCGTGAGAAACCACGAGCCACAAATCTTCCCTTATATTTCTCTATGCTACCATCTACAGCATGCTTGATCTTGTAGATCCATTTGGAAGTTACAACTAATTTCCCTTCTGGTGTTGGGACAACATCCCAAACATCATTCTTCATGATTGATTGATACTCTTTGATCATAGCATCCTTCCATTCTTTTCGTTTTGCCGCTACTTCATAATTGGAAGGTTCTTCATTGATAAATTCACATAGTAAAGCTACATATCCGGAGTAGGATCTAGTTCTCTTTCTTTCTCTGTGATTCTCTTCTGGAGCCCCATATATTTCCACACCTTGGATAATTTATTGTACCCAAGTAGGTTTCCTCTTGTGAGGATTCTTCTCCTGAGGTGGATCTACAAGTCTTTGTGGTTCTTCAAATTCTTGATCTTCTTCTTGAATTTCTTCGTTCATGGTTGTATCATGAATTCTGGGTGCTTCTGCTTCTTCAGGATCTTCAGCAGGTCTCTTTCTGGATTTTTTGTAAGCTGTGTCTTCATCAAATGTCACATCCCTGCTGATGTCGATCTTCTTGAATCCTGGCAAGTATATTATATAAGCCTTCGAGCTTTTAGAGTATCCCACAAATATACCCTTCTTTCCTGAAGGATCTAGTTTTGTTCTCTTCTCTTTTGGAATGTGTATGTACACTAGACAACCGAATATTCTGAGATGGCTGAATTTTGGTTTCTGGCTGGAAAAGAATTCTTCAGGTGTCTTGTTCTCAAGTACTCTGTGTGGAGTACAGTTCTATACATACACCACTGTTCTGGTAGCTTCTACCCATAGATGCATGGGAAAATCTTGATCATGAAGCATTTCTCTTGCAGCTTCCATGATAGTTCTATTCTTCCTTTCTACTACCCCATTCTGTTGTGGATTATATCGAGTGGATAACTCCCTCTTAATCCCTGATTCTTGGCATAAGTCTTTGAATTTATTTGATATGAATTCTCCGCCATTATCTGATCGAAAGGTCTTGATCTTCTTTTCTGTGTGGTTCTCGATCAAGGCTTTGAATTCCTTGAACTTGCTGAAAACTTCATCTTTGTTCTTCATGAAGTAAATCCATGTCTTCCTAGAAAAGTCATGAATGAAAGAAACATAGTATACATACCCTCTTAGTGAACTTGACAACATTGGTCCGCATACATCGGAGTGGATGATTTCCAAGATTCTCTTTTCTTTGCTCTCGCTACTTGGAAATGTCTTCTTTGTATTCTTTCCTTTCGCACATCCTTTGCAGACCCCTTCATGTTTTGCTTGATTTTCTGGAAGACCTTCAATAACTTTACTTACAAGTGGTAGTGCTCTGTAATGCACATGTGCAAGGCTTCTTTGCCAAAGTTCATTTGGATCCACTGTGTCATGGACCAAAGCTTGTTCTGGATGGCCCTTCAATTTGTATAATCCTCCTTCTTGTTCTCCAATCACTATTGCATCATCAATAGTCTTTCCTTTTGACCACATGAGGACTTGGCCATCTACAAATTCAACCCGCATGCCTTTTGCATCTAGTGCCGATATGGATAGAATATTCTTCTTTAGTCCTGGTACAAACAATACATCCTTCATCTTCATAGACTTTCTGAAGTCTAGCTTGTAGGAGGATACACCACCACCTTTTATGGGATATTGGTAGTCATCCCCAAGTTTCACCTTATGGGGTGAATTATGTTCAGATAGTTTCTCAAAAGATTCCTTGAAACCTGTCATGTGTTTGGAATCCCCACTGCCAATAAGCCAATCTTTGCTTCCATGAGTGACAGTTCCCATGATAACGGAGATCAGAACATATTCATCTTCACTTGAAGAGTCTTCATTTTCTTGTTTTACTCTCTTCCTGGGAGGATCATCATCCTCAGTAGTGTGAGCATGATGTCTTCTTTTGGAGTTCTTCTTCTTCTTGGATCCATTCTTATTCATGGGAAAATTTCTAGCAAAGTGTCCTATTTCATCGCATGTATAACATCTGAGTTTGGATGGATCCCTTCTTACAAGATTGTTTTTCTGATGAGAATGCTAACCTTGGTGATGATTATTTTCCCTTCTTCCTTTCCTGGAGTGTACTATGAGAGCTTGATCTTCACTTCCCATATTTTCTTCTCAAGCTGCTATCCGAGCTTCTTCTTGTGAACATTCTTCCCACAGTCTACTGAACTTGACTAACTTCTTCCCAGCACAGATTCATTGGATGAAAGAATCCCATGACCTAGGGAGGCCATTCAAGGTTGTCATCATAATTTCTGCATTCTCCACTTCTTCATCTACTGCTTCAAGTTATTCTTTCATCTGGGAGACCCTTGTGAAGTATGACTAGATGGTCTCCTCATTCTGGATCTTGACATTCTTTAACTAGTTCCTTAGAGTCATCTTCTGATTGATGTTCTTCCCTTCAAACAATTTGGTTAAGGCATCAAACTTAGCTTTAGGTGTCTTGAGGGAGGACACCTATGGTATGAGGTGATCCTTGATAGAATCAGTAATGATCCTCTTTTCCATAACCAACTTATTCTTATGTAAGGCCTTGGCCTCATCTCCCTCTGGAACTGGAACCTCCTCATTGATATAGGAGTCCAACTCATTTTCTTCCAGGACTAGGGAGATCCTATACTTCCAGGCTCGAAAGTTATCAGCTCCCTCAAGATTTTCATCAAGCTTGGTATGATGAGACATCTTAACTGAGAACCTCAAATGGAAATACAAAATATTTAGATCTTACCAGGTCAAGATGTCAGATCTGGATTTGGAGTTGAAATCCTATAGTGCTGGTTCAGGAGCAAATTAGGGTTTTTCTTTTTTGGAGTTTTGTCCAACCAAATGCTTTGAATTTGATCCCTAACTTTGATTTTGGGGAGGAGATCAATCCATTCTTGGACTCACTGAAAAATTCCACTTCTATGAAAATCCCTAATTTCCGGTAGCAGTGTCGGGTCCAAAACTGAAAAACCTCATAATTGGATTTTGCTTCAACAGAAAGATGCGCCCTAGGGAGGAGAGTTATTCCACCCTAATTTTGCTGAAAATATGTGGAGAGAGATCCACAAAGTAGGAATCCCTAGTTCCCCCTACTGCACAATGTCTTCTTCTCAGGTTAGCTCTGATACCATGTTAGATTTTTAACATTAAGCTAGCATAACATTAGGATCTTTAACTGAGAGAAGAAAAAGCACAATAGTCAAACACAAGAGACAATGAACACGGTGTTTTTCCTCAGGGAAACCATAAATGGAGAAAACCCCGCAACTTCCTCAGAGATAGAATCAACACCAAAAGTGAAACCCAAAAATAGTAAGATGATCTCCCGACAGCAGTAACCTCTTTCTTCCTTGCCCTAGTGTCTTTCTCTTCCTCAGCTATGTGCTACAACTGAGTGTGAGTGAGTGTGTGATAAATAGAGATGCTAGCTCTCTAATTATACTAATTCCCAACTTGACTAAACCCAAATAGGGTCGACTTCACTAGGTGAGTCTAATAACTCTAGTACCCCGGAACTCTAGGGACTTTAACCCTTAGACAATAGGAGGGTTACCCACCTTGACTTGACATGACTTTTTTACATTATAGAAACTCCTGATAGGAACCTCGAGGCATGACATGACTCAAGTACTTTACAAATACATCCCGAAATAAACATTGGGTTACAATACATAAGAAATACAAATGAATACATTCTAAAGTTACAATTACATCAACAATTGGTACATGTGCCCCAATTAGGCCAAGTGGACCCAATGGTGCTAGTGACTAAAAATAGACAGAAAGGACTCTTGATTTAGACATAATTGAACAAATTGGACAAGGGAGGATTATAATCTTAACAGACACCCGTAAAAGAAAATGATATTGTGAAAATTCTCTATTGACACCCCAGTCATAAAAATCGATATTCTAAAAATGGGGAAACATCGAAAGATAATGGTACTAATGTGATCAAAGCTCCTAACGTCATATTAGTAGGGAATCCCAACATTCAACAGCAAATCATTTTTGGATGGATTTATCCGTTGACATATCAAAAATTATGCTCTACACTTAGAAGTTCGTATCGACATGTTTCATCAACTACGACGTAACAATGAACGATGCGACAACATTATAAGGCTTTGAGGACAAATCCTTTCTAAAAGAGAGGAAATGTTATATAAAAAATATAATATAATATATAAATATTTATTATTAATATTAATATTAATATATATTAATAATTAATAATGATCAATTAGTTAATTAGAAAAAGTAAAGAGATGTACCCTTTCATTTGAAAATGCACAATAAGACTTATATAAATCCCTACCAATGTAAATGTAAATTATATATCTTATCTCAAACTTTTATACATGTATTATTTTATCCAAATCGATTTTTATATACTATTCCAAATATTTTGGTAGTATGTGTGTGAGCAAACTCTTGTTCGACTCAAACACAAGATGTACCCTGGGGTCCGAGGAAAACCCTCAAACCCGAGCAAATCTTCAGAGTATAATTATGATAGATTGCAAAGAATTTATTTTACATAATAGAGAAGATTGTTTTTGGCACCCCGGGTGCTAGATAAGAGAGAATAGTGAGCATTAGGGAATAGAGATCAACTGTATGAACTTTCCATGTGACCAACACATTAATAACAAGCCAAAAACACTGGCATGCAAACTATAATGAATGGTTGCATGGATATTCGGTGCATCAACTTCAAAAATGTGAATTTCCTTTCATGGCTAATTAATCTAGTATATTGGATTCTTCATCATGCATAACATATGTACCTTTCCTTTCATCTTTGGCATTAACTGAGGCTTAACTGACTCCAGAGTGAACTCACCATATAACTGAATGTATGAGCACTTAGTTAGGATGATAACATAAGTTTCATATTGCTTTAATGCAAGTGTCGTCATGCAAGCACTTTATTACCTGAAATGTCATCCTTTAATTAACTTAGGGGTTGTCTTTTAGTTTAACTAAAGTGCAATCAATGCAAAATGCTTTATTTAACTAGTCCTTCTTTATTGACACTTAGTTTAACTATTATTAGTTGAAATCATGCTAATTGATTTACTGAAGTGACCATTGTGAGTTCTCCTTTAATTAACTAATTCATCCATTGTTGCTTTAATTGAAAGTTAACAATATTTGATTGGGGCATGCATTGTTACATTAATTGAAGCTTAATAATTTGAGTTCATCTTAAGCAATTGAAGTAATCTCATGTTCAATTCAAATTCTCTTGTTCTTTATGCTTGTATTTGTATCTCTTATCTTTTACTACATGGTAAATATGTGTTAAATTTATTGTATCTATCATATAATATTATATACTCAAAATAATTGTCTGATGTTGTGATCCTATTGTATTACTTCAGACCAAATGATCAGATTCCAAAGTAATTCACTCTAGAGGTGGACAGTGTCTAGGGGATACTTAATAGCAATCTGTGACCATGGTTAGTAATATATCCCACATCATTTGATTCTTCAACAAGCAAAGGATCCACCTCTATAAATGGATTATCACTAAAGTAGGGATTTCGTCCTTGCTACAGGTAGGAACAACTCCCTTCCATCTATAGGACAGAAGGGTAGGGTTCCTGCGAGGATGGAATGAAAAACCTGCAAACAAGGTTAGGGCCAAACTGTAGAAACCTTGCAAAGAACTGTTAGAAGATGAAAGAGCTGCAAGAAATCAATGGAAACCTACAACCAAGCATGAGCAATAAACTTATAAGAAAATTATGTCAGAAAACTACAATATAAAAGAGACAAAAAACACAAATATACCTTCTCTAGATGGAAATGGGCCACCATGCCCTCGTTTTGGGATCACCTCTCAATGGAATGGGAGCTTTGGCTCAATGGAGAAATGGAAGAGAGGGAGGGTGAATGGCTTCAAAGGAAAATGGTCTCGAGGCACTCACACGGGAAACATAACGATAGGGAGAGAAGGAGTGAGTTGAGAGTGACCCCCACCCCTCTATTTATAGCTTTTACTTAGAGATTTAGGGTTTTAATCCCCTAGTTAGGACTTTAGCCCCTTTTTCCCAATTCCTATCTCCTTTGGGGGTTTTAAGCTCCTTTGAGGGGTTTTAGCTCCTATGAGAGCTATTTCGGCTCTTTTTAGGGGTTTTTAAGCCCTTTTTCATATTTTTGAGCCTTTTTGAGGGCATGGGGGTCAAATGAGGGTCGTGCATGGATGTCTTTGGGTGGTGTAGGTCATGTAGAGCTCACTGAGGGATTTTTGGGGTTAATAGATTGCCTCTTGATGTGTGAGGGAAAGAGCTCATCGTATGGCCGAAGAACATCATAGGATTTGTTGGGGAGAGGTGGTGCTTCCTGGGCTGGGGCATGGTGGATTTTGGTTTTGGTATTAATATGGTTCCCATCAATGGGTGAGATACAAATAATGCATGACATGTATATGGATGAGGTGGGCATCCCCATGCTGATAACAATGTCAAAAGAATAATGTGATCTAAGCTCTATAATACAAGAGCCGATCATGTACAACTGTTGTTACATAATGGTTTCCTCAATGAGAGGCTGAATACAATACTGATCTGAAGAACTGCTACATTGGACCCATGGCATTCTCATGGAATGCTATATCTTCATGACTGACAGCCTACTAGATATGGAACGGTACATAGTTGTAGGGACCCACTGATGGAGAGTCAGAGTCTCTATGGTACAAATATGTTGCATCAATCATAAATCTATATAGAAGAACTGTTGGGGATTCTGAACAATGTCTCCAACGCAACCCAGAAATCACAAGGGACATGACCCTATTTGGGTCCCTCAAATAGACTCATCAATGTGCTAGAGTCATGTGACATCTAGGGTCTTCGACCAAATACTGCACGGACCAATACTCTGTATGAATCTCAACGGTGCGATGATGTAGCTGGAGTTGAGCACATTAGAAACAACCATCCCGATAGGAACTAAGGACTCATCTCAAGTGGTCCAAGGAACTCATCAATGAGGTTGATGAAACCAAGATACAGGGACCTCTAGGTCTATCTTCTGGAATATTTGTGTTGTCGTCAACAGAGGGAGACCTGCAACTAGCCAAGGCAATGATGTTTCCTTGACCAGAAGTGCAAGGGATATAAAAAAATGATGTGAGGAAATATGAGGACTGACCCACGGAATGGGGGGGGATGAGGTGGAATAGGGGCAGGGAATCATGGGGGACTCAAACTTACTTTGTTCAGAGTATGATGCTAGGGTGTACCAAGAAGCAAATAAAACTAACTCATGGGAAGGGGATCATAGCTGTAATATCGGGAATGTGATTGCAGATGGGAAATACTTGGGGGAGGTAGACACTTGTGGTATTGATGGGATCCAAGGAAGACACATCATAGAGTATCCTGAACAAAGGAGACCTAAAGTGGGAATGCTGTCGAACTGTTATATGTAGGGTGGTGTCTAAAGACACCGTTGTGGTATGATCTCATGGATTTTTAGCGAGCCCAAGAAAGTAAATGCTCGATGGTGCTTTCATTTTTAGAGAGTCTGAAAGCATTAAGAAGACTCTAGTGGGGTCTCTTTTTCATTGATAGTCTCCTATGCCCGAAAAAGGTTAAACGTGTATGTAGGAGAGCTCGCCCATCCTTTAGGGAATGAAAGACTTCTTTACCGTTGGTAGTCCAATCAGGCCGGAAAAGGTTAAACCTATACTAACTAGATGGTCATTCAAATACTTTTACAAGCATGAACGAAACCAAGTTTGCTCGGTGATCATTTCTTGATGAGAAGGCTGGAAAAGAGCTTAATGACAACCCATGGAGATATTTTTTGTAGAGTTTGGACCCTCTACCTAAGAAAGCATAAAAGGATGCAGCGGGGAATAGTCTTGGTGTGAATGTGCCAAGGTGGTCCTTTTCATTTGATGGTCTACATATTCCGCAAAAGGATATAAATGAGACGATGTAGACACCCTTTCCTATACTTTAATGAGTGAGAAAGGAAGTAGCTACACTCGGAAATCTTTTCATTCTTTTAGGAATCAGAAAAGAGCTTAAAAGAAACTCCAGTATGGTCAACCAATCGAGGAGGCACTGGTGGTTCCCCCATGTCAGGACAGTGGATAGTGGTCCAAAGTTCATCTGTGCAATATGGATGGAGCAGGTGGCTCTTAAACATACCAATACATGCACGGGATAGATTGCGGCAAAGGGCACAAAAACCGAGGTGGATTTTGGACATCGATCAGGAGAGTTGTGTGTGAGTTGTGGTGGATGGAATTGACTACATGTGATGTGAGTACAAGTCCGGAGGTAGTTATATGTCAAATTCATGCAACTTAAATGATCTATCTTCCGGGTGATGGTCCGAGAACCTACGTAAGGTGTGGTGGATGGATTAGGTAGCTATATACTGAAATGAAATTGTGTGCCTTCCGGGGAGATGGTCCAGGAACCCACATGAGTGGCGGTTTTTAACATCCCTTATGTTGAAAAATTGAGAAAGAAATGTGGTCGAGAAATGATACAGGGATACATAAACATTGGTAAAGGTTGGTAGTCTTGAGTCCCTTATTAAAATGCGCATTTTGGTTAATTTATTTCAAAATTCAAAGCTGTAGATTTATGGGTGTGAAAATATACGGTTGATAATTGATCCGCTGGGGAAAATGGCACAAGGGAGAATTTTTGAGGGAGAGGAAAAAGTGGCTAATGAGAAATAAATATCAACGACTAAGAAATAAACTAAATAAAATCTATGATTATGAGGCAGTCCGCAATGTGAAGATGCACGTTCGAAAAATGAGAAATGTTGGCGGGTTACGTAGAACAGATTTTGATCCAACGGTTTAGGCAAAAGATGAAATCTTATCAACGGTCATAATCCATTCCGGAGTGTGAAGCTGTGAGATAATTAAAAAGGATGAGTGGTAGCGAAATTTAAACTGCTTTCCACGTGGTGACTTTTGGTGAGTTTCGCTGAGGAAAGCGGTAAAGGAAAAACAACTTGGTAAGGGCCCCGAAATAATCCATTGTATAAAAAGTTAGTTGACCTAGGTAAAGTCATTTTGTTTGCATGTCGTGGGTGAGATGAAGAAGGGACAGTGCGCCATATTTTTCCGAAATTCAACTTCTACGTATCCACAGTTATCAGGTAAGCCTCAAAACACTAAAACTTTGATTGAATACTTGTCGCCATTGTTTATTATGAAGAAGGAGTAGGGTTCAGGAATATTGTGTAGAGTTTTGGATGAGAGAGAGGAGGTTGTTGTTGATAGGGAGAGGAATGTATGTGACCCTATTCTGTCAGTTGGTAGTGTATCAGTTTCAAAGGAGCATTTGTGGCAGTATAATTCATAAGGGAATGATATTCTAAATGCCTGCAGTTCTTTCTTATATTATTTTTCTATTAAACAAACCCTACCTTTTCCCGAATTTGTCGGATGGTGCACGAATAGTTACTCCTCCTCCAAAAGAGTTCTTATGAGCCATACAACGTCAAAAATACTTTGTAAAGTAGATGAGAAAACTATGTGTGGGATATTGAGTCTACTTGATAATTTCCTTGATAGTTGTGAGTCTTTAAATGAACAGGTTTTAATTGAAATGTATAGAAATTGTAGAACTGAAGTCAGATGCCAGTTTTTATCCAGTATTCTAAAAGATGGTCAGTCATGAGAAGGTTTATTTCTACCATACAATGTTAATATTTTCAAGGAAGAAGTATAGTTGGTCATGTCACTGGTTAGTCAAATTTTGGGTTTGGATGATGATACTCATATCAATGAAGTCATCTTAGGTTTCTTACTGAGTATAGATTCAATTGACCCTGAATCCCTTTCAACCCGTTGTTTTAATATTGATGAGTATCTGGCCGAGTTTATCCATGCCTAGTTGGTCGAATTCCCTAAAGTCAGGTTCTTTAGATATATTTCATATTTATTGAACATGATTTTGTGTTCTAATGTGTCGGAGTTGCAGTTCTTGTCCACCATATTCTCTTCGGACCTCCTAAAACAAATTAGCATGTTTGAGTTCGTAAATACAATCATGGCCGAGATTTACAAATTTTTGTTTGATGATGTATTGCCAAGGGTATTGGAAGACATGAGACTTATGTTACAGCCTTCCTCAGAAGAAAAAATAGGAGATTGGTTCTTGTATAAAAAATTTACTTTTCTGAGAGTGTACGGGTTCACTGGGGAACCATACATGTTACCCGCTTTTTTGACTCCAAGAATTTTCACATTAGATTTTATGAGACAGAGGTTATATGTAGAAGAAGAACATTTTGGGGCATTTAAAAAATATTCCAATGTTAAATTTCCTCTCAAAGTTGGTCCGTTCATTTAAAAAAATAAAAGTGCCTTGTTAGTCATAGAGAAGTTGTTAGAATTTATGGATTTTCAGAAGGAGCAAAAAGTAAATTATGGTCCACATCACATTATTTCTTAGAGGAAGCAATTGAACAAAAATAAACCATTTGATCATCAAACTGTTGAAGGCTTAGATAAAATTGCAAATTTGGCTAATTTTGAAAAAAATTCAGAGGCTGATGAAGATAGGAGGAATAGATAGACTGCAGTGGCTCAAAGGCCTGTGAATTGTAGCATTTTTAATAAGAGGAGTCATTCTAAAACTGATGGCATGGATGTAGATGAAAATATTTCTCATAAAAAGACCAAAACACACCCTCAAGATGATCAAACTATTTCAGAAGATTTAAAGAAGATGGTCTTGTTCCAGAAAATTTTTGTACAGATGCATCAATATTCCTTCAGAGAAGAAGGTAACACAAACTCTAGTTCCCGCTACAAATATAGGACAGAGTTAATATCAAGTTATTCTAACATACAAATGCAATCATCAAAGGAAACTAAGAATCTAATTCCTCAAAGGTTTTAGTCTGATCTCTGCTAAAAGCGCCACTCTGATATCTGACAGTCCTCACGTGGGCATTCTGTTGCGTGCCCTTGTCTGCCCTTCTAGACGGTTCTCTGCTATTGGTGCTACACGGTCCTTGTGGGCATGGTCTTTGGTGCCCTTCCTGGGAGGTGGCCGTGAACATGCCGACCAAAGGTGAGGGGCCCCCTCTAGGCCCTAAAGCTGAGATTCTTGCCTTCAGAGCTTTAATCGTAGGAAGATCCAAGGCTCTACCCCCATCTATGATCCCCAAATTTGTAAAGTGGCCCTATGAGGTTCCTACCATTGATATGTCCCCATTGCATCCCATGTAGGTTTCCATCTCCCTTGCAGATCGGGCTTTAGTGGGCCAGTTCACAGGTCTTTGGCCCTCCCCAAAGACCACAGAAAACTGGATTCAAAAAAATTGGAGACCCCTAATCTTGAATAGCGTCACATGCTATGCAGTCAGAAGGGGATTCTTTCTCTTTGAATTCATCACTAGAGAAGATCGATATCTAATTTTTCGAAGCGGACCATACTTCATGGGCCCACATGGATTATACTTGAATAGATGGAATCCCGATTTTGATCCTGCCATCAACGTCCCTAAAGCAGTCACGGTCTGGATTCGAATTTCTAATCTCTCGATCCACTGTTGGAATTCCTCCTCCATGCAAGCCATCGGAAACAAGCTTGGTAAGTACATTGACAAAGCTCATCCTAAAGACAATTATTCTTGTGCCTGTATCTGTGTAGAAGTATATCTAGAAGCAGGGCTTCTTGAATCAATCAAACTGGTTATCAGGGAATGGCATCATTATAAAAAACTGGATTATGAACAACACCTGTTCAAATGTCGCCACTGTGATGAATACGGCCATTTTCAAAAAAGTTGTCCCAATAAACCCTTAGACATTGAAAAAGAACAAGAAGAAGGATGGATCCAAGCAAAACGAACTAAACCCAATCCAAGGATGCCTCCTAAAAAAGCCAAGAAACCTTTTGAACCCATTAAGACTTCGGTTGCACCCTCCATCCCTAACCCTAACCCTACTCCTACTGCAGTTGTTGCCCCTCTGATTTTCGAGGAACCCCGAAACCAGAAGGTGGGGACCCCTCAAGTTTGACCTAGGATCCTGCCAGCCCTCCGCATCTTGGAAATAATCAGGAAGGGAATAGTCTTCCAGCTTCTCAGATCCAATCCTCCAAGGAAGAGCTCTCAAAAGATGAAGAAGGATAAATTCACCTCCAACCTTCTCCCTCAAAAAATAAAGGCAAGCAAGGAAGGAAAATGGGCAAGGAACGAAGAGAAGAAGCTAACTACAAGGACAAGCCACTGGGATCACAAGTCACTCTCGAAACCATGCTAGGTACTAGAAATACGAAACAAAAAGGGCAGCCCAAAGGGGCTACCAAAACCCAAAAAGGTAAGTAATGAAGATCGTCTCCTAGAATTGCAGAGGATTAGGAAGAAAAAAAAAGCTGGACTCTATGAAAGATCTAATCTGTATTGCTAGTTCGAACATCCTTCTAATCCAGGAGACAAAAATGGAGGAAGAATGCTTCCTCCATTTAGCCCCTCTTTTTTGGAAGTTTAGTGAAGGCCTTGCGGCTAGCGCTAGAGGCACCTCTGGGGGACTTGGTACCCTCTGGAGAAAAGATGCCTTTGATCTCATTCAAACCATTTCAAACACCCACTAGATTCTATTCATTCTCCTCCACAAAGATTCTGGTACTTAGCTGAGTCTTTACGATATCTATGTCCATGTTCTGTATATGGAAAAAAAATCCTTTTGGCAGAGTATTCATGATAGTCTCTCATCCCAAAACTTAGACAACATCATTCTCGCCAAGGATCTGAATATCACACTAAATGTCAAAGAAAAAAAAGGAGGTTCAATTGTCCGAGATCCTCTTCGTGAAATGGTGGAGGATATCATGAGTAACTGGGATCTTGAGGACATAAATCCTTCTTGAGGAAACTTCACCTGGTCTAATCACAGGATAGGTCCAGGTCACATTGCCACTAGGATAAATCGTTTCCTCATCCATCTCTCCTTCACTGCCCTTAGTTTCAAATATGATTCCAAAATCCTCCTGTTTAGTATGTCGGATCACAAACCAATCCTGCTGGATCTCACAAAAGATAGAAATCTTGGCCCCATTACTTTTAGATTTAGTCCTTTTTGGATCTCTCAAGCAGGTTTCATGGACCTAGTTGCCTCAAGTTGGGTTGTCCCTGTTTCAGGCTCTCCCTTCTTTGTCTGGGAATAAAAATTGAGAAGGATTAAAAAAGATCTCAAACTTTGGGCCAAGTCACTTCCATCCCTCTCTGTAGTTTGGTTGGAAGCACAAAACAATCTGGAAAACCATCAACTCTCTCAGGAAGAGCACAACCTAGATATCGCCAACCTAGAAAAATAAGCTTCCTTACACCACTTCCTTCATGCAGCATGCAGGTTGGAAGAAGAAACTCTCAGACATAAGTCCAGGTGCCTATGGTTAAAAGCTGGAGACCAGAACACAAGCTTTTTCCATAAGCATGCATAGGGGAGGAAAAATTTCAAATCGGTTAACGAAATTCAGCTCTAGGGATAGACTACCAAGGACTTCAAAGAGATTAAGTGGGCAGCCCATGATCACTTCCAATGAGTTTACTCTGAAGAAGTTCCCTTCATGGGTTCCCCAATTTTGGATGGTGTTCCCTCTTTCATCCGTCACTCCAAAAATCACAAGCTGATCTCCCCATATCTAATAAAGAATTAAAAAAGGCACTAGTGACCATGGATCCTAACAAAGCCCCAGGCCTGGATGGTTTCACTGCTATATTTCTCAAAACCTACTGGAAGATCGTCAAAAACGACCTGGTCAAAATGGTCCGCAAATCTCAGAACTGTAACAAGATTGGAGGGAGCCCTAACTCAACTTTCCTAGTGCTCATCCCCAAAGAGAAAGGGGCTACCTCCTTTGACATATTTAGGCCCATCTCTCTATGCAACATCAACTACAAAGTCATGACCAAGGTCATCTCCAACAGGATTAAAGAAGTGCTACCATCCATCATCCCTAAAAATCAAAGAGGCTTCGTTCAAGGAAGGCGGATTGTAGACAATATTATTCTGGTCCAAGAAGCAATCCACTCTAGTATCAGACACCGGGAAAAAGGTATGGTTGTCAATCTAGATCTAGAAAATTCCTTTGATAGAGTAAACTATGACTTTCTCTCTCAAGTCATGCTCCGATTTGGATTTGACCCTGTGTTTGTTCGATGGATCCAAGCCTGTATGCATTAGAGGAAATTTGGGGTCTAAAATGGGCCTTATAAGAAAACGTGCCAACATAAGTTTTTGTGAGTTGGAATTCAAGAACCAATAGAATTTCAATAAA